>VXBX01007266.1:0-85054 GCA_013400415.1 Scytalopus superciliaris
AACACACCTTTGGAGCCAGGTGTGTGCCTTTGTTTCTTTACTTTTGTTCGACCACGTCTGAAGATGCCCACTGGCCGCGGTTAGCCAACCAAGTGAGGGGTGGAGATGAGCTTTGGTTAGGCCCCCTTTTCTAGGCCACTCTCCATGTAGAGCAAGCAGTGCTCTCCTTGAAAAAGGCTGCTTGGTCATTCAGGATGCTGCCGAACGAGACTGTCATCTCCGAGTCAATCTCAAGCAACCAATGTCCTGAACAGCCTGCATGCAGGGTTGGGACTGTGGCTTCCAGTGCACCTTCTCACCTGCCGTTTCGCCCCTCGCCTGTCGCTGCAGGGCTTTGCAAATGTGGGTGTAGCCTTCAAGCCTGCGCAGTGGATTTTTTAGGTGAGGCGCAGTGTGCGCGGAACTGGCCCCACCCTTTACTCCTAAGGTTCATCTGCCAGGTCCAAGCGAGCTTGGACAGTGACAGCGAAGTCCTCAGGATGTAGGTTTAGTTAGAGTATCCTTCTCATAGATGGATGGCCTTACAGGGCTAAGCGAGCTCCATCTGCCCGGGTTTGGAGTTAGAGTTGTCCTTCTCCTAGGATGGTTGCCAGGGGGCTTCGAGCCCATCCTGCCCATGGACACACTTTGTCTGACCCTTCAGTTGAGACCTGACCAGCATGGGAGACCCTACCAGAGGCACAAGCCACCGCCAGCATAGCTCGCAACCTCATAAAGGTACGCAAGCTTCTCCCCGGCAACAAGGGGGTGTCCGTGGAGAAGTGAATTCATTACTATGGATTAAATTTTTTAATGTTATAAGGAGCTTCAAATAAGTCCCAGACAGAAAGTACAACAAATAACTTAAAGATTAATTTATAATTCTAATGACAAGGTACAAGAACAATCGTCTATAATGGTGAAGGAGGAAGAACAAGATGGACTGAAGAAAAAGCTTGTGGTTATCTGCTATGTATCAGAAGACATTAATCAGAAAGGTTATTCTGTTGCAGAAAATGCAAATAGTGTTGTGGAATGTGTAAGAGTGAAACCCAAAGATAATCTTCAGCAGTTATAAATCCTCCACTGAGAAACTGTGTCACATTTTTGGAAATCTGTTACAGCTCATGCATTTCTGAGATGTAAACCAATTTTTAGAAGTTTAGAGGACAGCAATGTGCATGATCACAGTTCCAGAAATTTTGATTTTTTGAGTGACTAGAATAATTTTAAGCTCTCTAATGAGAAACTAATGAGATTCTTTGCTCATTCTCAAATGCATTGAACATAGTTTCAAGAAGGAATAAAATTAACTGTTTTCTTTTCTGCTGTGGACTTGAGAAGAAATACTGGTTTTCATTTGAAAAAAGAGATTAAATTCTTTTTTAAAGCATACCACAATAGGCTTCAAGCTTAAGAGAAATGAGTCTTTTGCTGCTTCAAAGAGGAAAGCTGTTACTTTTTCTCTGTAACAACACTGAAAACGGAAACAGGCTGGGGGTGGGGGCAAGTGTGGGGAGTTAGGGAATGACAGATGGAACAGGACAACCTACACCAAACAAGCAGAAAACATTTGAGAAATGAACTAGTGGACAATCTAGAGAGTTGTTGTTTGTTTTCCAGACCCACCGTGCCACATGCATGGGTTGTATCTTATCCTTCTACCCTTACCATATTTTGAAAGCTGCTGGATCAGGACCCTGCATAGCCAGTGACACAGCAACTTGTGAGTGATGAAACCAAACATCCTCACCACATTCATGAGAACTACAGCTGCTAACACCCTCCACTGCTAGAAGAGATAACACTGGAAAAAGCCACAGAGGAGAAAAGAAGCAGAAACTGCCTCTCTGCCCCACCCCACCCCAACGCCAACTTGGGAAGAGGTAGTTTTAGTGGTCACTTTTCTTTTCTTAGAAAAGTAATCTTAGCTTTTTCTAACCTTTTCTTATTTCTTCTCTTTGCATCTCTTAGCAATTAATAAAATCAGTTTTTGGAATCAACAGATAATGTGTGAGCTTTAGTTTTGCTCAGGGAAAATATTTGAATCTGAAGTTCTTTCTGCAACATTTAAGCAGACTGTAACAAATGTGCATTATACCTTAACCTCCTTATTCATGGGTTCATCACACCATTTTAAATCTACACAGACTATGTATGGTACAGTTTACTTTTATTTGGTATGTTTCCCTCATTCTCTCTGTTATCCATAAGGCAAATTATACTCAACTCCCAAGGTTGTTTTTCTTTAATGACCAGTAACTGATTTTTATTGAGAGTTCCTGGAGTCTCTATCTTCATCCATTGTTTTGTACTTTCAAGGCCTTTGCCACCATTTTAAGTTTGTACTTTCTGGGAACCCTAATAAATTTCTTTTATTTTTTTCTCTAACAGCCCTCAGCCTGTGGTTTCCTGACAATACAGTTAGCATTTATTAGAACAACATTGTCTAAAATAAATATTTCATTAATAGTCAGTTCTATGAAAAAAAATTATGTACTGGAAGGCACATATACTTACAGATGCTTATATATATATGTAATTATATAATGCTCTGGTAACTGCTTGCCACCAGTATCTGGTAGTTAAAGGAATTATCCATGGTACATTATTAGAATTACTCTGCAATAGTAATTATAGCTAATTATAGTAGGACGAGGGTTAAATGTATTCTAAAGGTGTCTTAATACTATAATTCTGTTGTATGCTCTGTACCATAATGATGGACTTCTGCCTCTAAGGTATTGTATGAAGGATATCATGGTTCCTATGTAGTAATAGGTTAATAATAAGGTAGTGTTCACTCCTATTCCAACTGGGATACTATTTAAAATGGGATTTAGTGTCTGTTGAAAGTCCTATGATAGTAGGAAAAAAGACATATGAGCATACATGTTACACCATAGCAGGAAGCTAACACTGTCCAAAAATTATTATGGTCTAATTTTTCATTATTCACTGACTAGCTGTGATGGATATCTTATATAAAAGAGTTTATTTCCATCAAAGTGTTCTAAAATTTTATAGAACTAAAGTGTAAGTCTTTGGAAAAAATTAAATACTGGAACATTGAACTAGCACTCTTTCCCTAACATATTGAACATAATTTCTGTCTATTCTCAGTAGAATGGTTACTATATGGCCAAAAATCAATGTCTCCATAATTTTGTGAAAAGTGGGCACATATGACAAACATTTTTGTGAACAGTTTTGCAAAATGACTGATCACTGTTATTACAATTAAAACTGTAGTGCTTTGTGTCAATGTGAATGAGATCTCACATCATTACTTGAATGAATGTGATGATGACATTGACATGCACCACTCTAAGAGTGCCAATAAACCTTATGCTACTTCACAGGCACACACAGCATGTGAAAATTCAAAGCTGTACCTACATACCCTGGTGTGAACTCTCATGAAAGCACTTGGCCATGGCAGGGAGAAACAGCTAGATCACCCATCTGAAAGGATTGCAAACATAACTCATACTCTCTGGACTATTTGAATTCTTGTCTGTGTGACAGCATTTTTCATCACATACCAGCTGTAAAGAACAGTCTACCAAAAATATTGTGCACATGCTTGTGTGTGTACATATATATATGTGTTATACTTAATTGTATATACTTAAAGCAATGATGGGTATGAGTCTTGTCTGATTTATACAACATAAAGTATGTTGATTCCATGAAAAATAATTTTTCTATAAAAGTGAAAAACTGATAAGAATTTAAAATCAGTATTCATATTTATGAAACTTGGTTTACAACAGACTTCAAGGAGCATTTTGACAAACTCTCAGGAATATGGCGTGACTCTTGGGGACAGTCCTGTACAGGGCCAGGAGTTGGACTCAATGATCCTTGTGGGTCCCTTCCAGTGCAGCATATTCTGTGATTCTGTGATCTCTAGTGGGTAATTTGGAAGTTAACAGTGGACATAAATTGGAATTTTACTACCACTTATTTTGTATATTGTGTTAATATTAACATCAGTATTAATGGTCAGAACTTTTAAAGCTTCAAAGTGTCAACAATTAGTTGTGCTACATAGGATTTTCCAATCACAAGCAAATATAAATCATTAATGATATTCATGACAAAAGAACAGTGATGAACTGTATATAATTTAGCTTCCCTTTCACTCTGTCACTCTGATAAGTCTTTGTAAAACTGGTTATCTCTGAGACCCCTCTTGAGCCCCTATCTATGAGATCCTTATTATACAGGAAGACTTTATTCACAGTGTTCAACATTTAAGAGGTTCTTTCCAGACACAGAGGGAAATCAGTTACTTGAAATAAGAAAAAAAAACCCAAGGAATTCCAAAAGAAGTGTTTATCTTTGCAGTCACAAAAAGGTAAGTTGGTTACTCTAATCAGTGGGACCATGGGGAAAGAAAAGGAAAAAAAAAAAAAGACAAATTGAGGTATATTAATTTAGAAGATAATTTTAGAATTTTACAAACTGGGGTTTTTTTAAGGAAATCTTGCTGCTATTGTTATTTTATAGACTTGCCTGAAAATGTAGGAAATATTATTTGACATTTATTTTTTATTGAAAGATTTTTTGACATTTGCAACTGTGTGCATTGTTCTCAGATTCAGAGACTAAATATAAATGAATGCAAGACTTCAAATTAGCAGAGAGTTTATATGAATTAGAGGAGACAGATACTATAAAAATACTATTTGCCTTGCCTGTTTCAGAAAGCAAGCAGTAACAGTACAACTAGTATAGTTACAGTGGGGGAGTCATCATCATCGTCATGGCTGGGCTTCGCAAACGAAGATTTGGGAAGGGCTCTACCCANACAATCTTAGGGAGGCAGCGATAGAGGATCACCGCCTTCCTAAGAGTGGGGGAGTATTTGAAAGATATCCAAACACAGCATGTAGTGGAAAAAAAAATTGATGAAAAAAGATCATCAAGAAATCAGTACATACATTTTTTTTTTAGTTCAAGATTTTAATTTCTTGAGCATGTGGGAAAATGAATCACATTTTAAAGTATACAACAGTTACAAAGATTTTAAAATCTTCTAGAATTTTCTGTAATGTATAGGAAAATAATTTTCTACTGGAATTCATAGAAAACAGAAATTTATCCAGAATTTCTCAACACTTTTTCATACTCATTGCAAAAACTTCAAATTCTCAATTGTGTTCTAAAAGTCCTAAAACTACTGAGCAATCAGATCATGCGATATTTTAGGAAAATGCAAGAAAAGTGAAGAAATTCTAGTTTCAAATGAGCAAATACTTTTTGTACCCCATGAATCTATGAGGTATTTTCAATTTCGCCTCTGAATCCCTTCAGAGAAGAAAGAGGATTATCTGAGGTCAGAGTATGGAAAAAATGTTAATAGTTATGATCTCATATACTGTGAGTACAAAGGATCCCAGTATTAGCACTGAAATCATTAATATGAAAATACATTTTGTAGCAGAAGCTCATTTACTGCAGCTAGAACTGTCCCTGTTACATATTTAAGGATAAAGTAATATGAAATATATCTGCAAAAAGTGTTGGCAATGAAACGTACAAATCTGGAAAAAGGTATTACTACAAATGTCTGATATGTAGAAAACTGAAGACAGGTTTTTGGGTGGAAAAATCCAAATAAAATCTGTTTATATTTTTAATTTTTGGCAAAAAAACATTAACCATAAAGTAGATTATTCCATGCAAAGCTTGAAAAATATTAATAATGCCCTTTTATCATATGTTAATCAGATTTGTCTTTTCCACACAGAACGCATTCTTTAGGTATAATCTGCAAAGCTGAAATTAGTAACTAAATTTGAGTCTAAATTTGACCTTCAGAATAATGATCCGCAGAAGAAATATGGTTGTCCTTTTTATTTTGATTCCTGGAGATTTCTTTGAAAAGAGGATTGCTAGGAGATGTTATGAATCATTTATAGTCATGGAATATAATTTTCAATTAGTTAGACTGGAATGGTCCGTGATGGTTTGAGACAGAAAAAATATATCTCTTTTAGTTATTTGTAGAATAGAAAAGATGTAATAGTTGTATAGGATTTTATTTTCACTCAGGCCAAATTTAAAGTTCCCTTCACAAATAAAATCTGAGCTAGGCGTAATGTATTTTATCATACATCCTGCATCTGAGTTTTTTACATTTGCATAGGGGTGGCACTTGTCATGGAGTCAGTCGGGACCACTCCCATCAGTCATTTATAATCCTCTGACCATGGGAATCTCCCTTCTGCACCAGACTAAGTGCAGATGTCACATGGTAGCATAGCACACCAAAATGGGAAGTAACCAGTGCCTGCACAGCACCCACCTCCATCACTTTTAGGTCCACCACTGCACTGAGTGAATTAGAGACACTCTGGAACAACCTACATGTTCCACATATTGGCATAATGGCATATAGATAATGAGGTGGCAAAGAGTCATAATATCTTCTTCACAGGCATATATCTTATAGCTTTAATAATGTGTTTTATCACCAAACCTACATAATAATACCCTCGCTTCCTCATTTAGTGTCCTGCTTAATACCACAAAGGAGAGAGTCATAGAATCATTGAATGGTTAGGGTTGAAAGGGACCATAAAGATCACCTAGTTCCAACCACCCTACCATGGGCAGTCACACCTTTCACTAGACCAGGTTGCTCAGGGTCTCATCCTGGCCTTGATGGGGCATCCACAACTTCTCCATTTAACCAGTTCCAGCACCTCACCACCTTCACAGTAAAGAATTTTTTATTGAATATCCAGTCTAACTCCAGCCTCTGTCAGTTCAAAACCATTCCCCTTTGTCTTACACTATGTGCCCTTGTAAAAAGTCCTTCTGCAGCCTTTCCTGTAGGATTCCTTAACTGTTTGAAAACGTCAGTTGTATCACTATATTACTAATATTTCCTGGTAGATGTGCATGATTTTATGAACTCATACCAAGACCTTTCATGAATATAATTGGCAAGATAAAGGCCTGTTTATTTGTGATAAAACAGAACAGATGTAAGACTATAACTTTAGTGCAATCACGTTGCTGCTCCAAGGAAATCTTTATTTTTCTCCCTGCAATTACTGCTTGTGAAGATAATCTAAAATAAAATATAGAAACAAGGGTTTGAGCATTTAAGAAAAATAAATGGCAAAGTAATCATTGTATTTCCAGTTCTAAACTGAAGCAAAAGAATAGACATTTTTGATCCTTTATCTGCAATATCATAAAAATGAGCTTTTCTAGCTGACATTATTTTGGGTGTTCTTCTTCATACTTTAATCTTTGTCCTTCTCTCTTGATCCATCTTACCATTTTCTCTCCCAGCATCTTCTTACATCCCTTCTTTTAGTCATTCCCTCATCCCACCTATTTTATTTTTTTTTTAATTCTTATTTCTCACTCATAGCAGTGATATATCTAAATTCAGGGCTTTCAATTTATCCTGACATATTTTCAAATATGAAAGAATTAGAATATTAAATTAACCCCAATCTTTTTCTACAGAATTGTCAAATTACCTATGGAGAAAGCAAACACACACAAAAATCCCCAATTAAACAAACAAAAAACCCAAAAATATAAAGCACAAGCACACAAAACAAAAATTATATTAGGGAATGCAACATTGAAACCAGTGCATGCAGCAGTAAAATTTGGGGGTTGGGAAAGGAAGGAATGGACTGGGGCTCCTTTTCTAGCATCCACTTCTTTCACCATTTTAAAGTTAAAAGGACAAGGCAATTGCCAGTTGCTTACACTATTCAGAACTTTCATGAACACCTGCTGGGGAGAGGCTCAGATGTGTTTCCCAGTGTCTCCATTGAAAACTTGGTTTTTTTTCTCTGATTCTTTCGTTGGTCATTCACATTAGATGTGTGTGCAGCTGCCTTCTCTGCTGGCCTCTGTACCCTCCATGCAGGACAGTAAAGTTGGGTGTTCAGCCTCAATTTAGAAATTCTGGGAATTAGACACCAAAATGTGAGACAGAGCATTGTGGGTGCAGATTTTGGCAAAATATCACAGCTTTTGAACATGTTTCAAAATGCTTCAGACACAAGCAGACACCTACCTAAGACAGAGGTTTTGAAACTTAGCCCCCTGCTTCTGTTAGTCAGGTGAAACCAAGTTGTTTGTGAAACTTAAAGAAACAAGTGACAGAAAGGTTGGGTAAGCTAGAATTCAGACAGCATTTAATGGACATTTATTGGTGTATTTAATTCTGGAAATCTAATGTTGCTATTTTATCTTCATTTTTGCTATAGGCAGTAGTATAAAAGAAGATACCTATTTTTAAGAATTTAGCCTTGCTGAATCATTGCCAAAATTATGCACACTGAAGTTCAACCTTATGTAATTTTTCTAGATTAAATTTAGTGTGGAAGGATTAGTTTCTAGCAGCGCTCCACAGCCTATCTTGTATAATTTGTAAGTTTCAAAAAAAAACCCCCAAACTGATCAAAAGCAAGTTACCTGTATACAAATGTAATACTCTGCTGTAAATCTTAAAATACTGGATTTTTCATAATATAAGTTACTGAATCTGATTTAACAAGCAGGGAATCATCCAGATGCATTGGTGATATAATGGTGAGCATAGCTGCCTTCCAAGCAGTTCGCCTGGGTTTGATTCCCAGCCAATGCACATATGAAGTGGAAAAGTTTTGGGTTTGTTTGCCATTGGAGTATCTACTCAACACCTGGTCTACTGACACCTGACAGGATGCACCTATCTCAGAGGATGCACAGAAGCTAATGAGGATCATTGATAGAGCTTTAAACTACATTGGAAGGGGGAAAGGGACAAAACCAGGCTTGTCAGTGATGAGCAATGGGATGGTGTGCCAAAACTTGAGAAAACAAGCGCTCTTGGGGTCCCTCAATCTGCCTCAAGAGATGCTGGCTCCAATGTACTACACCTGAAATGTTCCTGCACTAATGCACACAAGTGAGGAACCTAAAAGAAGAGCTCAAAGCCTTGGTCCAGTCCTGGAGATTTGACATAATTGGTATAAGTGAAACCTGGAGGGATGAGTCCTGTGGCTGGAGTGCCCTGTTAGAGGGTTACAGGTTCTCCAGGAGGGATAGGCAGGAGAGAAGAGGTGGAGACGTGGCACTGTGTGTAATAGAAGGATTAGAATATGTGGAGCTCACAGTTGGCAATGGCAGACTTGAGAACCTCTGGGTAAGAATCAAGGGGCAAACAAATTATGTGGATGTCATCATAAGAATGTGCTATTGACCTGCTAAGCCAGGACAGTGAGGAACTAAGGGACACATCCAAGTAAACTGCCCTTGTCCTTATGGGGGACTTCAACCTGCCAGAAATGGGAGCATCACAGATGGTACAATCTGGATCACAAGATTCCTAAAAAAACCTGAATCACAACTTTATGGAACAGGTACTAAGGGAGCCGAAAGATGCCCTCAGAAAGATGACCTTCTTGATCTGCAGCTTGTCAACAGAGTGGATCTCATGAGTGAAGTGGAGATTGTCGGCCATCTTGGCCACAGTGATCAAGTGAAGAGAACAAGATTAAAATCTCCATTGACAGGAGGAAAAATATCTTGTCTCTTGCTGGTATCTCATCTTCTTGTATCACGTCGGGCTCACCAGTTGTGGGCACCAGTTGCGACGGTCTAAAAAATGGTGCAGAGTCAGGCTTTTTACAAGCAAGAGCAAAAGCCATTTTATTAACTCCAAGCTTAGATTTTTATACTATTTTTCTACTGCACACACACACACAAACTACTTGTCATTTGCCAAGCACACTTGTTCATCAGTCCAAAGCCAACCTCTGATAAGTAGTCGACATTTCTTCTCATGTTGGTAAGTCCCAAAACATACTCTTGTTTTCCATAGTTGTTTTTCTCCTTCAGTTTTCCCAGGTTTGGCCCAAGGACACAGGTGGTGTTTTTCACTTCTTTCCCAGGCTTACAGCCACATCCTCTCTAGGCCAAAGCTGTCAGCAACCCAGTAGTCTTCCAAATTTCTTAATGATTTTGGGGTGGTCTTGGGAATGTGGAGAGGTCCCAGCTGACTGGAAGCTGGTGAATGTCCCAGTTTTCACAAAGGTCAAGAAGGAGGACACTGGAAACTACAGGCCTGTCAGTCTCACTTCATTGCCAGGTAAAGTTATGGAGAAGATTATCTTGGGAAATATTGAAAAACAACAGAAAGACAATAGTGGTTTGCCACAGCCAGCCCAGCTTCATGAGAGGAAAGTCCTGCTTGTCAAACCTGATTTCCTTTCATGACAAGGTAACCCACCTAGCTGATCAAGGGAAGCCAGCTGAAGTAATCTTTATGGATTTCAGTAAAGCTTTTGATCCTGTTTCTCCCAGGAACCTTCTAGACAAAATGTCCAGCACACAGCTGGATAAACGCATCATATGGTGGGTGAGCAGTTGGTTCAGTGACCGAGCACAGAGCGTAATGGTGAATGGGGTGACATCAGACTGGTGACCTGTCACTAATGGCATTCTGCAGGGCTCCATTTTAGGTAGACGATGGTCTGTTCAGCCTGAAGAAGAGGAGACTGAGGGGAGACCTCATCACAGTCTACAACTTCCTCATGAGGGGAAGAGGAGGGGGAGGCACTGATCTCTTCTCTGTGGTGACAGAACCCAAGGGAATGGCTTGAAGTTGTGTCAGGCAAAGTTTAGGTTGGATATTAGGTAAAGGTTCTTCACCCAGAGGGTGGTTGGGCACTACAAGAGTCTCCCCACAGAAGTGGTCACAGCACCAAGCCTGACAGAGCTCAAGAAGTGTTTGGTTGAAACATTCAGGTACATGGTGAGACTCTTGTAGATGTGCAGGGCCAGGAGTTGGATTCAATGACCCTTCTGGGTCCTTTCCAACTCAGCATATTCTGTGATTCTGTGATCTATCAAAGGTGGGATCATTAACTAAGTTAATATTCCCTTTGACAATGAATGGACAATGTCCTTGTCTCATTAAGACAGATTAAATTTAGGGAATATGTCACAAATATCAGAATATGTTCTTCTCCTAGAACTCATGAATTCCAAGTGATGGGAAAAATATTTAGTTGTTATTTTAAACTATATCTAAAACTAATAGTCCACTCATTTTTTAAACAATTATTGTTCTATGATTTTGCTTAACTTTGCACAATAAAATAACCAAATACCAGCTAATACTGCCCTAAGTGCAAATAATTTTTCAACACATCTATGTTTAAAGAAAAGCTTTTGTCTGGTGGAATACTTTGAAAAAGACCCAATTGAACTTATTCTAGTAGCTGACTCAGTTGAGTCTAGAGAAACAGAATGTTTAGACATAGTATATTTAACAAAAAATCTGGATAGATTTTTATGGACATTTAGTTTCTTTTTTCTTTCCTAAACTTTTAACCTGAATGTATCATAATCTTTCACCAAATTCATCATTTCTACACTTAATAAAATGTATTTAGAGCATTCAATATATATTTCTGCTGTATCCTCTCTCTGTAAGCCTTCTTGCTTTCCAAACTGTCTATGGATAGTGAAAGCCAGTGTTCTCTTGAGAAAAAAATCTTAGAGAAGCACAAAAGTCCTCAGAGTAAAGGGAAGGGTCAATCTAATAGGTTCTTAAAAAGAAAGGCAAAGTGTCTTATAACTGCTGTAGGTGCCTTAAAGGATATGCAGTTGCCTTGTAGAAAATGCTCCTAAATTCTTTCTGTCTTCAGCTTTGACAAGGTTAACAGTTGTTCTTCTCCTTGTTTGTCTCTTTGTTCTTCTCCTTCCTATACACCTTTTATTCTCTTTGTATGTGTGCTTTGTGCTTGTAAGCTTTGGTGGGTTTTGGGTATAGTTATTTATTTATTTATTTCCTATGGAGTATACTCCTTAAGAAAACTTAATAAATTTTGTCTATTATGTCCTTAAAGGTAATGAGTTTCATTCCTTTTTGGAGGGAAGCTTAAAAATAAAATCTTTTGTTGAGAACAAAGATTATTTTTGTCTTTTTTTTTTCCCTCTGAATCAAAGTATGCTCCCACCTCTGTGGAATGTGCATTTTTTGAAATGGTTCTAAGAAGACATGAAAGCAGATAATATTTTTGTTCTTGGCTTGTCTTACGTACTGCAAAGAACAGAACAGTGCAGGAGAGGTCTATAATCAAATTGCTCTCACTGAACACAAATTCAAGATATATCAAGGAGAAAGCTTCTGCAGAAACAACTTTCATGTGGGTGATGGAATGTGAAGAGAGTCATCAGGGGGAACTAGACTTCTAAGAAAGCAGCTAAGAAGTTCATATCTCAAGGTAATACTGTAATGTGCAAAAACCCATGTGAAAATCCTACCTGCAGGATTCTGGTAAATTACTAGGTATTACTGACTATGAGGCAGAGTTGAGTATGCAGGTGTGGGATTTAGAATGCAGCATATGTGATTTATAGATTTTCTTTTTTCATCTCTGATTTATTATGCTTGAGGGATGGTTACAGGAGATGATGCTCTAGTAGCCTCCATATCCCTGCACTCCTGACATAATCAACTTTACTTCTCAAAACACAGGACTACTGAGATAAAGAATATGCCACCTATCCTTATTTGGTGCAAGTGCAAATTACACTTGCGAGGTTATGGAAGGACCATCTATAGGACCTACAGCCTGCCTTTTGTTGTTAATGCATTTATGGAATCAATTTTCTTTTGTCTTTTATGGCAGCAGCCACACTAAATTCTAGTTGGGCTTTGGCCCTTTCAATTTTCTTCCTGCATATATTTGTTAGATTCTTGTCATGATGCTGAGTTTTCTGTCCCTTTTTCCAAAGGGCATAAACCCTCCCTTTTCTTCTGAGTTCCAGAAAAAGCTCTCTGTTCAAGTAGGCTGGTCCTCTTCCCCACCAACACATCTTTCAGCACATAGAGATAGCCTGTTCCTGCCTCTGCAAGATTTCCTTCTTGAAGAATGTCCATATTTTGTGTACTCTTTTGCCCTTCAGGACTCTCTCCCAAGGGACTCTCTCAACCTGTCTCCTAAGCAGGCCAAAGTCTGCCTTGCAGAAATCTAAGGTAGCTGTTCTGTTGACCTCTCTCCTTAGGTCCCTGAGAATCAAAAGCTCTACCATTTCATGATCACCATGCACAAGACTGCCTCCAAGCATCCCATTACCCACCAAGCCATCTCTGTTTGTAAACAACAGATCTACTGGGGCATCTTTCCTAGTTGACTCACTCACCACCTGTATCAGGAAGTTATCTTGAACACACTCCAGGAATCTTCTGGACTGTTTTCCCTCTAATGTATTGAATTCCAGCAGACATTTGCTAAGTTCAAAACTCTCACGAGAACAAAGGCTAGCAATCCTGAAATTTAACCCAGTTGCTTATAGAATGTTCCGTCTGTCTTCTGTAAGAGACACTGGGATATCTGTCTTGTTGACCTTCTCCCTGATTCTCACCCATGAGCACCCATCACCATCACTAAGCCCCAGACAACCAAGATAGTCCCTAGCCCACAGGGATACCCCATCACGTGCCCTTCCTTGTCTATCCCTTCTAAAATGTTTAGTCATCTACTGCAGCACTCCATTTGTGCACGTCATCCTACCATGTTTCTGGGTTGGCAACAATGTTGTAGTTTTCCTGCTGCTCAATGGCTTCCAGTTCCTCCTGTTTGTTGCCCATGCTGCATGTATTGGTGTAGATGCTATTTAGTTGGGCTATTGATCCCATCACCCTTTGGGGGAGGAGCCTTAATTCCTGTGTGACCATTCTCAGTCACTTCCATGGTTTCCAGTTCATCAATAACCCTTGCATGTTTGCTGCTGCATGTCAGACTCTATTACATCATAGAACATTATAGTTTTGGCTTAGGTGGCATGACAACAAGTAAATTTATGTTTTACTCCGCAATGTGATATAACATTACCTGATGACATCTCAGAAAACTTTAAATAGCACTTGCTAGGATTTATAATCTCTCCTACTAAGTGATATTTCATTTCTTCAGGTGATTTCACCTAACGTATCTTCTTGGAACATGTTTGTGAACTGAGAGACATACTGACAGTTAATTAATAGCATTTGTAGGGCAAACAACTAATGTTAGCCTAACTACAAATATAATAAATAAGCTTCCTCTTACAAATATATCCTTGTCAAATGCTTTATCTGCACATTGCTGCCTTCCTAAAGCTACTCTTTCCCTAATTTTAACAATTTTTCTCTCATCTGTATCTCCTCTAGTTCAGCCTAGGATGGTAGGATTATAGAGTGAATCCCCTTAGGATATATGAGGGAGAGGAAATTGACCAGGAATAGTCAGCATGTAGTTTCTAAGGGTAAGTCATACCTGGTCAGCTTGAGTGCCTTTTGTGATAAGGTGGTGGATTTGACCCTGGTTGGCTGTCATACACATCTGCTGCTCTCTCACTCCTCCTCTTCAACTTGACAGAGGAGAAAAGATGTACAAGTTCATGGGCTGGGATAAAGGCAGGGAGAGCACTTACCAATTACAGTCATGGGAAAACCAGATGATTTTTGAAAGATTAATTGAATTTACAAAGAATAACAGAATAGGATGGTGAGAAAATAAAGATGAACCTAAAGATACCTTCTTCATATATTCACTTTCTCCTAAAGCTCAATGTCATTTGTTCACTCTTCTACTTACTTGTGCTCTGATCATTGCAGAGGGGTGGGTAATAGGGGTTCATGACACTTCATCTCTGCTGCTCCTTCCTCCTCATGCCATTCCCTTTCTCCAGCATGGGATCCCTCCCATGGAACAGTTTTTCATTAAGTGTTCCAGTACAAACCTTTCCTGTGGAGTACAGTCCATCAGAAACAGATCATTTCAGTGCCTGTCCCCTAGGGGCCACAGTTTGTGCCAGGACACCTGCTCTTTTGTGGGCTCCTCTGCACAGGATGCAGATGGGAGCCTGGCTGTGCATGGGTTCCCCAAGGGCTTCATCTTCCTTCAGATGTATCCACCTGCTGCAACATGCTGTTCTTCATGAGGTGCAGCATGGATTTCTGCTCCACTATGGTTGTCCATGGCCTATAAATAGCGAATCTGCACCACCATGGTGGTCTTTATGGACTGCAGGGGAATCTCTGCTTCAGGCAGGCCAGTCTCCACAACAGCGCATGGGAAGACAAAAAGCATAAATGAGAAGATGTTCAGACTTAGTATAAGGATTTTATTTTATTTTTTCATCTTGAAGACAGTAAAACATTGGAACAGGTTGTCTAGTGAGATAGTTTAGTCTCTGGCTTTAGAGGTTTTCAAGGTTTGCTTGGATGAAGCCCTGAGCAGACTGATGTTATTTCATTACCATTTGAATATGTGTTTTCATAGTTTGAGTATGTGTTTGAATGCAGACCTCTCGAGGTCCCTTTGAGCCTGAATTATTCTATGATTCTGGGGTATATATGTGAAGGTCCTCTAATAGGTATATATCTGCTTCTGCCTTTATGTAATTAACATATATGTATATGTTAAATCTAAATATGTGCATATGTCATATATACATATATGTGTAAATAGGTGCAGTCCCCTGTATATATGATACATGAAGCTATCTGTTTGGGATATATATTTTGTTATTTAACTACATACCTACATCTTCTGGGATCTAATTGTACACTAGTTGTTGGGGAAGGCAATGCTTATGAAAACTGGAAAAAGCATTTCACCCGATGGACCTATAAGGAGGACCCCGTAGAGCAAGCGAAGGATCCTGGATTTACTACATTCCCTCGAGGAATGTAGTATAGGACTTGCAGTGAAAATCTAGAGAATTTACCGCCCTTCGGGGTGGTATTGGACTTGCATTCAACGGAAAGATTGTGTTACGGACTTATTGGGAAAGATCTCCCCATCGGTTTTTATTATGTTCTCATGTTTGGTATTGTTCTTGTTATGACACCACTATGGCAGGCATTCTTGTAGTTTTTCTCCCTCAGGTCTCCATTTTGGCCCTTCTTCCCTCACGACTTTTCCCATCCTTCCTCAGATTTTCCCGCCAACCTCCCGAACCCTGGAATCCCATTGGTTGTTTGCGGAGCCGTTTTTGGTTGGCTGCCCCGTTGCCATGGTTGTTGTCTCCGCCCCTGCTTTTGCCCAATCCCGACCCTGTAACTACCCTCCATCCCATGATAATCCTAATCTACCCTATAAAAACCCCCATTGCAAATAAACGTCAGCTCATCCGGAGCCCACCGCCTTTGCGTCCGTGTGGTTCCTTGTGAGCTCGATTCCTTCGGTCAACAGCTTCCCGCAACTAGTGAAGGTTTGTATGGATCTACTGATATTGGGGTGGGGGAAAAGGTTACATAGCAAGAACATTTTCGTTCTTTAAAATGTTACTGCATAATCTAGTCCACATACACCTCCGAATTCTCTCTATTTCACAGGATGCACTGATTCCCACTGTGAGTCTGAAAGCTTACTGTATGCTTTTGCCCTTGACATAGAAGTTGATGGTTTAAGAAATAATTGCAAACTGTATTTCTCACCATCAAGTAAGATCTATCAGAAATCAGAAACTTTGAAATTTATACCAGACTTTAAGAAACTTCAGATTTAATTTTTAAAATCTTTCTCCTTTTTTTCAGGGCTTTTACACCATTAAATTCTTGTGTCATTGAAAAAAAAATAAAATTTCTTCTTTATAAGCTTTTACTTAACTTAATGAAATCAGAAGGTAACTTCCTAGAAAAAAAATGGACAAAATTACCTAATCATATAATTGATTTTATATCTCAGAGAGGATTACACCTATCTAAAATGTCAGAGATAGGAAGAACAGTAAAACTAGGTAAGAAGTCCAGATTAGGGATCAGACAAAGAAAATGGAAGGAGGTGGGAAGTGATCTGAGACAGTTCTTGGCTACAAGATAGACACTGGTTTACAGGAAGAACACAAGCATATTCAGCTAGATTTTGCATAATGAAAATAAAATATAATTTTAGGCACAATCTCCTGTGGCCTACTTAGACCAAGACCAGAAAGATGTCACATTATTGCCTGGTAATTAACTAATTTTGCTTATTATAACAAAGGATTTGGGATTTTGATCTGTGCATCTATTCCTTTTTACATTTAATTTTTTACACCATATCTGTGTGACTAAGATATGGCTATGCATGACTTTGTGAAACACATTTATGTCTTTGCCAAAAGTTCTTTTACTAAGTAAAAACCAAAATTTTTAAGTGCAACTAATATTTTCAGATCATTTGAGAACAAATGGCTGAGTGTAGGTTGATAGCTTAGGAATATGTGTTCAATTATCTGTTAAAACCCAATGCCTTAGATGACTTTTATCAAATAACTCAATTTTTCATCCGTATTTGCAGCTGGCTACACCACCTCTCCCTCTAGCCCAGAGCTACAGAGTGGTCAGTGAGCTGGAGGTCCTGCCCGGGAAAGTGACCACACTGTCCAGACTCCATAAATACAGGAGTGCATTGGCGATGCTTCCTCTTCTACGGCTGTCACTATGTGAAGGATTCTCAGCAGGAACTATTTCTCTCTTATTCTAGTCTCTTTACTCCTCTCTCTTCTTTGTCTTTACTCCTGTTTCTTCTCTTAATCTCTTTCTTTCTTTACTCCCCTTAATCTCTTTCAGGTACCTTAAAACTTATGGGTTTGTATTTTACTAAGTTGTGCTGGGTACTTTAATGAAATGCTTTGTCTTGGTTGTATGTTATCCCTTTTAATTTTTGCCAAAATTCTTATTGTCCCACTAAATTAGAAGAAATCACATGGGAAATGTATGCAGTGTTTTCTCTTTATACAATCTCAAGGTATTAGAAACCAAATTAAAAACCATAAATATAGGTGTGTATCTAAAGAGTCTTGTTTAGTTAACATGAATGGTATTTGTCTTTCGGGGAGCTATATGACAGTAATGGTACTTAAAGGTTGTGGCCAAGGACCAAAAGCATTGCTCATGGAATTTAGATAGATCTACAGCCTTAGTACTGAAGGACTTCACAGGACAAGTGCAGGAGAATAAGTAGGTCAGGTAGAAAGGAGAAAAAGCAGAGATAAGAGATGAGTAAGATATATTCTAAAGATCATTTTTCCCTAAGAATATGTTTCAAGCTGAATCTTCTCAGATGCTTCAAGTTTGAAACTTGCTTTATCACAGTCTTTAAGAGGTTATTTAAACTGAAAACTGAAAAAATAAAATATTCATATAGATTTTTCTTTTTAAACTACAGAATTTAATTAGTATGTATAGAACAGATCTGAAAAATAACTGCCTTAATGTTAGACAATCAGATTGACAGAATTGTCTTTCAAACTTATATTCAGGGAATCACATAATCACAGAATGGTTTAGGTTTTAAGGGACCTTAAAGATCATCCAGTTCCAGTCACCCTGCCATGAACAGGGATACTTTTAGCTCAGTTGGTTAGAGCACGGCGCTAATAATACCAAGGTTTGTGGGTTTGATCCCTGTATGGGCCATTCATTTAAGGGTTGGACTTGATGATCCTCGTGGGTCCCTTCCAACTCAGCATATTCTGTGATTCTGTGAAATTAGGTGCTCTAAATTTTCTGCAATAAGTTCAGAATTAAATACTGTATCCAGAAACATTTCATAGTGCAGTTGCACAAGTTTATTCCAACACAGGTTGAAGAAGTCCTGGTCACTAAAACAACGTTTGGGAGCTGCGTAACACTAGTTTTAGGTAAACAAAGAACATACATACAACATTTTATATTTGATGAAAATAACAGAAGTCTAAATGACAGACCCCTCCCCTGTAAGAGAAACCAAGGGAAAGCAGAGAGAGCAGCTGCTGCAGCAGTGCTTCCTCTGGTTGAGGATGCTGTGCTGGATCAATACTGCTGTTTTTCTTCAGCAAAGCCTCCCTTTCGTTTTGGTAGAGAAGGGTTTGCTACTTTTTGATTTGCCATTCATTGTGTTTTGTTATTGCAGCCCATCAATCATACTAAAGAATTCATCTTTGCTACAGTTTTGCTTTCAGCAAATTAAACCTTTAGGGAACGGTCTCTGTGTGTGTCCTTTTTCTGCCCCACTCTTCAACAAGTTGACTGATAGTATAGCACTGAGTAGGAGTACACCTACACAACACACCAACAACTCCTTATGGATAGAGTACTAGCAACATGATCCTGGTCTGGAAACAGAAACAGATGATGTGATGAAATTTTGGATTTTCTGATGAAACTGGAGAGTTGAGAAGCAGACACCATACAGAAACACCAGGTCCAAGAAACACTAATGCTTTAGAAAATTCTTGCCTGCCAACTAAATAGGTGTATTTCCCAGTACAGTCCTCAAATATAAAATTAAAGAGATTTAAGAAGTTCTTGTTGTCATCACTTGCCATTGCTTTTGTGTGGATCCTGACTAACATTCAAAAGGGCCAAGTAATTGATTTAGTTATTTTCATGATGTAGTGGACCACTTCGGCACTATTGGGCTAATTAATCAGTTTTGAATAGACCCTTTCATTAATGGCCTAATTAGCAGATATGCTTCTCCATTGACTCAGTGCAATAAAATTGATTAGGCCTTAATGGGCAAATTAGACCCACCCCGCCCTCGCGGTGGCTCAGCTGCCTGTAAAGTTAAGTTACTCCACACCAGTTAAGCTATTTTTGCAGAGACTCGGGTGTGTGTAAACACAAGCTAAGCTCCTTGCAGGCCCCTTGGAGCACTCCCGGAGTCCAAGGCTGTGCAAAAGTGGCAGGAAACCCAGACGGCAAAAGCCACCAGAGGACATTTTTGGCGCAAGCTAAGTCACTTATAGGTGTCTCGAGAAGACCCCTGGAGAGTGATAGACAGCAGTAGCGCACAGGAAAGCTGCTACATTTTCCCAGCTTGGCAGGAAAACCTAGCTCACCAAACACAGTAAATACCGGCACATCAACTAATCGGTGCCAGGGAAAACTTTTCCCAGGAACTGAGAGTATTTGAGGCAATGCCCAGAGCTTCCCTGTGGCCAGTCCAGTATCCTGGCTACTAGTCCCACTCCTCGCCACTTCTGTCTCTGTTACTATTTCTGCCTGCTTCTGTTCCTGCCCTCTTCGGCTGCTGTCTTCTCCTGCGGCCCCTTCTTCTCCCACCACATAGGAGACATCCTGCTTGCCTGCTCTGCATCTTTAGCCTGCAAGCAGCTTCTTACTGGTGGTGGTAACCTTTTCTGTGTTTTTCTACATAGCCTTTTGCTTTTTCTCTCTCTCCCTGCTTTTCCCCTTTGCTTGCATTTATTGCTAAAATAAAGCAAACCGCCTGTTTGAACCCCAACATCTGGTATTGGCTGCCTTAATCTGGGCTTCAAGTAACCATTTGAAAGAACCACATTGCAGGTCCAACCCTGACTAGACTGTAACACATTATTAGCTAAAGGTCTGAGAAAGCTCTTGTATCAAGGCATTATGACAATGTCTTGCCATCAAAGTGTTTGTCTGACTCAGGTTGAGCTCACAGAGATATCAATGATGTGCAAAGAGGTCATAACATCAAATTAGCATTATCAATTCTTATGTTGCAGTTAGAAAATACAGAAAGTGGGAGGAGAAAATAAGATAAATCCATAATCTGTTGGCTTTTATAGTTCTTATTAATTGGCTTCCTTAGTAAAAAGAATCACATGTTCTTCATTCTGAATTAACAAGTCTATAAAACCATTATGAAATCTTTACTTTTCTTTCACATTAGGGTTGGACAAACAGGAAATAAGAGGATTTTTATTCTTGCTTATTCTGTAAACTAAATCAGCTACAGCATTAGCCTTTGCAGAGGTTGCATAATAGTAATTAATAAATATCTTTAGTATTTCAACAGCTATTTAAGCAATTGAGTTGGAATTCTACTAGGCAAGGTTTTTCTATGTAAAAGTGTATCTTCTGCAGGAAGTTGCAAAGAATCTGTCGAACTAAAAGAGTTTTAGTGACACAGACTTGCATTCTGGATTTTAAACATTTCTGCTGTATTTAGCATTTCTAGTGCAGTTTTATGATGCCATATAAATATTGAAAACAGTTCTTTCTAGACAAATTTTAAATATTAATCACTTTATTATTTATTTTTTTCCCCAGCTTCAGAGTACTTCTTAGAATTAGTGACTTGGTGTTTATTCTGATCTTTCTGTGTTTGAAAAAAAAGGACTTACATGCCAGGTATATCAGTAGTCTTATTTTTCATCAAGAATTGCAGATAACTTAATATTGGGTGGTCATGCCTCTGACACCAAGACAAGAAAGTATCTTTTTCTTCCTCTTGTCTATGCTGAATGTCAGGTTATGGAGTAGTGTGTGTGCATGCACACTCAAATAATCCCTTGAAATGGAAAATGTTGTACCAGCATAAAATATGTAGCACTAAATATAACTTTCATTATAAAACAATGATTTTCTTGTCCTGCAGCAATTTTGAGTTGCGAAGAACCATCTTTTCTGCCCCCAAGCATTTTATAGTCTACAAAGTTTAAGTAAAAATCAAGTACTTCATCTGTCTGAAATATCAAAACCCATTTATATCCCTCCCAGGAGCAGAACTAACTACCAAAGGTTAAATAAAAATGTTATTCTTCTGCCCTCAAGCTAGTTTAGATGTCATTTGGGATATTAATTCTATTGATATGTGAACATTTTCACATATATGGCAATGTGTGACAATCACCTTCATGTGTATAGCTCTAAATAAACACTCTGCACAGTCACCTCCCCCAGTAATCACATAGTTGGAAAATATTACTCAGCCTAATGGTGAGGAGATTTCCCTAAGAAATAAAATTTTATCAGGTGTTAAGTCATAATGTGCTAGAATTCTACTGATCATTTGGATTTCAGAGTATCTGGTAGTCATCATAAAAAAGGAAAATTTTGGGTGTGAACAAAGGATGTCTCGAAGGTGGGCTATCAGAGTGCAGCATGGTTAACCACCCCTATACACCCTTCACAGACTCTGCACCTATAGACATCTAACAGACCAAACAAGAAATTTAGTTAGTAATTCAGTTGAAATCCTTTTATTATCTACTTTGCACTATTGTAAATCTCTGATACTGAAGAGATCTTCCACAGCAAAAAGTAATGATTTCCATAAGGCTACAAACTTAGACTAGATAAATTTATTTCGAACCTCAGATCAGTGCAAACGTCTAAATATAATATTCAGCTTATTGCAGTTTTCAGTATTTCTGGTAGGTTTTGACTGGCTATGTTTTGGTGTACATTTGTAATTTTTACATATCTGAAGATATTCAGAAATTGATGATGTTTTCCTTAGTCCTTCATGTGTTTTCTAATGAAGTGACAGAAAAATAAAAACAGTCATGAAAATAAGTTAAATTTTTGTCTCCAAGTTATTCAGAACACAATGTTCATGTCTATGAGTATAGGACATAGAGCTTCTCTAGAGAAAATTATGATCCAAGATGAAGAAGTATTTTCAGTTTCAGGCAGAATTCTTTATGCTTGTCCAGCTAGATTCAATGTCTATGTCTGTGTACTAAATTGATATTCAGACTATTCTTAAATTGATGTAGGACTGGAGACTAATGTATTCAGGAATGCAAATATATAATTGGCAAAACTGTTTGCAGAGTGTTGTGTCTAATACTTCATATTTACTGATGTCCAGGGTATACTTGGCCAATCCCTCAGCCTAAAGTCTATCTGATAAGAAAAAAGAAGCCATTCACAGAACAAGAAAGTTAGAAATCATAAAAGTGACAGTTTTAAAGTTCTGCTAAGGATTTATCTCTTCTTTAGATGCCACACTTCATAAAAGTATGGCACATCATCTTCTCCTTAACATTTCTTCCTGCCCTCTAAATCTGCTGTTTCTAAAGAAAACTGCGATATAGCACAAGTTGAAAGTTCATCCTTAGGTTATTCTTCTGATGTCTATTCTGCAAACTTTCTTTTAAAATGCTTAGAATATGGCATATGAAGTGTTAATCCTTTTGAAGGCATAATCCAATTAATGAACTAGAGCATGATAAGTCTCCTTTTCTACACACACTGTACAAGTCAAGTTACAACATTTAACAAAGTTTTTCATCTGTGCTACTTCAGATAGTCTTATGATAAAGACTATTGTAAGATGCATAGCTTGGACAGCAATTACAGTCTTACATTTGCTTTCTTTCCTTTAGACATCTGAAAATTAAATCTGAATTAAGTTATGTTTACTTTAGTTGATATCAATTGATATATCATAGTCACCTGTGTTAGTGAGCTGACTAGTAATTAGCCAAAAGAAATAAAAATATAAAACCATAGTAGTTCTTTTCTTTGCTTGGTGTTTTTTTGTTTTTTTTTTTTTTTGCATTTGGTTGGTTGGTTGGTTGGTTTGGGTGTTTGTTTGTTTACTTGTTTGTTTGTTTGTGAACTCCTTTAACTGGCTTTGGAAAACTTCCAACATTACAAACTTGATAGGAGGAGGTAGTTTATTTTACTTAACTTGTCCTCAGAATAAAACCAAACCAAACCAAACCAAACCAAAAAAAAAAAAAAACCAACCCAGAAAAACAAAAAAACTAAACTGGAGATCCCTCACTGCAAACTTTTGACATATTATTGGCAAAATTAATTGTTTTCCACAGGAAAATAAATTCCTCTTGCAACACTGGTGTCACAGAT
This sequence comes from Scytalopus superciliaris, assembly GCA_013400415.1. Classification (NCBI taxonomy): domain Eukaryota; kingdom Metazoa; phylum Chordata; class Aves; order Passeriformes; family Rhinocryptidae; genus Scytalopus; species Scytalopus superciliaris. The sequence continues at coordinate 23,564 of VXBX01007266.1, forward strand.
AAAGAGAATGATTTCTTTAGAATTTATGTTCAGTAATACAACTAGTGATTTTTTCCTTCAAAAACCAGAGCAGTGATGTGATTAAAAGTTTTCATGTATTTATACTAAAGACGAAATACTTATTTTACATTAATAACAAAATATGCAAATGTATTTTTTTAATGTGATATCTTCGCTTTACATCTGAGAATTTGTCCTTAGAAGCCTTTACGAGACACTTTAAAAGGTTTTCTTTCAGGTTTTATTTGCCTTATTTTTAAAACTGTCTTAACATTACTTTTTTTATAACTAGGCATCTTTTTTCTTTCTCAGGTGCATAGCACAGACAGAGGAGGAAAGATGAGTGATGCTAAAGGAACATCAGCTCTTTTACTGTTGGTGTTGTTTTGGTTTATGGCCCTGCAGTCACCTGTTATCTTCTATAACCATCACGTAAAAGTAACATTACACAAACATATGAATACCTTAGTTGGGTAGTGATGCTATTAAAATTATTGGAGACGCTTTGTTTCAGATATGTATTGGATTTTGCAGAGCTTCAGTAGTACATTTGTGTTACTGTTTTGAAGAATATGCTACTAAAGTTAAAAGTCATCCATTGCAATTTTGACTTTTATCGGAGAAATTAAGGAAGAAAATTTTTCTCTACTCACAATACTAACTTCTCTGTAATTTTTTATTGTACTGCTTTTGAACACTTTGGTATTGGTAACTTCATTTCTTAGAAGTGTCAGAGAAGTATAAAATTAATCATAGAAATAACACAACCTGCCTCTCTAAAAAGCCAGGATGTGATTTCCTTTAGTAATGAGTTTTCTCTGCTTTTGATCAAGTGAAAAAGAAATATAAAGATTGATTCAGTTACAGTCTGTTGCTAGAGTTCTCCCCAGGTTACAGAGCAACTGTGTGCTATGGCACAGTTCACAGGACTGTATGCTGTATTTTAACTTTTACTATTCACTGCACCCTCACAGCTGGACCACTTTTGTAAGAGGATGTTAGCCTTTTAAATACTCTGTATTCATATTTCAATAATCTGAGGAGATAAAAGTGGAGTTTGGGATTGCGCTTAAGCAATTTTCTTTCAAATATAGTCAAAGACATATATCCAAAAACGAAGATGTGGATCTTTCTCATAAGTTACTGGGCCAACACAGGAATAAGTGAACAAAATTTATTGAACATATAGATACATGAGGACAGATTAGATGACTGAATAGTCCTGCTGGTTTAAAACTTTCTGAATCTTTGAAGTTGCTTAGTGAGAAGGATTTGCACTTCTATTTCTGTTTTCCAAATACTTACAGTAACTTTGTTATCCATGACCTTCATTATTAGGTGGCTGATGTGTTATAATCTGCTTATACTCACCATGTATGGTTTTTTATAAGTGATAAAGCACTACTATCAGAGTAAAGCACTGCTATCAGAGTAATCCATATCTGAATAACAAATAGAACATTTCTTGAGACTTTGATTCTTATCTCAGAATGAATTAATGATTTCTATGACCATTTACTTTAAAGAAACAGGTTTCCATTAGCATTTGAATACTATCTGCCAGTAGACTTTTAGAAGCACTGAGACAGAAATGTGGGCAATGAAGAATTGAAATTAAATATCGAGGAATAAAATTTCAAATGTATATTTATTACATAGCATGTTTTGTTCATAGAGATCCAACACCTTTTCAAAGTGAAAGAAAAAGCAAGTCTTGTTTTCTAATGCAGTAAAAAGGAAAATCCAGAATACAGACCAAAATATAAATTAAAGTCTGGTATTTTTTTAGTTCAAGTCCTGGTTTCCTAGGCCCCATGATGCTGCTGTGTCCCCAGCTGTCCTCTGTGCAAATGTAAGAATAAATCTGCTTACTGTCATTTTCTGCCCTTTCATAGTGAGATGACCTATTTTCTACCTGAGAGCGAAAAACTATTGGTTTGTGTTTTGAACATGGCTGTGGGGAAATTTCTAGGCCTTGATGAAAATGAGTTATTAGAACAACAAGGTACAAAACACTTGCGCAACTTACAATATGAAAAGATTTTCCATTTATTTTCAGGCTTTCAAACAACAAAAATACAAACCAACATATGTGACAACTCCTGAGAAATGAGGGAAAAGTCAGGGTAAAACCAGGCACCAGATAACTTGCTTTAATGTCACCTAAGGAGAAGATATGTAATCAGTAAAAAAAATTGTAAAGTACTAACTCTGAAATTGCACATTGTTGGTCTTTTTCCAAGTAAAAGGAGCAAGCAATACAAAATTATCATCCCCGGAAGTGGCCCTAAATATTAGATTAAGATAAAAGGAAGATTTAATCCATGCTTTCTTGCCAGATTAAGATGAATTGATTCTGTTTTGGGAAAAACAAAAACATGCAAAAAAATTCATGTGATATTGTTACTAAATCACATTGTATTTTTCCTGTGTGTATATATATGCATACATATTTTTATACATGAAGAAGATTCTTATTACAGTTTAAATCAAATCTAGGTTAAATCAAATGAAACTGGGATGTCCACTTACTAATTTAGACGTAATCCAGACAGGGACTGGTGTAAATAAAAATCAGCTGAAGATTTTTTTTGGATTTTGGGAGAGTCATTCTTTTCAGATAAACGGGACATTTGCTATTTTTTAGAAGAATTTCAATTCATCTATCAGTACTTTTTTCAGAATAGAAATATTTTGAAAAAAATAGAATACAAAAATGTCATATTTTTTACTCCACAGTGTCCATTTCCATTTCTTTTTCCTGTACATCTTCTATAGAGTTTTCATTCTTTGTCTGTCCCACAAGAAATACCAACAATTTTACTGTATATGTAAAATCTTCCTCATTAGGTATACCTGAGAACAAACAAAATATTTTTCTGTCAGGATAAAATAAGTCTAGAAATGTCACAGAAATGACAAGGAAGTCTATAAACTATAAAACCTAATGTTTTTCCAAATATCCTAAACCAGACTCAGAATGTGAATTAATTTAAGTTGATCGGTATATTAAACTTGAAAATTTGTATTGTATATAATTAACAACTATTTTTAAGTGACTGAACAGAAGGAAAAAGATCTCAAGACTGCAAGGGCAAACCCAGTTTTCCACTAAAACACACCTCACTGACCTACTCACATGGTTGATTTCTGCTTGGATAGTATTTGTCTGTCAGTAAGTCTTATAGGTTGAGAGAACACTTGTATCTATTTCAATAAATTTAGTATTGGGTCCCAAAGTGCGTACATTCAATCTGTCAGATAAACTACTCAATAACCACTGCTTCTCACTGCCTTCTCATTATAATGGCTTAAGAGTTGGTAATTACAGCAGCTAACAAAGCAAAACAAACCTAAGAACTAAAAAATTGATGTGGGCTTTTTCAAAAGTTTTTTTGTACTAATTCTTTATACCCTTTCTGTTATTTTCTATGACTAATTACAGGGGTGATAGAGGAAGAAGGGTAGAGGTTAATGATGTCTCCAAATCTGTATTTGTTGCTGCTTGAGAGAATGTAGCTTCTCTTTTAATGATCATTAGTAAGTTAACTAATTCTGGAAGAAAAGTCTGTGAACAAGTACTAGGAAGAAGAAGAGATGCAACTTCCTACAGTAAATCTTTCAGGTCTAGGCAACTAGGCAACTAGTAGATCTTTGCAAATGGCATTCATTTACAGTAAAGTAATACAAACTGGTACAAAATTTACAATTTTCATGTCTCACTATTTAAATCATGGCAGCCCTCATTTTGGTGGATTTTATCCACAGGCAAGTAACCAGGCTTTTGTGGGAGCATCAGGGCTGGTCTGTCTGCTTTAAGGTTCATATTTAACCATGTATCAATGACTCTAACAAGCAAAAAAAAAGTAAAAGCACCAGAACACTGTTACTGAACATGGTTTCTTCTTTCACTCACGAAACCTCCTGAAAGAGCTAGCTTTTCCTGCCCTTAATAATTCTGTGTTCTAAAGGAGAACCCATCAGGATTAGGCAAATGAGTGAAATAAGACACATTTACACCCTAAAGAGTAAAGAAATTTTTCAAGTATGTTTTGCTATAAAATGGTGCAGTAACTGATTATAGAAACAAAGGTGTCTGTTTCAGAGCATCCCACAGTCACATAAATTCCCTTAATGTACTTTGGAGAGCCAGATTCACAGAGTAGTTATGGAGGAACATCCTTAAAACTAGTAGATATGTTCTAAAGGGACTATTTACGATGGCAATTCAATAGACTAACATCTTGACAATGACTGGCAACCTCGACATTTAGGTGACACCCATTTCCAGAAAAGGCACCACAGAACTGCATATCAGAAATATATTAATTTCTTAGCTTTTAGTGATTTTCTTTCTTTCATTCATGTGCATATGAATCAACGTAAGCAGGCTGATTACTTTTTAAATATGCAGCTACGTTCAACATAGAAGGAAAAAACCACCACCTCAATGAGTTTATCATGACAAAACAGAAAATGCCTTGCACCACTCCTGTTCCCATCAAAAAATACCTTACCTTAATATGAACAGAATGAGGTGAAAGCATAGGTTTCCAGTTTTTTGATAGAAAATAGGCCTGCTTTTAGCACAAAATCATAAATTCAGTCTTAGGCTCCATGTGCTTATAAATGTTATTTTGCTGTGCACAATAGATTGCAATTTTTTCAATAGATCTGGGGCACTGCTGAGAGGGAATATGAGCAACAGCACATGAGTACAGTATATGCAAAGTACTTCATTAGCAATTTATAACTGTTCAATTGGATCACACTACTACCAAAACACTGTTTAGCTGGCTTGCTCATTCCTACAGTAATTCCATGGAGCACAGCTACACAAATGATGAATTTGCTGTACGGTACTAGAGGTAGGTGGCTGTATTTTTATAAGGTGCTGACCTACTTCTCCATTATTTCCTGAGAGTTTATTTAGTATTGAACATGACAAGAATGAAGGAAGTAGTCAGAAAATATGCTGAAGGATATTTCTATCATAGCAAAACTCTGTAGGCCATCCCTTTGTTAGTCATGTTTATTATCTTCAGGTAGAGCTGTAACCATAGATGATGTCAATTTGTCTGTCAAATGGCTGAAATTACTGGGCTGAGGTTTTCCAGGTAGAGAAAATGTTGCAAACATTTATCCTGGATCTGGTCAATATTACTGCAGTTCTTAACTGGACTTAATGTACTCAGCCTGAGACTGCAGCTACAAGAAAACCAGATTAAAATGCCATTAATTCATGGTAAGTTGACTTACTCTTTCAGAGTGTCAAGGTCAGTGCATAAAATGAACACAGGTTTTACTTCCTTCTGATCTCACAGGCATGAATTTTGCAGTTACTTGAAATGCTAACCCAGATTTCTCGATAGCAGTCTCCTTTTTAATGAGCATGTATAGCCAATCTGCATGGTAACATATCAGCCTGACAAGATGCTCTCCTCAAGGACCTTTAAAACACTGCAAACTGAAGGGGACTTTTAGCAGCTCCTTTGAAAATTAGTGATGATCTGTCATAGCGCAGCCAGCAAATAGCAAATCACCAAACATTATGGTCTCAGCTTCACCTCCTTTTTCTCTGGAGGTTCAGACAGACTCACCCAGACCAGTATTTCCCACTTAGATCTGTAGGGCTAATTAATGGGTCTCCTGCACCTTGTCTCTACACTAAAGTACTTTTGCAATCAGATTTTTAAATTACAGCTGAAAATTAATCCATCATTTTGTTAAAGTAGCAGTGTAAGCCAGGTTATTAGATTTTAGGACCTCTATGTGAAAAGATTTCCTGGTCCGGCTAACAGGATAACATACACATTTCCTTGTTCATAGAATCATCAATGTTGGAAGAGATCTTTCAGGTCATCCAGTCCAACTGTCAACCCAGCACTGCCACTGTAACTCCATAAGCACTAACCCACATCACCTGCCTCTTAAACACCTCTGGAGATGGTGAGTCCACTACCTCCCTGTGTGGGCTTCCAATGACTGACCACTCTAACAGTGAAAAATTGTTTTCTAAGTTAAATGTCCCCTATCTCAGTTTAAGGCTATTTCCTCTTGCCCCATCACTGCAGGCACAGCAGAAGAGTCTGGCCTCCATCTCTCTACAAACTTGTAGAGAGTGATGAGGTCCACCCTGAGCCTCCTCTTCTTGAGACTAAACCAACCCAGCTGCCTCAGCCATTCCTTATAAGACATGCTCTCTAGTCCTTTCATGAGCCTTGTTGCCTTTCATTGGACACTCTCCAGTGTCTCCATGTCCTTTTTAAAGTGAGAGGCCCAGAACTGAACATGGTACTGGAGGTACAACCTCACTAATACTGACTGCAGGAGGATGACCACTTTCCTACTCCTGCTGGCCACACTATTGCTGATACAAAGATGCCCTTGGCCTTCTTGGCCACCTGGGCACACTACTAGCTCACATTCAGCCAGCTTTAACCAGCACCCCCAGGTCCTTTTCCACTGGGCAGCTTTCCAGTCATTCTGCCCCCACCGTGGAGCACTGCATGGGTTTATTGTATCCAAAGTCTTGTTGGCACTTATCGTGTTCAACCTCCTATATATGGTCTTGACCCATCTCTCTAGCCTATCCAGGTCTGTCCTGTGGGCTATCAGCTTTTCCAGGAGTATGCTCTGGGGGACAGTATCAAAGGCTTTGCTGAAGTCCAGGTAGAGTAAATTCACAGCCTTTGCCTCATCGACTAGGTGGGTCAGCTGGTCATAAAAGATTACGTTGATCAGTCAGGACCTGCCCTTCCTAAACCCGTGCTGGCTGGGTTCCCTTGGTTGTCCCATATGTGTCATGTGAATATGCTCAAGATGATCTGCTTCAAACCCTGCTAGGCACCAAGGTTAGGCTGACCAGCCTGTAATTCCCCAGATCCTCCCTCCAGTCCTTTTTGTGGATGGGCGTCACACTGGCCAACCTCCAGTCATCAGGTGAGCCAGGACTGATGATAAATGATGGAAAGTGGCTTGTTAAGCTCTTCCTTCCACCAGCTCCCTCATCAGCTTAGGATGAATTTCATCCAGTCCTATAGATTTGTGAGCATTTAAGTGGCTCAGCAGATCACTAACTACCTCTTCCTGGATTTCAGATGGTCTAATCTGCTCCCCATCCCTGTCTACCAGCTCAGGAGGCCAGCTGTCCTGAGGCTAACAGTCAAACTGTTGAAGACTGAGGTAAAGAAGGTGTTAAGTACTTCAGCCTTTTCCTCGTCTTTGATGACTGTATTCCCTTTCTCCATCCAATAAAGAATGGAAGTTTTACTTGACCCTCCTTCTGTTATTAGTGTATTTATAAAACCACTTTTTATTATCGTTTACAGAAGTGGAGAGATTAAGTTCTGAGCTTTTGTCTCTAATTTTCTTTCTGCATGACCTAACAACATCCTTATACAGTTCCTGACTTGCGTTTTTTGTTTTTACCTTACCAATAGTTTTTTCCTCATAATCAAGCTTAAAGGTATACTCATCTGACTGAGGAAAACTGAACTTCTTTAATGCCAGTCTTGTAAAACCATTCATATGGTTGGCACATAATTTCTGCCCGTGTTTTTTTTTTTTTTTTTAAATTACAATATCATTGTTTCAACTGAAAAGTGTTCTTGCTTTCCTTTTTTTCTCCCTGTTCCAGAGAGGGGAATCAGTGAGAGAATGGGGTCGATCTGCAAAATCCCAAATTTGAGAAAGAAGCACAATGGTGGAGATTGCTGTGCATGGCATGACATGTTTATAACAGGTTTGGGGGGGTTTTTGTTAAAGGCATTTTGCAACTGCTGAATACAATCAGATGGGAAACTGTGAGTGTTCATTTATCAATGAATCAGAAAACATTGGTCCTCTTTTCAAATCTGCATCTTGTGCATAGCTTTAAAAAATACCAAAAATTTCCTATGAAAAAAATTTTACTCACATTAATATAGTAAGAATATATTCGTTTCACTGAAAAACATCCTCAGGAAGTAAGCAAAGACAGGTGAAGTGTTTTAAAATAATCAGATGCTCAAGTGACTTAATTATACCTGAGATGAGAGTTTATACATGAAAACAGTCCTTTTGAATCCAGTATTGGCTAGATATGAGCATATACCATGTTATTCATGAAAAGTATAATATCTCTTGGCCTCACTTGTTACTCAGTCCACTACTAGTTTTCCTAAAAAATTACAAGTGCTCTTTGAAATGACACAACTATTTCTGAAAATCCACAATATTTTACACAGCAGGATTCAGTTAAATGGTGAGCAAAATTAAAAGACTATGAAAATCAAGGTATGTTTAATTATAGAATTGCAACAAGGAATTGCTTGATTTTTCTGTTCCTAGGAACCATGCACTTTCCCCTGTTCAGTCTCAAGAAAAGAATCAACTTATACTGTATAGTGACATATTTTCATATTTCAGGGAATCTCATTGGTATTCCAGAGTGAATATTTTCTTTGCCAGAGAAATACGCTCCAGGCATATATCATACCATAAACAGGGTATGTCACTAAGAAAGAATACTAATACATGTTCAAAAAGAGTAAGTACTTAAGGCAGGGCTATTCTGTTCATAAGGAATAATACACATTTTCTCATGTGAGGGTCACTTACGGTTGTAGTCTGAAAGTCTCACTATGCTCTTCATCACAAGGCAGTGCATGATCAATAACCTGGTACTGAAATGTTACAGCATTGCTACAATCAATTCCAACTTGGATCTTACAGCATTTTCTTTACAATCTATGGCTCTTTTTGTCACATTGTCACTGTAATTATAGCATTATTTCTAAAATATCATCAAATGACATTTTTCAAGTTCATATGCGCCATATGAACCCTTTACCATTTATTATTTGACAATATAATAGTTTTGTTTGTCTCATTCCTTATTACCAAAGTTTCACAGTCTCATGCATTCATATATTGGATACTTGGAGAAGCTGGGAACGTATGGATGGATTAGCTTGCTGTATATATTGAATAGGTGCTAGGATAGATTGAAATATTAGGTTTTGTTCTATCAAAGCTTGAAGACAGAATCTTTTAGAAAAGCAACCAAACAGTATGATACTTATTTAAGAATTATTGAATGATTTTTCAGAGCAGGAAATGTTTAAAGGATTCAAGAGAAATAAAAATAAAATGTGTGACCCACAGATTTTTAACATGAAGCACGACATGATTCTTCTCCCTTCTGAAATCCCATCAAATTTGCAATAATCAGTCAGTAGCCAATAACTAAATTGAATGCAACTGCCTTTTTGTCTTTTTTGCCCCAAAATTTCAGTTGCAGACTTCAGTGTACTTATTTGCAACATTTAAATAAAATATATAGGTTTCAAATCCACCTAAGCCCTGTTATCAGGCATGACTTAGGTTAGATTTACAAAGATAACTGGATTCCTAACAGTGCACAGCAGAAGTTACAAACAGTTAATGGCTGAGATCCAAGCAGTGAGAAGTGAAATAAGTGTGACAGAAAGATGAGAAAATAATTATAACATAAAAAGAATAGTGAAATGGCATCTATTTCAGACATATATTTCCTCTCACAAAGTCTATGCAATTTTTAAAATATATTTTGTAATATCTTGTATTAAATTATTATCTTAACAGAGCTGCCCTTTACATGGACATGATGAGAATTTATTTTAGCTAGAAAAAGGAAATCAGCAAAAATATTTTTATTGCAACAACAATTTTCCATTGCTTTGCATACTTTATTCAGTTATTGTCATCCTTCCTAACTATATATAGCAGAAAAGAGCAGATTTCAAGACTGATGATAAGAAAAATTAAAAGTGTGGAAAGATTTATCTATTAAAAATCTGGTAAAAATTAATTTAAAAATTATAGACTGGAAGAAAAATATTTTTTAAAATGTTGAACAATGCAATTTAAAGGGCCACACATTCTCTTTATACATTCTGACAACATAATCCAAAAGGTATATAGTGCACTTAATGTATATCATGTACTTAACAGCAGAACTTTAGAGCTAATTGTTTCAAGCCATATCTGAGATAAAGTTCTTATGAGATAGTCAAAAAAGGACAATTTAAATATATAAAAATAGGTTTTGTAATAGTACAGATAGAAGTGACTAAATTATGGAATAATTCAGACAAAAAGTAGAGGGGACCTTGTATTCCTTGCCTGATGATACATTTCATGGAGTTTTTTAAATACTGCTGTGCTCTAACCAGGCAAAAGTTGTAAATACTCTGTTTTCAAGACTTGTTGAAGTGTTCCATTTTTTGTTTTGCTTGAGAGGGGAATAACAGATGAATCAAAGATAACCATCAGTATACTCATAGAAGGTAGACTACAGAGTCAGAGAAAGGCAGATTCCAGCAACTTTGAGTATGGTGGAGGAAGCAGATGGTACTAAGATGAGTTCTAGTCACTCTGCTCCTCCTTTCTTTTGGCTTTGCTATAAATGCCAGCCTAAGGAACATTTCAGAAACATTTCACTAAGCTTATGCAATGGTGCAAAAGTTCAAATTTTTCCACTAAAAATACACCTATAACCCATAAATAGTTCTGATTCTAACTACTTCCAGAGAAACTATTCATGTCTTTACAGTTTGTTCAGGCATAAGACATACTGCTCAGATAAACAGATTATTTATTTATATCTTGAACTCAAACATTTTGGTCATAGAGAAGCTGAGAAAACACATTACAACAGAAAATGATTCAACTTGCTTTTTCTGGTTCTATCACTTCTTTCTTCCAAGCAAATATTTTTCATTATCAGAATCAAGATACTGGGATATATGTAGCATTATTTTGCCTTTCTATAGTAAACTTGTGTGTGATGTTACATCACATGCATTCTAAGTTAGACTATATTGGCAGTTGTACAAGATATAAAGGTTGGGGTCTTTTGCATTTAGAAGTATCACTGGTAGACCAAAACAAATGGACAATATTGTTGTGCACAGATTTTAACTATATTGAGTTCAATTTCAATATGAGAAACAAAACACCCTAACTCAATACCATGCTCCTGAGTTTTTCCTTTTAAATATCTGTCTTGTGGGAGCAAGAAACTATCACTTCTGGGTTAATCCTCTTCAAGAAACAAAGACAGGCAAGCTTTATGTACTTATTACAAGAATTCATTTTGCTTCAAAACTTTTGACATGCATCCAAAAATCAAACTCAATAAATATCAAGGAACATGGAGATAGAGGTTATTTGTCTGTGACAAAATAATGAAATGGTGAGAAATTAATTTATTTAGTAACACAAATCATTCTGAGAAAATGATAGATGTTCTAGATATTCTGGATCTGTATGAAATTGCATAATTTGTTTAGTTAAAAACAGAGAGATGACAATTGTGATTTTTCTGCCATAGCCTTGGAATATATATGCTTGGCTTTTCATTGTCTCTTAGTCTCTTCCCAAGGGCTTGGTTTATCCAATTTTTAAGCTGATTTTAAGTACTCAAACCATCACAGCGTGTGTCTGATTTACTTCAATATGTAAAGGTGGAAGACATAGTATTATTCTTTCCTTGGTGGAGTTTTCTTTCTGTATACTTCACTGCGGTCTTTGAATGGAAAATGGGGTACAGAAGGCTCACACTCCAGGGGTGCACGGGAAAAGGTTTTTTTTTATTGAAATGATGCCTGGCTTATATAGGATAGGTAGGGAAGGTTCTGGAACGGGGTGGAACTTGGGAGGGGTTTAGGAAAAAGCCTGGGAGGGCTTTGCAATACAAGGCAAGACCCTCCAAAACTGGGAATACAAGGGCAGGTATATACCACACATGGAAATGGTACCCTGCTGCAAGCAGGGACCAATCAGGGGTGGGTTACAAGCCATGAGCCATGGAAAATTCCAGCAGGAACACACAGCGAAACAAAGGAAAAACACAGAGCATGATAAAATCCTCAAATGGGGTACAGACTTTAAACTGCAAACAGTCCTCAAACATAGCAACAATCCACATAAACACAGCAAGCAGCTCTCAGAGCTCAGGGAGTCACAGATCTGTGCTGATTAAGCTGTCCTTCCACAGCCAGTCTCTCTCCTCTCTTCTAACATTTCACCACACCTCATCAGTTTTAGATCAGAACAGATATAAATAATAGAACAAGAAGGATATTCAAAATACTATCCATTGATGTTCAGTAAATATTACAAGAAAGTAGAAAAATAAGCAAAAATGAGTTGAAAAATTAATTTTAAAAAATTTGTGATCTTACTTTACTTACTGTTCTTAAAATCACATTGTTATTAATGTGAAATACCTTCTAGACATCCGTTTTCATCTATTATTTCCCTGAAATGGAAGCTTCAATATTTTTGTCCTTAAATTACAATATCTTTTATATTATTATTGATGAGGTTTATATTATTAACATTAATTATTATTTCTCTAATGTATTTGCCAGAATTTTGGATTCAAAAAATGCTTTCCATTTCTTTCCATACATGACATTTTATTTTACTTTTAAATAATGGTACTTTTATTTTATTTTATTTTATTTTTGTTTATTTTGTTTTTATTTTCATATTGTCAAAGCTGTATAATTTAGAGAAAAGAAATGGTAGACCTTATCCTACCAACGTGCCTATAAGTCAAATTAATTTTGTCCTAGGATGCTATCTGATTTGGGTTGCTTTTTTTGTTTTTAAATTAAATAACTTAAATTCAGTTAGATTAATTCAGGATATCTGAATCCCACCATTCTGGAGTGGGTAGAGGTAAACACTTTCAGCCAAGTTCTGTGAAAGAAACAAAGTTGAAATCAGCTACTAGAAACATTCTTTTTTATTGATTACCCATGTCAAATCTTCCTCTTTAAAGAGAAACCTTAAGAAAAATTGCTAGCAATTGTGGACCATAATTTCAGATCAAATCCTATGAGTCTTTTTTTTCTCTTTTAGAAAAGTTAACAAAAGCATTTACTCTAATTAAAATGAAAAACAACTAGCTGTTCACAACAACATTTCTTTAATATCTTTGAATCATGTCAAAAAATGTTAAATGCAGTCCCAAAGTAGTGCTTATCTCATGCTGATGTGGAAATTTCAATTATATCACCATGTAGCATTCAGTACTAGACTGTGAATTTCTGGATTATTTCAGACTGCCATACACTCTTCTTGTCTCATGATATAACTGGTGGTTCTTGACATATTATTTTACTTCAGAAATATTTAGAATTTGCCATTTGTCTCTCAGCACAGGGTGGAAGATGTACATCTTTCCATCTTATACCCTATATACTGCTTATTGTGTATATTGTTCATACAACATTTACAATCAGTATATATTGTATATACCAATGAATTGTACGTGCATTGACTCCATGCCTGCATGAACCCTCTTGGCAGAATCTTTCTTTCAAGAATGTGCCATCCCTTAATGCTTATATAGGAGACTGGGTTAATTCTTTTTCACTTTTATGGCTACACTACCTAAGTAACGTAAATAGATTTTCACAGTATCTTTAAAGGAAACATTTTTTTTTTCTTTCTCATTCATCTGCTGTTCTAATTTAGTTCAGCTTCAGGGATTAATACCAGTGAAAATTCTGTTTCCTTTTACAATATAAAAATTATGCCTTAAAAGCATTGTCATTGAAAGAATACATTTAAGATTTGATCAGTGTTTCTTATTTTCCTGTTTATTGAATTTGCTTAAACAATGGTTTACACTATATTTCTTGGTGAATATAAATAATTGAATATTCAAATGCCTTTTTAGCTTAGTAGAAAGTTACAGTATGATCCATTTGTTAATCTAACAGTAATTTCTAGTAAAGGTATCATGAGTTTGTACTAGAAACAAGAAATGAGGGCATGCCCTGCTTTTCAAGTGATTGCTGAAGTTGGCATTGATCAAGTAATTTCCATTATTAAAATGCTATTAAAAATGTTCCTTAGTGAAGTCTTGAGGGAGCACTGTTTTAAAATAGAAATGGCCTTTTTGAGCCTCTGAGGAGGGAAATCTTTATGATGGAACACAACACTTCTTTTCTTTCATGCATCTTCATAACTCTAAAAGGATGTGTTAAATAACTAAAGCTAAAGTTTACAGAATCCCAGAGTGATAGAAGAGCTGCTGTTAGGAGAGATCTTTAGAGATCAGGAAATGGAGGAGCATAGCTCATGAGAAAGTAGACAGAAAATGACCATGTCTTCACCTCAACCTCTGTAAAGATGATGCAGTAACTGATCCTTGAAACCATTTCCAGACATGGCAAGGAAAAGAAGGTCATTGGGAGTAGTCAGCATGGATTTATTAAGGGGAAGTAATGCTGGACCAATTTGATAGTCTTCTACAATGAAATGTCTGACTTCACAGATAAGAGTGCATGAAAGGTTGTCTGGATTTCAGTAAAGGCTTTTGACTTTGACTCTTGTAACCTATTCATAGACAAACTAATGAAATACAGGCTAGATATACAGACAATAAGGTGGATTGAAAACTGGCTGAACAATCAGGCCCAGAGAATTGTAATCAGTGACACTGGAGACCAGTCACTAGCAGAGCAGTGCCACACAAGTATGATATTTTAACATCCCAATTAATGATCTGGACTATGGCACAAAAGTGTACCCTCAGCAAGGCTGCAGGCAATACAAAACTGGGAAACGTGACTGGTCACACACTGGAACAGGTTGCCCCCTGGTCCAGGTTATCTGTTCTTAAATTCAAAACCTGAGCAATACGGTCTAGCTGATCTGCTTTAAAAAAAAGGTGTTGCATCAGATGATCTCCACACGTCATTTCCAGCATCAATTATTCTGTGATGATTTTCTCTTATCTTCTTTATTCTACAGCAATACTTCCATTTTCCTTTCTCTTCCCTGTTATTCCACCACATTCTTTTAAAACCTTTCTTATTTTCTAAGTTTTGTCTCCCAAATTTTGTACATCTTTACAAGGCTCATATTTGCCCCTTATTTGTGTGCCATTCCTGTTGTATATGCCTTCCAACAAAGTATAAAGAAAGCTTTCTGGCAGAACACAGCTCCATAATGTGCTGCCTGCACCCAATGATGTAGTGCATCATCAAACTGTGAATAGCCGATGAAGCTTGCAGCAGCCTCGGTGCCCCAGTTAATTGTTTGTTCAAGTACCGAAACAGAGTTGACACCTGTGAAAATTTGGCTTGTGTTTCTTTGTCAACACATATGCATCATCCATAAATGCCTTGTTGATACTTAATAGAAAACATTCATCCGTGGAATATGTGTTACATACTTGTCTCTATTAGGTGTTTTAAAAATAAAGAGAGATTACAGCACACCAAGGTATTATTTGTTATGAATTATGGTATGTCTGCTTTATGACAAAAAGCCATAAAATTGCTATTGGTGATTGATCAGTGTTATTTTAGCTGCCTAAGACTTAAACTACAAACTTGAATAGCAAGCAAAAGTATCATCTGATTGTATAATCTGTAAAATCATCTGCCATGGTGTTAACTCCCAGTGCTTTCCAATAGTTTAATAAACTTGTTTACTTACATATTTTCATTGATTAACTCATTTATTACTATGTCAATAATGACTTAATTACTTTGAGCTCCACAAGTATTTCTTTATTTTATGCACATTAAGGTTAAGGTAAACAATTTAAAATTAAAAATTTTGAGGTGCAGAAAATTTCTATTTTTTTTTTTTTAATTTTACTCATTTTAGATACAGTAAAAAATTAGGATGTGACAGAAGGAATAATTAATTTGAGATCATAGGATAGATTCCTTTCAAAGCCAGGATTTGAAGTAAGTCTAAGTCAATGTTTAATTCATATATAGCAAGGTTATTTAGAGTAATTTTTCTTCCTTTTTCTTCTTTTTTTTTTTTACTTACTACTTTCATATTAATTGCATTTCATATTACATGTATTAAAGGACAAGAAGTGCCTCAGTTGCTCCTGTCTTTATCAAGTTTATATTTCCACTGAAGTAAATATATTGCTTTCAACATTCCATAACAGTCCCTCAAGGCCAGGTTAGTGTATATTTTCAGGTTATAATAATTATAATAATTTTCTATCTCCTTTTGTTGCTTTAGTTTTTTATTCATTTTATTTTTGCTGCTTCTGCTTCTCTACTTCCAGAAAACTTGACAATTATGAAACAAAACATAAACCAGTGTAATGATGCAGCCTGAGACTAAAAATAGCCTGACACATAGGTCTGTAAGTTCTTAACTACTCCATTCATCTCAGCTGGGGATGTGGAACTAGGTATTCATCCATGGTGGAACATAACAGAATTCTCTATTACAAAATTTGTGATTTTCTTTAGCCCAATACTCAACATTAATTTGTTACAGTAGTTCTACAGGGAACACTATGATCTTATTCCCCTTTTGTGTAGCTGGAGAAAGCAACCTGGATTCCCTATTTGGCAGACAGCAAAAATATGTATTTGAAATTCAGATGATGGAAGGGATTGTACTTTGTTCTTAGGTGAAGCTTTTAATAACTAGTAATAACTGTAGGCTCCTGAGTCATCCAATGAAAGAAGAGTGTTCAAACATGTAGTCTAAGAATCCTGCCACAGAGAAGAAATACCAATTCTTTTAATAAATTGTTTTCAAATTAGAAGCAAATATTCAGATCATGAAGGTTTTCTCCTATCTGGCACCACTATAGATGGTAAAAAAGATTCAACTTAACTAGAAAAGCACTGGTTATCCATATAAGATGATTACAAGAATAGCCTCCTCTTTTGCTACTCCCATAATTTTTCTGAAAATTTCAGATGGCACTTTCCCTTCTTGAGTTTATCCTGAGGTAGAATTAAAACAAAATAAATCCTTCTACTTTGGATATCAGACTTCAAAATGTTTTGTAGCTGACATGCCTATTACCTGCTGGTTTTCACACATATTTTAAGCATAAAACTAATTTCAGAGAAAAATGCCAGAACAAACGTAGAAGGGAGAAAATGAGAAGTAGAAGAAATATAAGGTATCAGATTAATTTTTTGATTGCCTTTTGCTACAGAACAAATTAGGCTAAATTTCTAGGCTGTCTTAGATTGTCAAAAATCAGTGCTTCAGAACTTAAGTTCATATATGTGATTCTCTTTTTGGAGGTAGATACAGATGTATACCAGATTTAGGTAGTATAGTACAGAGGTAGGTATAGCGTAGTATAGGAGAGTAAATCTTTATATCAGATATGTGAAGCACTTCGTAGGTGCTTCTTCCCATACAGGTAGTGTAAGAAATTAAGTTCTTAACTTCCAGACTTTGATTTTGATGCCTAAAACAAATGGAACAAAATAGACCTTCACATTTATATGTGAAGCCTCACAGCCTTCATATCTTCAATACCTAGTATTTTAAGTGTTATATTAGGATTGGGTGCTCATAATTAAATAAAAGTAATTTATTTTCTCAATGACACTCTCAACTTAAAAGTCCATGATATGACTATACTTATTTCTGATCAGTTGCCTAGTAGGTTTTTTGAAAGTTGTTACTTCTTAAGACAACTAAATGAAATTACAGTTATATTTATCCAGAGTTAATCCCTACATAGGAGATGCTGGACTGCTTTCCAGTCCACTGACACAATATGCAGAGGGGGAAAACCAGAACAAAACCCTCTGAATTATTGCAATACTTATTTCTCTTCACTGGACCAAGCTTGCATGAGTCTTCTTCTTGTGTGGATGGTGCATGTAGTATCATAATGAAAAAAAAAAATTAAGCTTTAGAAAAGGGTTTCGCCTGCTACACTCATAGTCATTTTAAAATTGCTTGCTTTTCATGTGAGTACATAGTATGCCAGTAGAATCTCACAAAGCACCTGATAAGGCAGTGAAAGTTGCTTTGGTTTGGGGTTTTTTGTTCGTTTTTTTTGGTTTTGTGTTTTGTTTGTTTGGTTGGTTGGTTGGTTTGGGGGGTTGTTTCTTTGTTTGGGGTTTTTTTGTTTTGTTTTTTTTTTTATGGTTTTCTTCAATGGAACTCTTCCCTGGTTTAGATGTTGATATGGGCTACTTGAGAACCAAAGATCTATTCAATGCCTTGCAGTTAGAAATAGTGTGTTTGAGCACAGGGGAGAGGTTATGTTTCTCTGTTGCATGAGGCCTGTTCTTAAAAAACATTTCACTGCCCAGTAGCATGGTGGGCTTTTTTTCAGAGATATTCTTTTCATGGAAAGAATATAAAAGCTACTCATCCCTTCCCAATACCCCAGTCTTGTACTAAATTTCCAAAATATTTATCATGGAACAGTTTCACACAGGAAAGGTTTAAAGTCACTGTATTAATTGTGTTCTTTATTTATGGAATCCTGTAGAACCAAATCATTTGGGGTTTTTCTTCCAGTCTGATTGATGGACAAGCAGTTGAAAGTGGAGTGCTTTGCTAAATGAATAACAGTGCGGTGTGTGCACAGAAAGCGATGCTATGTCTATAACAACTAATCCTTAAAGAATATATGAAATGGTAATGTGCCAGTAACTTAAAATATGAACAGATAGAAAAATATGAAGATTCTGCAGAACTGTAATGTGAACAAGAATACATTTAGTGTTTGAATAGGACAATTATTTGGCAAATTAAACACAAAATCATTTAGTTTCTGCAGTTTGACATGATCCTCAAGCATGGATGACAGTTAGATAGGAACATATATTACCTCATGATGGTGTTTATTCCATGTATTATTTAGCACTTAATTTAACTTATTATTGATCATCCAATTTTCTTACTTCCAGTCATTTCTTGCTACTTCATATTTTATTTAATGTCTGTGCTATGGTAGCACTGTGCTAGTGTGCTGCATGTGATGTCCCACCAACAACTTAAATGTAGACTGGCAGTGTCAAATCGTATGTAAAAAATACAGTAATAGCAGGCAAATAGTAAATAATCTGGAAATATTCTTTACCTTTAAGAAAAACAACAGAAAAAAACCAAACAAATACTAGTTTAGACAATACTAAGTGCAAGGGTTGGAGGCAGTAATTGTATTTGAAACAGTATAATTAGCACACCTGAGTGTTGAGCTAAACATGATGCCTGTAGCAGTTTGGGTTTCAGCATATATCATCTGAAATCACTCTTCTGAACATGTTGTGATTGATACAACTTCAGCTATTTTATTATTTACTGTCTTTTTATCCCATTTTATCCCATTGTTCTTCAGGTTATCTAACACTGCCTCCTGTGCTCTTCTCTCCTGTCTTGGTTTGCAACCTTGTCAATTTGTTTCATATAGAACAGGCTTTCTTTGTCATGCTATTTCTACAGTTTTTTTCATTAGTGCAATCTAAGAGAAAAATTTATTCCTGGTTCTTTTTTCCTTCTGCGATTGTAGTCATCTATGTTAGTAAATTCTTTTAACTTCAAAGGATTCTGATGTGCGCCATTGCATTCCTGTACTTAAATGAAGCCACGTGGATTCATTCTAACTTAGGTCTTGTTCTGTGGTTCTTACAGAAGGCACATTATCTATTTTTGTCCTCTCAGTCAGGTTACTGTTACCCAATATTGTCTTGGTCAATAGTGACTCACTGTCTACTCTCCTCTGAAGATGACTTTTATTTGATATAAGATAAATATAAGTAAAATATTTTTAAATAGATTATGATATAACATAATTTAGACCTGATAATTTTATACTTATGATTTTTACTTTTCTAATTTAAGATTCTTGTATTAACAATGCTAAAAAGAATTTATAAGGCACATATTTTTTACTATAGGTAAAAAAGCACTAATGTATGGATAATATTTAGGAAAAAATATTCCAAATGGTAACTAATGAATGTAAAATTTTGTTTTGAAGATCCAGCACAACAATTTGAGTAATATCAGAGATATGTTAGGATCTGGTCTGTAGTTAGTAAAAGCAGATCTAGGAAAAGTACCAGTTGCCTAATAACAAGATATTCTAGTGCAAATAAGATAACTATGTTCCAAGGAGTGGAAAATTACCAAATTTCTGTCCTCATCTAAAATTTCATACTGCCAAGGCTAGGAATAACTTCCATTTTCTTGGTAACTTCTTTTCTCCTGCCTTCCTGTTGGAATAGTGCAGTCTAAAACAGAATTAATTTGGGAGCAGACAATGGTGATAGGGACCATTTATTAGGATAGTGAATGAGGGGAAAAAAGGCGGAAAAAGTTCTTTGAAGTCCTGTAAGGTGATATTCCCCGGAGTAAGGGAGATGAAATTTTATAATTTTTTGGATGGTTTGGAAAGAATACTTTTAGACAGAAAGTAATTATGAATTTTCACAAAGACTAGATTAAAAGTGTAAGATCAAATCAGAACTGGGTTATGAATTTCTATAAAGTTCAGGCTATACTGGACAGGATATACATCTGTCTGTGCTTGATTCTAGCATACTTAGAGTTCATTAAAGTATGAAATTATACTATTTGCAACAGATATACAACCAATACATACACACTAGAAAAACATGTACAACTTCTAACTTTATAGCAAAGAAGATTTGATATTTGTATATTTCACACCTTTTATATTTATAGATCAAACAAGAAAGTCCCAGCCTTTCAATGAACCACTCTTCCATCTTCTCTTGCCCAGGAAACAATACATACAGTATAGCATGTATATTAACAGTTGATTTCCTTAACCTTTTGGATTTCCAAAGTGTCTTACAGTTTTCAGAATCTTGTGGATTCTACTCAGCCTTTTCTAATGCACTAACTTCTCTCTCAGTACTTCTATGTTTCATAATTTAAAAATTCTCAATTAATTTCTTTTATTTTTTTTTAATCTGGAGAGTCTAGGAGAGCAGACATATCTCTAGCTCTTTGCCCCTTAAGTGTACCAGGCAGCTGAGGAACTTCCTTATGAAATTTTGCAGCCACACATTGCCATTATAGATAGATACACAGCCTGACAACTGCAAATATGTCAGCTCATCTGACCTTTCATCAAAACTTGGTTCCTGTTTGATTTTGAACTGTTACTTGTCATGTATTGGTCAGTGGTAAATTTAGGCCAAAATTTTACAACCTATTATGCTCAAAAGAAATATATTCAGAATTCAGACAAGCATCATAAAAAGGCTACAGTAGGAAACACAGCAGAGGATAATAAAACACCTGAGTTAAGATAGTAGCTACAGTCATTAATGTATTTTCTGTATTTCATAAAGCACTGTTTGAACAATGATCTAGATTTGCTTTCTAAAAGGCTTAGATATCTAAGTCAAAGCAAGTAAGTCTTTGCTGGCTGAACAAACAATGGATAGTCATGTCATTCTGAAGTATGTGGCTAAGATGGGTAATTTGAATTGCCCTCTTAAGGTACTTGTGTATTTCTGGAGGTATTTGTGTTTTTCTCTAGTTCTGTCAACAATGTAAAGAAACCATTCTGATTAGCTTATTTTTAGTTTTATTATTAGCCCAACTATCTCAATCTGCATGTTGAATACCATATATTAATTGGCAAATACATCACTCATTTTGAGTTTTGGAAAACTCAATATAGATGTATATTTTTGTACTGTTTTATTTTATGAAATGTACTTTTTCTGAGGAAGATGTCTGAACTGAAATATTTTTTTAAAATAAATATATGTAGAAAGAATATCGTTATGTTATTTTGTGTATCATGTACAGCACTGTTTTTCTGCAGGAAAGTTGTTTTAATTGATCAGTATGCATCGGAAAATACCTTGGGCTTCCCTTTTTTTCAGCCAATGGAGGTGATGGTGTGAAGCTTCTCAGATTCAGTGGCTAAAGACACTGTCATTTAATACTTTCTTGTAACTTATTAGAGGAAATCATTTTCCTGACACAAGTACTGCAGAGTGGCTATGTTTTTTCAGCAGAGTCAATCTGCAGTATTTTTATAGTTTGTGTCTATTCTCTTTATGGGTAATATGGCCAATGCAAGCACCATCTGAAAAAATGGGTCAGTCTCAAAGGTCAGTTGTTGCACACCTGATTCTTATGATCTGGGAATAAAGGAAGCCAGATTATTTTCATCTACCTTCACTGTAGAGGTTCAAAACTAGCAGAATTTTCATTCTGCTTTTTCCACTGCACTTCTGGCTGCCAACTGTTTTGACATCCTTTATGATATTAAGCAAGTATTCAAACATGACCTTCACTTCTTTTTGCAAAACAGTGATATACAGTGTAAAAGAACATGAAGAAATTGTTTTAATTGCCACCTATGTGACTCCAGATCATGCTAATGGAATAGTTCCAGAACAATGATAAGAGGATAACATCTAAATGTATGATGTTGCAAATCGAGATAGATGTTTAAATTTCTGATGCAATCAGATGTTACCATGAAGATTAAAGTGATTTTTAAATAGAATTATTTTAATTAACACTGTTTGCTTGGGGGGCTTTGTCCACTTAATAATTATGACCTTTCCAAGGTGGAAAGAAATAGCTATTTTATAAGAAGCAATTTTTTTTTTTTTTTAAATAGTGTTCTAGAAATATGACATTTATATTTGTCTTGGTGAGAAGTCTTAAGGAATAGAAGTTTTAAAACCTGATTTAAAACAAGATTTAAAATTCAGAAAAGAAGAGGAAACATTAAAGAAAAATTCTCTATGAAGATGACTGGTTTTGGTTGGAATTTGATGTTTGGTATACATACATAAACCTGGAAAATATGAAGACACTAACTTCACTAACACTTTTCAGTCAGATTCTGAATTCTAATTTTAGTTTCACTTGGAAATGTAATGCTTAGATGATGCTTACTGATTTACTATCTTCATTATTGTGTTGATATCTACAGAAGCTGAACATCTTTTCTGGCAAAATGAAGAAGTTATTGTAGCACAATATATGAAAAGCTGTCCTTTATACTGTATCACAATTTAGAAATAAGGAAGTGTGCCCTTTTCAACTGCCATTCCTGCTTATGACTATAGTGATAAATTAGGATATGAAAAGCATTTCTTGTCTTTTTTATTTAATTGAGGACTGACAAGAACAAAAATCCTCAATTATCACAATATTAAAAATATCACTTTGAATTTTGATTTTTTGGATCAAATTTACAGTATGTCATACTCATCAGTTTGTATTGAAACACTTATGTAATTAGCTGTATTTCTGCTTTGTTTTATTTATTCATTTTGCTTTCTTTTTCCTGTAATAAATTTAGTCTTTTTGCTACCATCCCTTTATTACTTCTGACTATCACATAATGTGAACATAGAGTAAGAAGGTCTGATTAATTTATAAATCAGTGTAGATGGACACTCATATGTGAACATAGGGGGGTGCCTGCTACAATAAACACCAAGAGGTTTTATTATAGATGTTATACGGTTTTGTTATTGTGATGCCTCAGGGATTTTTGATTTTTTTTTATTTTTAATTTTATAATTTTTAAAAGTTATTGTAGCTTTAATGTACTAGTAAAGTAACTTGAATAGCTTAATGTTTACACATACCAACCCCATCCTATATCAATCCCTCAAAACCCCAGTAGTTGTTTAGTCTCTTTCAAGGTAGAATTGCAGAGAAGCACCATTAAGCCTGCACCACAAGATAAAGACACAGACAGAAGAACCTCCAAATCTGGAACTTTGGAAGGCCTTCAAGGACCCAACGTGTTGCGGGGAAGATGAGGACAATGAAAGGGGGGGCCCAAACCCCCAGACTCAATTCCTGACAGGGCGTGCTGGGGGGGGGACGGGGCAGGAATGGGGGAATAACAGAATGGGATTGGATGGACATTATTATAAAATCTTGGAACCTGGGAACGTTGGGNTGGATATTATTATAAAATCTTGGAAACTGGGAACTTTGCAGGGGATCCTGTGGATATGTATTCCTGGAGCCTAGAGGTTAATTGAAGCTTCTGCTCTCTTTATCTTATCTCCTGCTAAATTGGCCTGGAGTTTTTTCTCCTCAGTCTTTAAGGCATCATTGTAAGCCTATATACATCTTACATTGTCAAAACAATGTGAAAATGTTTGAAAAGACATCTACAGCCTGCAGGTAAGGAACTCCATGAAGGCAATTAAAGTAATAAACAAAGAAAACATCCCTTTTTAGGGTTCCAAACAACTGAAATAAAATCATCACTTTTATTAACTTTGACTTCTGAATGCATAGCATAGAAAAAATACATTATGCAGGAAAAAGAGCTCTTACAGTCTTGTTTGTTTTGCTGCACCATGGAACAAATGTGTCAGACAGGACAGAAAGAGCTGTGTAGACTGTTACACCCACACAGAGAAATTAAAAAATCATTACATGTCCCTAGGTCAAGCCAAAATTAATAAAAGAATAGATACACAAACACAGCCAACACTGAAATTATAGGGGCTCAGGTAAGGTTAATATTGAAAGGACAGTGATATGCGTACATTTCTGTTTGCTGAGCCAGCAGATTACAAATCTATTTGTTTATGTACTCCTTAAAAAACTGAACAAACAAAACATTTCACTGCTGGGAACTCTGGCTGATAACCACTCGGTCATCTCTAATGCACAAAAAAATACACGTGATGAAAGCATCAAACACTTTCCATAAGGTATTTTAGGATAAGGTAATTTAGGTGTGACCTAGTTGTGGCCTTCCAGTACCTGCAGGGAGCCTACAAGAAAGATGAAGAGGGAATTCTACTAGAGCATGTAGTGACCAGATAAGGAAGAAGGGTTTCAAATTGAAAGAGGGTAGGTTTAGATTAGATATTAGGGAGAAATTCTTCATTATGAGTGTGATGAGGCACTGGAAGAGGTTGACCAGAGAAGTTGTGGATTCACTGTGCCTAGAAGTGTTTAAGGCCAGGTTGGATGGGCTCTGAGCAACTTAGTCTAGTGAAAGGTGTCCCTGTCCACAGTGAGGGGGCTGGAGCTACATAATCTTTAAAGTCCCTTCAAACCCAGGACATATGATTCTATGACATTAAAGAGTAGTTACATAGGAATAATATCATCTGTATGGTAATGATCATGCCTAAGCATTTTGATGTACATTTTACAGATTTTCATAGAGTTATATAAGTTGAATAGATTTTCCTCTGTCTCTCGCATTTTAGGTGGCGTTTGGATGTTGCTGAACACATTCTCAGACATTCCTGAAATCCTGTTAGACACACATTACCAAGGACATGCTGTTTTGAAGAACACCTGCAAGAACTCCAACTGAGACAATAAGATAGCTTGTAGTCAAAACAGAAGAGTAAGCTCAGAGCCCTTAGAGGGGCTCCAAGGGGCAGTTCTGAGGAGTTCTGAGGAGGGGCAGCAGGGAAAAATGGGTTGGATATAGTCATCAAATATGTTAATTACTGAAAGTTATAAAAAGTTACAAAAAGTTATACTGAAAGTTATAAAAACTGTAACATTCAGCTGATGTGTCAAATGCGTACTTTTGTTATGCACCTTAGAAGCTTCTAATAAAGGGGCTATTTTACCTGTCTCCACTAATATTGTTCTGAAACCCTTCTCCAGAATTAGTCATCAATGGTTAAAAAAAACCCCAAACAAACAAACAAAAAACAAACCAAAACAAAACAACAAAAACCTGCAAAACAGAATATAGAGAATTTTTCTTATAGGTGTATGTCTTTCTCAGGGAGTAGACACAGAAGATATATCTGATGGCTGACCAGTACCCTCAGTCCACAGAAAGCTACAGAAAAGTAAATGTTATACTTTAACAACTATATACCAACAATTTGAATATGCTCTGCCTTCCCTACTGTTAAGGGTTTTCCTTATAACTATGCTCATGCCAGGAAATTTAGGAAAAAATCATGGTCTCTTTTCTGGCCCCAAGGGCAAGAAGAACAAACGTATAACTTGCAGCCATACAAATAAGCTCTCTGCTTTCATTTTTCTATACAAAGAAAAAGGAATGCTCCATTGAAGGGTGCTGAGAACAGTGCCTGGCTAATGCCCAGGCACTGCCTGGGACAGGCATGGGCTCTATAAATTGTGGAATCAGTTTTTGTTGGAGAAGACCCCTGAGACTGCCTAACCAATCTTGCTGCTTAGAGCAGGGCAAATTTAGTTAGTATCCATTCCCTCAACCTAATTATTGGATTTATAGTTCATAGTCCCCTGGGAAACATTCTGGCAGGACTTGACATACACCTGTAAAACTTCAGATGTTCACACCAGTGTTACCCGTATCATAGAGTAGATTTCCATTTTCAGGTAAATAAGACAGCATTTTTCAAGGATGCTGTATCTCCACTATGTCTCTCTATTCATTCACTCTAACAGGCACTCTATCTTCTGATAGAAAAGTTATATAGCAGGGCTGGTATCCCTCAGCTGTGGTAGTCAGAACTTAGAGCAGCAGGGACACACATGATCTCCAGAACTTTTTAAACACTTATTTCTGATCTACAATAACTATTTGATAATGGTTTCAATTAAAACCTGTAAAACGAGAACTGAGTAATACTATCAAGATATTTTGTATACTCTAAGGCACTCTTATTCTTTTGTAGCCAGGAGAGACCTTAACATTTCTGTCCCCTGAATTACTGCAGAATGACATGTGGAGCTGAAAGAGCTTAATGATATGTCTATAACAGCAACTCTCCCAATTACATCTCAGATATGCATGAAGGATAAATAAACCAGCAATCCTGCGGTCTTGGAGGGGGAAAGGGGGTGAGGAGGGACACAGACTCCAGGGGTGCGCGGAGAAAAAAGGTTTTTTTATTGAAATGATGCCCGGCTTATATAGGATCAGTAGGGAAGGTTCTGGAACGGGGTGGAACTTAGGAAGGGTTTAGGGAAAAGCCTGGGACAGCTCTGCTATACAAGGCAAGACCCTCCAAAACTGGGAATACAAAGGCAGGTATTACCATATAACGAAATGGTACCCTGCTGCAGGCAGGGACCAATCAGGAATGGGTTACAGGCCATAAGCAATGGAAAATTCCAGCAGGGACACACAGCGAAACAAAGGAAAAACACAGAGCATGATAAAATCCTCAAACGGGGTACAGACTTTCAACTACAAACAGCCCTTAAACATACCAAGGGTCCATATAAACACAGCAAGCAGCTCTCAGAGCTCAAGCAGTCATAGACCTGTGCTGCCTTCCACAGCTAGTCTCTTTCCTCTCCTCTAACACAATCTCACTCCATTTTGCAAAGATAAATTAAATGTCCGGTTTATTAAAGATATGTCAAAATAGAGATATTGTTCTGTGACCTGAACACAAACAATGGACTAACATTTCCTAAAATTTAATCAAGGTCAGATAATTAATCTGTGAAACTGTCATAATAATCTATGCAGAAAACAGCAAACTAACACCTAATGATTACTTGGAGTCCTTTTGAGAATCGCTTGGTATATGTCAAGTACCAAATCTCAGTGTAAGTGGCATGATAACTGTGTGGTATTTGAAGGTGCTTAAGAGCTTTGAAGATAGAAATGAAATAATTTTACTTGTAGCTAAACTGTGAAATTGCAAAAGAGTTATTCTGTTCTCATTTTTCTTGTCATGAGAGGGTTTGCTTAACACATCTTTGTGCTTCATATAATGTCCACAACACTAGTCATTGAAAATACACTCCTCTGACAGAGACTTTTCATTTGGTCTTCACACTCTTCCTTCTACAGAGCACAGACACCAGTTCAGCTCTGACCTGTAATTTCGTTAGTGATAACATTCACAAAAGTTAATAGAAACTGTATCTATATCACACATTGAATAGGAATGTCCTCTGTTTTCATATTTGGAGCCTTCAGACTCCAGACATCAGAATAATTATTCACTGTCTAATGAAATTCAGGCTTTACTATTATGTCTTTTGTTGATTAAATTTGATGCATCTTTGTATCAATATTTAGTTAGAAAACTTTGAATTTATCAACATATTGTATTTTTTCCACAAAAGGTTCATGTAGTAAAGAAAAATAAATCCATCCAGTCTGACTTTTAGACTTTAGTTGAGAGCAGTAAGCTCAGCCTGCTTGAGTTTTGCAGTCCAATATGAGACACTAGGAGTAAAAATGACAGATAAAGTTATTGCATCAATTGGATCAATAAGGTATTAGTATTTGATTAATTTCTGCTTTTTTTCTTTTCTGAAAAAAAAAGTCTATGTAATATTTTAAAACATCAACAAATATTTAAACACTTGTTATTTAATGTCAAGTCTGAGAAAATTCAATTTCAAAATAATTTGTTGTAAAGTGAAATTAATTATTCGTTGGATAGTTATAGTTTATGGACCAAGTGTATCTTTCTCAAAAGTTTTCACTATCAAAGCATAAATATGGGAAATTCACAAACATTGATAAATGTTAGCTTTGTTCTATTGTTTCTGAAGTCAAAGATTTATTACAAAAAAAAGTGTTTGCTTCAAGTTAACATATTCATCATGTTTTTACTATGCTTACAATTACTCTTACGTGGTAGAACCTATCAGCACATCTAAAGTATAGCCATATGATAAAACCAAAATGCACCATGCATGAAAAAGCAGGTAGTTAATAGTATTAGAACCCTTAGAAGCACTATTAGAGTGAAAGTATATTTTCATAGTTAAATAACTTGACTGTATTACCAGATTTTATTCATTTAACCAATAAATTTTATTAAAAACTTTTGCTGGTTTTGCTTGGGGTAAAGTTAATTTTCTTCACAGTGACTGGTGTGGGGCTATGTTTTGGATTTGTGATGAACACAGGACTGATAATACAGAATTTGTTATGGCTGAGCTTACACAAAGTCAAGCCTTCTCTGCTTTCCGTACTGTCACACTGGCAAGGAAACTGGGGGAGAGGACACAGCCAGGACAGGTGACCCAAACTGATCAAATGGATGTTCCAGACCATATGCTCGATAGACAAAGTAAGGGGAGGAAGGAGGGATATTTGGAGTGATGGCATGTGTCTTCCCAAGTAACCATTACATGTGAGGCCCTGCTCTCCTGGAGATGGCTGAACACCTGCCTGTACATGGGAACCAATGAACTAATTCCTTGTTTTGCTATGCTTGTGCAAAGCTTTTGCTTTCCGTACTAAACTGTCTCAACCCATGAGTTTTCCAGCTTTTACCCTACCAGTTCTGTCCCCAGTCCTACTGGTAGAGGAGTGAGTAAGAACATTTTTTTCTAATTTCTTGGAAAATACTCAGAGAGAAAATGGAAAAGCACTAACATTGCAATGCAAAGGAATTCCTTATGGTTTTAAATGGAATTTAACTATCTTCTTAACTACTTCTGAACTGCTCAAACTTGTAAGCTCCAGCTCAAACAGCAATGCAAACTTCTAAGTTTAGAATTGCAAATTTCTAAGTTCAGAAGCCAATTTCTGTGACTGTCCAAAGGTAAAACAATTGACTTGGTTGTCCAAAATGAAGCCAGGTATCTCAAAGCTTGGCATCTCTGGGCAACACACAGTCTGAATGGCTGTCTTGAGCTTAAGCATTTATTTTCCATCAGCTTTATAAGCCAGACTCTGAACCTTAAAGGATTTGATATCCATTTTTCCATTACCCTGGATTATGTTACAGAAGCACTCTATTGCACTCAGGGTGGAAAAAAAAATACATATTTCTGTATCTCCTCTTGATATCTTTCCCAATTGTATAAAACATTTTAATATTAATTGGAAAAACAAATACAGATCATAAAATGATTGTCCTAATATCAAGAACTTAATTCATGAATATAGACCAACAAAAGACTATTTGTTTCTTCATCTTTTAGCTCAATATTAACTCCAGCAGAGCTCCGTTCCAAAAGAAGTGACAATGCTGCTTACTGAAGATGGCTTTTTATTGCCATATTTTGAAATATCCCATATCACATCTGAGATATCTTCTCAAGAAATGAGCAGCTATTCCTCATGACCAAGTTGTTATATCTATCACTAAGCAAGAAAGCCAGCCTTAATTGCATTTTTCTTATTAAATCAAACTTATATTTATATGGCCCAGAAAAAAAAAATCTCAATTTTTTTAGAAAATGAATTAATAAGAATTTTGGAAATCACTGTTGCTAATAGCATTTCCAGATAATAACCAAAGTGGATTAACCAATGAAATGGAAAAACACTGTGTAGATAAAGCAACATACACAGGAGAGTTCACACTGTATGTAGGTCTATGAGCCTTAAACAAAGTGAACAAGCAAAAAATTTAACAGATGCCCAAATTTGTGATGTAATAAATGGATTAATTGATGTCAGAATTTTAAGTGCTCTGAATAGCTCTTGAGGGTGCTGCCCAAAGAAATGTCAGTGTTATAGTACATTTATTACCTCACTGGGGAGATAGAGATTCAGTCAGTTACCCTTTGATTTTTGAGCTCAACAGCTTTTACAGAAGCACAACCATTATATAAATTACATGTTTAAAATGGTTTCACCTTGATGAGATTAAATAAGTCTTTTCAAGATGTGCATTTCAGCTGTTTGACCTAACACAGAATTTCAAAACAGTACATCATTTTAAAATTAAAGAAGAATAAGAACTGACTGCAAGGGAAACATCAGAAGCTTGAATTTATTTTGAATTTTTCTGGTGATTGTATTTTTTTGGCCAGAAGGAAACACAATTATATTAATATGATTTTTTTCTGTGTGCCATAAACTGTTGGCACAATTTATTCTTAGTTTTTCCACTGAGATAACATCATATTTGTTTATTTGAAAGTTCTGTCAAATAATTTTTCAAGTGTTTTTGAGGGAAATAAAATAATAAAATTATTATTAGTATATATCAGAAATATCAGTCAGCGTGGACAAAAGATTCTAAAAAATATTCACAAGAAAAAATAAGGTGGGTAACAAAATAAATTTAATAATGTGAAAAACTGCAATGAAAGAAGAAAGAATAATAACATTTTTGCATTAAAAACTGGTGTGGAACACAGAAAAAAGTTAGTGTTGGGTTTAGTGCTAAGATTATGCTGAAGACACAGGGTTGATTTAAATGGTCACAGATACCACTACAGGACTTTTATGAAAGTATTTCCTTGTGCCAAAATAAAATACATAGTATTTTTGTACTAACAACATAGCATACATTTTTGGAACAGTGATAAATGTATCCATTTTTATGTGTGTCAGATATATCATCAAAGAATCACCTGACACAAATTAATTTTTAATTATGGTTTTGGTGGTGGTAGAAAATTACACTGGATTGATAACAAGCTTATTCAATTTAAAATATGTTATAGATAAGCTTATAATT
This sequence comes from Scytalopus superciliaris, assembly GCA_013400415.1. NCBI lineage: Eukaryota > Metazoa > Chordata > Aves > Passeriformes > Rhinocryptidae > Scytalopus > Scytalopus superciliaris. The sequence goes on from VXBX01007266.1 coordinate 54,682, forward strand.
ATCCAACAGAGATTACTGGTTTTCCAGGTCTGCCTTTAAAAATACTTGGTAACATTCAATACCTCTAGTCAATGAAATTAAATTACGTGGGCTAAATTTTGGTTTTGTACAGCGATTAAGAAACATTTTAGTCAAAGGTGTAAGGCCTGCATTCAGAGTGTTTCTCAGGACAGGTGAGTTCTACAGCAAATGTTTTGAGACCTTTCCATAAGACTACTAATCAGAAAACAGTGAAAAAATGAAAAGTAGAAGAACAACAAAAAAAATTAAAATGAAAATTAAAAGATTCTTCATTTACACAAACAACAGCATAAATGGGAGAAATTTAAAGTGATTTAAATCATATTAAACAGTCTGTAAAATTTAAATTAAAATTTGAAATTATTATATCTATATAAACAGTCAGTAGAAAATGTTTTACTTACTGTGTTTTGAAAATAGTAATAGTATCATAAGTGAATGTGTTCTTACAATAGTGGGTAAAGTTGATTTATAGGAGTTTTTTTCTCATCTCAAATGTGGAGTCAAGGACCATAACACACTGGATCTATTAAGGTGCTATAGTGCAAAATCAGGAATGGAAACTGCTTTGGCAAAACATGAAACAGCAAAACCTTTTACAAAGAAACAGAAGTCAGTGACAGCAGTGATCTTTGAGGAATCAAAACTTAAGAAATAGCTTGATATTATAGGAGTTGCATTTCATTGCTTTTCAGACAAATTGCAATGTAAAAAAATTAACATTTTCTAGGGGAATTTGGGAGTCATAAAAATATGGGTAATATCAGAATTGCCAAAAAATAAATTAAGGCAAATGAAAGTATGATCCCCAAATTATGGAACAGATGGAAAATAAATAATAAGATTTAGACTTTTTGCTTACTCTTCTTTTGACTCTTCACTGGTCTTAATAGCCCTAGGAAAAATCCCCTAGGAACATTAGAGTGGAAAATATTCTGAGAAAAACTAAAAGCAAGAGATCTCTACGCTGAACCTCAATTAAAGAGTATGATTTCTGAATACATATCAAGGACTTAGATAAGAGTGACTGGAGACTAAGTAAAAAATTTCAGAAAGAGGACATGAATAATAAATAAGTGATTAATATAAGGAAATAGGAATGAGATGTTCAGGATTATACCAGTACATATCATAAGTATTCAATATTAAAGATTTTAATAGTCTCTGCAGATAAATAAGAACAGGAGAAAGACTTTGTGTCTCTCCCATGTCCTCTTTCCAGCAGAGGCTGTCAGAGAGTAGTTATAGAAGAGTAAACTGCAAAACTACTTGAGCTTAATGTCTTATTTTCAGTTCAGTGACTTGCTGATCTAGTCAAGGTTCCTATATATTTAGTGACTTAATCCATTTCATTTCTACAGATGTAACCCCTTCTGTAGACATGCAAGTTTTTATTTCTGCTGTGCCTTTTGATGAAGAATTCCATCCTTCAGAAGAACAACTTTATTTTCTTTGTTTTGTTCTGGGCTTTATTTATATAGCCTCTAGTCTCTGACCTGTGAATAATTTTGAATCCTCAAGCCTAATTCACACATGTTTGTGACGTTCATACCACCCTGTCATATCCTACCTCTCATTTCCAGACTTAGAATTTCAGTTCTTCTTTGCACTAGAACTGGACCATACTTATAATCATACTTCCTGCAGTTTTCACTTCCACATTACCCTTTCAGAGACCATGACTGTAGACAGTATTCAAGGTGCAGATTAACAGTCATAATAAAGTTTTTTCATTCACTCTTATTTTCTAATATTTTTGAACATTTATTTCTCAATACTAGTAAATTGGTATTTTTTGGAGCAAAGCCAAATAGACTTACTACATCCAAGTTTGCACTGGTTCAGTGTTACAGAAACATCCATTTCTGCTGTTGGGAAGGTTTGAGCAGAAACATACACATTACTCTTTAAAATGTGAACTCACTTATCACAGGTATTATAGAGTGTATGATTGTTGAATTGCAGAAACAAAATGTGAATAGTATTACTCCTTTTTCCATTGTGGGTGTGGGGCCCTGTTGTAGGTTATTGGCTACGTGCATGCATCATGCTTTATCAGGAGAAGCATTGATGGAGCAATCCACCTCCCTGCTCTTCCTTTCTTCCATTTCTCATAAGAGCTCGATCTCATCCTTTGCTTGTACTTTCTGTTAGAGGCTGTATCAAAGAAGTTTCCCTTATCAACATGATTATGGACAATGTTGGAAGTTTTGTGAGACTCAGTTGAATCTTCCCAAGCACAACATACTCATTCACATGTCCACTAATCCTAGCTCTTGCAGGAGTCTTATTCCATAAAGAATTAGCAAGGACATTCTAGGATTCAGTCATGACAAATGAAACCCAACACTGTGCTAAGCACCTTTCTTACAAAACTAAGCTAACAATGGTAAGACAGTTTGGTCATTAAAATCACTCAGACTGATGTTCTATTTATCTTTGATAATCAGCCAGAAGGGCATTTCTAATCGTCTTGGGTTGACTCTGGCTGGACAGGAAGAGGTCACTGACTTTAACACTACCAATCAAATTAGAGTAGGGTAATAAGAAATGGAAACAAATATTAAAAACACCTTCCCCTTACCCCTCCTTTCTTCTCAAGTTCAACTTCACTCCTGAACTTTCTTCCTCCTCTCCTCCCTCCTCACTTCCTCCCCTCCCTCCTCTGCTCCTCCCCCCCTCAAAATCCAGGAGATTGGGAAAGGGTTTGAAGTCAACTCATCACACATTGTCTCTGCAGCTCCTTCTTCCTCATGGGGAGGACTCCTTGCAGTCTTCCTCTGCTCCACACAGGGGATGGTCTTCCATAAATTTCTGCAATGTGAGTCCTTTCCACAGGCTGCAGTTCTTCACAAACTACTTCAGCATGCATCTTCTGTGAGGTGCAGTCTTTCAAGAACAGGCTGCTCCAGCATGGGTGCTCTATGGCATTACAAATCCTGCCAGCAAATCTACTCTAGTGTGAGCTCATCTCTTCACAAATACTACCAGGACCCCACTGTAGTGTGGGTTTCCCATGGGGCCACAGCATTCTTTGGGCACTCACCTGCTCCAGCAGGTGGTCTTCCATGGACTGGGGGTGATTATCAAAAACTAAGGAATTCCATTCTATATTAAGTGCTCTCTTTCTCAAAGGCGGACTCACTAAATACTGTATAGTTCCCATAATTCCAAGATGGATTTGTGTTAAATTCCTAGACTTCAATACAAAAGATCTTTTTTTATATATCTTTTTTAATGTCTGAGAATTTGACATGCATGTAAATCATTAAAGGAAACAAAGAAGAAAAATACATAGGTAACAACAGTGAACATTGGTGTCAACTTCATTGGGTTGCTTTTAACTCAGAACTAACTCAAGTAGTAGTAAAATAGGATGAAAAATAGCATGGGGCTTTTTGTCATGTTTTGTTCGGGGAAAAACCTTAAGGCCATAATTACGTGTAAATAACATGTTATAATGGTAACAAGAGCATGCAGGCTGTAGCCATCAAGGCAGTTGTAGTAAAGGTATCTCCCTAGATGAATTATTCTGTGGGCTTTTATGAATACTGAGTCCATGAGAAAACATTGCAATCTTTTCTGCGCCAAAACACATATACTAACAGAGAAGTGTATAAATGACCATTCACCCATCTAGTAAACCATTTATTTATGCTCATATATTAAGCTCTGTGTGTGAGAGAAATGAAAACTTTTGGTCTGGAGATATCTGTTAAATTTGTCATAAGTAGAAAATTTAAAGAAATTAAATTAAACTTTGGGAAGAGCTTTGTGAATAAAACTATTTCTATAACTTAGATGTCAAATAATTCACACAATAGTGTCTCTGAGACAGCAGTTGAAATGTATGATGTATATTTTTGTATGAATTTCTCAACTTAATTGGAAGGACTTCTAAGGGGGGACAGGGCTTTTTCAGGGGAAGAGGGTACTTTGTGTATTGGCATTACAAATGTTTTGAGAATAGTGCTCTAAAGGATTAATTGTATAATGTGCACTAATAAAAACACTGACCAAGGCACAAGCATGAAAGACAATAATAGATTTGAAAAGTTTCCACATAAAGTTCCTGTTGCTAAGGAAACCACTTCCTTCATCTGTACTTCCAAATGTGTCTATCTCCCTGCCTTCCCTCAGCACAGATTGCAATCTGGTGTCTACTGAAACAGTAAAAAACCTCATGCATGTATATAGATACATATATGTTACAAGTAATAAGTGCACTTTTTAATAATCTGCAGAAACTGGAAGATTCATATCTGCAACATCATTTTGAAGTTCACGAAAACACCTATACACAACAGCCACTGTATTTTCATTTTGTTTGCAAGTATTTTTACCTTTTTCTTTGTTGTGTGCTTAATTTCTGCTGTGTCACTGTTACATCTATGCTTAACATTTTTAAATAATAAATGTATAAGATGTCCTACTTTTATTAATCACTCATTCAATCCTAGCAGTTTGATACATATTATTTTCCAATGAAGAAGGCATAAATCTGGAATAAATCTGGCTCTGCATATAACTGCCTGCCCTGAACTCAGGGTTTGATGTGGAGATCAAATAGATCTACCACAGCTGTGCCTACAGGCACACTGACAGCAGCAAGCTTCAACAAACACTGGCTGTCATCACTCTGCCTCATTTAATCTCCTGGTTCAGTGGAGTAGAGAAGTTCACAGAACAAGGCAACATTTAGGGTTGAGAAATGGTAGTTTTTCTGGGTCTGTCATCTCCTACATAAGGCTGAAGTCTTCCCATGTGAGTTCTTCTTCCACTCCACTCTGCCTCACCTTAGTTTGACTTAAGAAAAACTAGTTTATGCCAGCAGCAGAGAGGTAGTTCAAAGAAACATTGAGAGAATGATTGAAAATGGAGACTAAAAACTAACATCATTGTTCTTCCTTAATGACTGCAACCCACCACATCCACGAAGCAACGGTAACTCTGTCTTTCAAATGAAGTGAGAACAGCAAGTTTAAGTGTGCCAATAAGACAACAAAGTTCACTCCAGGTTTAAAATACTGCCTTACTACTTCTGTCTTCTTAGAAGAGAGAACAAGAAATTTCAGAGCTCAACTCCAGTTTCAGCTTAAAAATACAGATTGGAATTTGAGAAGCAGTTACTCTGAGAATTTATCAGTATGGCAAGATATAATGTAGGATATAAACATAGGTTCTAATCTGGGTTTAATGTGTACTATTAACACATGTGATGGCTACATTTTTTGTGACTGTAGAATATGTCAGACTTTGGGAGTTTGCTGTTCCAGTTCTGTAGTATATCTACTAATGAATTAGCACACATTGTCTTTTATAGAAGTAGGATTATTCATAGTCTTTGAATAAAACCATAATAAACTACTCCTGTCCTTAAATTCAAGCATGAGTCAAATTAGAGCTAGAGAGAAACTTAATATTTTGAAATTATTTTTCAAAGGTGAAAAACAGTGGGAACCAAGAATAGATCCTCCATCAAAATAAATAAATAAAAATAAAATATATTTTTTTTAATTTTTACTCTCTATATATATCTGAGTTTTGGTTTTGATTGCCATTGATGATGTGTTGACTGTACAGTAATAAACACATTTGAAAGACATTACATTTTTTTATCAAAAAGAACCAATGGTGCTTAAGCCAAATGTTTTGGTTAGGAATCAAATTTCCTCAAAATCTGAACTTTTGGAAAGCAAAATCAGGTTGTTTCTTGATGGAGAGTTAGTAACACAAATGTGAAGCCCCTGCATAGTGACATGTACTAAGGGGTTTTTTGTAAAGAAAAGGAGTTGTAAGAAAAGAAATTTTGCCAAATGTCTATAAACCTTCAGAGCTGGTAGCCCTTGACCAGGCTTATTCCTCATTACTCACTCCAAAATGTCTATTTCCCATTTTTAAATTAAACATATACAAGACATTTAGGGATGCCCAATGCCTGGGATTATGGAAGAAAGCATAATTTGTGTTTTGCCTTCTTTGTGAAATTTTTTCAGATGCTTGGTAGGCCTGACTTTACCAGACAGGCTCATGGCTGGAGCTAAACTGTCAACTGGTACCACAGCTGTCACAATCATCATCAAGTCTTATGGCTATAAGAACCTAATCTGTCTCCTGAAGTTCTCTATCCACCTTTAACTACCACAGTAACTAAGTGGTTGGTATGTAATTAAAAATCTGTCTGGAACAGCCACAGACCGGAATGCAGGCAGCCAAATGGAATGTGGAAGGGACAAGCCTGTCTGTCTGTGTGGAACAGCCTTCTTCATCCTCCTCTAAACTTTTTTCTCAGTCTCACTCTACAGAAATTACTTATTACAGGTGAAGTTGGCATGCCATATGCAGGTCAGACAAAGGATCTTTTTTTTAAAATCAAGATCACCATGCATCTCATCCCCGAATTTGAAATTTGTGTGGGGCATTTTGTGTTTTTTCAGCAAACTGATAGATGCTGAGATGACAAACTACATATACTTTATCACTGGGCAACTAACATCAAAATAACTGCAGTTTCTAAACAACACAAAACATAAGATCAAGTAAATGCAGTGGAGTAGCTAACTATTAAAAATGGTGCCCGATAACTGTTGTAAGCAGTGCTGTAACCAGGTATGTATCAATAGTATGTCACATTAAAATTTTTAAGCATTAGCACTGGTAAAACTGGATTGTGTGTTTTCACCCATTTAAAACAATCTGAAACAGAGTATTGATGCCACACTTTAGCATTTGACATATATTGGTAGTTTTTGGTAGGATTTTATGATGGTGATTTGAAACTGCTTTTTTTTTTCTTTTTTGCAATTTCTTATTTCGGCTGCAAATCAATAAATCGATTTCTGAGTAGTGAAAAAGCCATTGTACAAAAGCTGGTTAAAGAAACCCTTCCAGGTAACGCATGAAAAGAAGGGTAACTCTGCTCTATGGCTGTATGATACATAACTATAAAACTTCAGTAATGGAAGAAATTAATTTACAGGTTTGCAATTCCCAGTCATGTCCTTGGGTAGAAGAGACAACCTTCATAACTCTATAAGGAAGAAACAGGAGGCATTCTGTCATCCCATCCCATCCTGAAAATAGAACCAGAAAGGGTGGTGATTCAGTGCCCAACATGTCTAGAGAGTTCTGTGTTTCCGCTTTTAGGATCATCACCAGTATAACAGTAACAGGTCTGTGCAATGCCCAACTGCTGTGTTACAGCTGCAGAAGTCTGGCACAGGGGAGGAAGGTCCAACAAGGCCAAGATCAGGCTGGGTACCCAAAAGAGTACTGCAACAGTACCAGTTCTCACCCATCCATAAATCAGTGGTATCATTCTCCATCTGGAAAACAATGTGATCTCAAACTCAGAGGAGCTGATTTTAGCAGACTCCAGAAACCTGTCAAAGACAAGTCAGTATGGCATTTGTCACTGTGACAGCTGGCTTCGTAAAGCCTTGTGAGACTGCTCTCATGGCAGCAGGTTAATTCACTTCCCGGACTGTAAAAAAAATTTAATGAAAACACTTTAAGGGCATGAGGCAGCCTTTTGCGTCAGTTCTCAGGAGTGACCTCACAAATTAGTATAGGCAAATTGCTATGCTGACCTTCTATAATCATATTATTGTAATATTATTATGAATAAATTATAACAAAAACTTTATAATACTAATCTCATCAAATTAATACTCTCAATATTACTAATCTTAAACTCTGAATGAATTTGTCTTTCCAAACAGTGTGATTTGTTTAAAATTTATATTTGTAAAAAATAATTAAGTTTGCATTTCTGCTCTTCAGTACATATTCTGAATTTTAAAATGTCAGCAAACATAATATGTAAAAAGACAATAAATTAAACTTAAGAATGACACCTAGGAAAACTATTTCTGACTTGTTTCACTATAGACTTTAATAAAAACAGCTGTGCTGCACAGTATACATATACCTATAAGCTTTATTTATTTAGATGTAAAGATTATCTGCAATAAAGGTATGCAAAGATTATCTGCAATAAAGATGTACTTCTTTTACCTTGTGCATTGTTATTAAACATTTTCTATTGATTGCCACAGATTGCCCAGATTGTCTCTGAGCTCAGGGTAAGCTATTCTTTTCCTTCTTTATTTTTTTTTCTTATTAATACCTTTTTGTCTTTTCTTGGTGGACTGGCACTTCTTTTTGTAATAATCTTTTGTGATCACTGAAAGGATGATTGATGTGTTTTTTTCCCATGATGCATTTAATTGAATGTCTGACAGTTTTCTATTCCTCTAAACACTTCATATCCACTGTTTCTGTGCTTAGTCTCTGTCTTCATTTCATCTTTCTTGTCAGTAAAGGTTGAGAGGAAGAAATAGGTGTTTTGTCATCTGCTTTTTTAAAAAAAGAGAATTTGTAAGGGCTGATTTTCTGGGTTGTTATACATAGACTCCATTGGGTTAAAAGCACAACAGAATTAATCACAGATAGATACTAGCTTTCTGTATGAGCCTGATTTTTATTCATATAAATAAAAAATTAAAAAATTATAATTCATCAGGCGTCTCGTATATAATTCTCATGACCAAGTCTCTACACTGTTAAGCAAAGTTAAGACAAGCATGCTTTGGACTTTTAATTCTACTAAAATTCTACTGCACCAAGGTGTTGGTTTGCATTCTCCCTTTCCCTCCGCAGTGTGTATATATGTTCACAGTATGACAATTTAACCACTGCAAGCATCCAAACAGCAACTACTACTTCAGCACAAAACCATGGAAGTTTGCAACTCACTTTCTGAGCAAGAAATATCTTAAAATACACTTTCAGATATTTTACAGGTAAGAAAACAATTTCCTATTGCTGGACAGAAATGTATATTAATTCTACTTTCCCTTGAGTTTTGAAGGAAAAGTGGAAGATGAAAAGCCTTAGACCTTTGTTTTGAAAATATATTTGAAATATTCTCAGAGCTTTAACTTTTGTAAAGATGTTTCCAGCATCCCTGACTTTAAGATAAAACCAGTAAAATTATATGAAGTAATTTCCAAATTTGAAAATGCTTCATTTTCTTTTAATAAAATGTGAATTGTTATATTCATATTTGTAACTGCAAATAATTTTCTTTGAAAAAGGAGGGTTTAACAAAAAATTTCAAGAATTATCAAGTCAAACATATCTAGTCAAAGACATAAATGGATTAAAGAGTTTGCAAGTTCATAAGCAGAATAAAAAATCACTTTATACCTAGTTGAAGGAATGGAGTTTTTTGGGGATATTTTTGGGTTTGGGTGGGTTTTTTGATGTTGGGTTTTTTTGTTTGTTTGTGGGTTTTGTTTGTTTGGGATTTTTTTTTTTTTTTTTTTTTTTTTTTTTGGTTTTTTTTTTTTGTGTTTTTTTTTTTTTTTTTTTTTGTTTTTGGTTGGTTGGTTTTTTGCAAACAATAGGTTGCAGGTTTCTATCTATTTCTTTGGTCTGGAAGAAGGGTTGTGTGCCCTCAAAGTTCATGCAACTCTTTTGTGACCCCATTCCAAAGGGGAAGTGTAAAAACCTGATCCCGTTATCTCAGAGTGAATGTCAAAGCTTCTTTCAGCTGCTACATGAATCCCCCCATCTCCTTTCAAAATAGTTCTCAAGACATCTGAAAAATTTCACACAAAGTAATAACAATAAAAAAAAAAATTAAAAAAAACCTTTGTCTTCTTATTGTCTTTGAAGTCCAGCAGAAAATGGGTGTTTTGTGATGCAGCCTGTCCTTAAGCCAGTTCTTCATATCTCACCTTGGAGTTGAAAGCAAAACTGGTACACAAAGAGGACTTCAAACAGCACTCCCAGCTAATCAGCTCTGCACAGCATCCTCCTGGCATCCCCTTCCTGAACTTCTCTGACAGTCTTGTGGACCTTTCTCACTTGCAGATGACTGAAGAGATCATTGCATTGCACTGCACCCCCTAAGCACACCTTAAGTCTTGATTTGGCTTCTGCCTGATGTCTTCTCTTGCACACCTCCTTTCTCTGTTTATTTTTCTGTTTGAAGGCAAATTACTGTGAAGATTCTGTATGGAAAACTGAATAACCTTTCTATTCAGCATTCAATAGTGAATTCCTATGAGCTTTGAAGTTATGAAATTATGCTTCATTTCTCATTTTATATCAAAGTATGAAGTGTTTACATCCAAAGAGGGTTAGTATCCTTGCTTAATACAAAACTGCTGTGTTTTTATGTGGTTTTACAGCTCAGGACAGACATTTTTGCCTGTATCCCCTGGACTACTATTAAAAGAAGACACTGATATTTACAATTTCATAACCTCAAGTTTTGGAATATTTTTGCATTTAGTGGATCACTGCATAATAAAAAATTCTGAATACAGTGAATGATATTTTAACAATGGAAGGAGGGGAATGGAAGGGGAAAGATGATAGTCTTCTGTTATTGTTATTCTCTTTTACTGTAGCAGTGAGCTGAACTGTAATAAACAGAAATTGCTGATATAGGGATCACAGGGGAAATTCTTCTCTCAGTTAGCTGATTGATTGACTTCAAACGGAGTTTCAGACAACTGAGTAACTGAGGACAGAATTGACCTCAGGACTTTAAGTCAAGGTCTCATTTCATACATGCATCAAAATCAGATCATGAAATTTCTCAGATGCTGCTGTGTTGTAAATCAGCCTTCTTTTCTTTTTTTTTTTCTTTTTTTTTTCTTTTTTTTTTCTGAGATACATATTATTTTCCAGGAAAAAACATCTCAGATCTCCAGAAAATTTCTGATTGTGTTGCATAAGCCATAAGGAGGCTCTTTTCTTCAGCATTTAAATTTTATTGTTCTATGTCTCTTACAAAATAATTTCTCTTTCTCACATATTTTATTTCTTTATGAACTATTTAGGAATTATAGTCCAGGATATACTCTTCAGTCTATGCACCTATATTCTGCTCAGTCATAACAGGATTTAGTATCAGATCTCAGTCATGCGCTCTGCAAAATACTGATGTCTGATACTTCATGCAGACAAGCACTTCTCTGAGTGACATTTACCGCACTCAAAAACCAGCAGAAACAAAAATCTATATTTTGCTACTGTCTCTGGTTTTATAATTATTCCTCCTACGTATAATTTGCTATAACATTGTACAGCAAAAGCATCTCCTGTGCTACCTTCCACAACTATCTTTGCACAATAGCACAATCCCACAGCTCACTGTGATATATAGATACCTAACTTGACCAAGTATTCTGCAGTGAAACAATCACAGCTGTGCTACCTGATATGGAGACACCTGCTCAATTAACTGATACTAACTGGAGAGAGTGGGAGCAGGAGGTAATAAGGCTCACTTCTGAGTCTTCCTTTTTTTGTTGCCTGTGGAGCATTCTGCAGATGGCCTGTAGAGTAAGCAGCCAAATTTACAAATCTGTCAACTCACTGTCATCAGAGAGGAAGTTTAAAAATGGGAGTGATCTTTTGTTCAAAACAACAGGCAAGTGTAGCAAAGCCTCAGCTCAAGGATTGGTTTGATAAACTTTGCAAAATCTGTGTATTAAAAAGTGCAAAGTATTTTGAAGTAAGAAGGCAGAAGAATTATGATCATGTATTTATAGCATATTTTCTGTCTGATTCATGATTTGCAGAACTTAATGGTTAAATGAGGATGAAATCTCTCTTCTTGACATAAAATTACTCAAAGATTCCTAAGTTTTAAATCCAAAAAGTGCATTATGTTCATCTATCCTGACCTTCTGAAAAATTGTATGTCATGCTTCTGTCTGAAATGCTTGTACCACAGTTTTGTTTGGCCTGATTTGTGTAGCTGGGTTTTTCTTATATACCAGCACAAGTCTGCATTATAGACATCTATACCTGGGCTAATCACTTAGTCTACCTCTAATGTCAGTTGTGAGAAATAGGTACTTTTTTAGGGTGTTAGTGACTTGACCTTTTTTTTTTTTTTTTTTTTTTTTTTTTTGCATTATGGAGTAAATAAAATTTAGAAGTTCCTCTNGGTTCTTTTTTTGGGGTTTTGTGGCTTTTCCTTTTTTTTTTTTTTTTTTTTTTTTGTCAGCATTAGGATAGAACTAATTGCATCTTTAAGATGTATGACATAGGCATATGCATTGTAAGCATAAAATTTTCCTAAGAACAATGCTATCAAAAATTAGTACATGAATTGTTTAAAAATCTGTATTAAAATTGGGTACATGAATTGTTTGGCATCAACTTTAAATCACTGGATGCTACTATACTTCCTTCTCCTAGTTTAGAGAGATGTCAGGTACCTGCTGCTCCTGTTAATTCAGTTTTTGTCCAGAACATCTGTTTTCAGAAGGGTACAAGAGTCTGGAGTTCTCTTGTGTTTGTTTTTTATGGCTTTTGTTTATCTACATAATCCTTTTCAAATTTACTCTTGTGTTCAGTTTCAAAAAATCATTAGAAATTGAAAAATTCTAACAAAGGGCAGTTTGTCTTCTTGTTGTCACTACTGTAAATATGGACTAACTCTGGCAAAATAATGGAATCCCATTAGATTTAAAATTAAGTCAGAGATCTGTTATTGGTAAGTAAACAGATTTAAAGTTTGAGCTTATTGCACTTCCTTGAATATTTGCTTTGGAGGAAATATTTTAGCTCACACACACTGCTCTTAAGAAGAGTCAACCAAAAAAATGACCAGAAGAAAACAAAATTTCTTCTTCCTTTTCCTTTTAACACATCGTAAGTGATTAGTGACAGAAATCCCTTGTAGCCAAAGTTCTGTCAGAGCTTGTATCCACAGGGATTTATAATGTTCTTAAAAATTGGTGATAAGTCCTTCAGTTCACAGTACTCTCCTCTATTAATTCAAACATGCCAATTTATATGCAAGCCAGAAGAGAGGTATTTTTATTTCCTTTGCTTTCGTGTAAATTGGTTTGGATATTTTTTGATTTAAAGATATTTGAAGTCATACCACCAGGCATGTCAACCACTTCGGTGGAAGTGGGTAGCTTTAATCTCTACCTCACTGAGATTCGTACTTAATTTCCCATAGGAGAATACAATGAATCACTCAATCTCAGCTATCTGAGGTGGAGAATACTCTAAGATTACTGAAATTCCTCCAGGTAGATTTACTGGGCACCCCTGGAATTTTCTTGATGTTTTCTACTAGTTTAAAATTAATCTTGCCAGAAAGTACCTTACTGTTTCAAAAAGCAGTAATTTGTTAATTTCTCATCAGACCTTTATCCCCTGATTTATAGAAATGTGTGCTTCAGGGGTAATGAAAGAAGGTGCACAAAATGTACAGCATGCAAATTATAGAAACACACAAGCACATGAGAGCTGGCAAAACAGGAAAAGCAGTACAAGGATTTAAAGACACATCCCAAGATGGCAATCAATTTTAATTTAAAAAAAAGAGAAATTGTATTAAAATATCCTTTTATGGTATGTAGTTATTTTAAACTTTTTTTCTCAAGGATACTTTTCCAGTCCCTATTGCTAATTGATCAATAATGCACATTAATTTCTCCTCGTGAACTCAGAGTTTGAGTTGAACCTTTAGGTAGATTTTTTTTAACCTTATACCTCACTATTTGGAGTTTTATTTTATCATTACAATTCACACAATAGCTCCACTAAATTGTTTCTGTTACTTAGAATCTTGAAAAAGGTTCAAACACTATTATAAAGAACCCTTTAAAATTTTTATTATTATTATTATTCTTTTCATAGGCCACCCTTAAGATGAAAAAGCAGCCTGAAACCAAAATATTTGTATATTTAATCTTAAGGGTCTGACAAAGTTCAGTCAGGGAAGTAAATTTGTAATCTAGTATTAAGGTCCTCAAGTCTGCTGATCAGAAAATACTATGAAAGAGAGGTTGAAAAGCTACAGCAACAGTTTGTTCTCTCCATCTGTGCAAAGAGATCAATGAATGTTGTCTACCTGGACTTTAGGAGCCTTTGACACCCTTTCCCACAGTATTCTCTTAGAGAAACAGGTTGCTCAGGGCTTGGATGAGTGCACTGTTTCCTGGATAAAAACCAGGCTGGATGGCAGGGCCCAGAGAGTGGTGGTGCATGGAGTTATACCCAGCTGGCAGCCTGTCCCAAGTGGTATTCCCCAAGGCTCAGTGTTGGGGCCAGTGCTATTTATTATCTTTATCCATGTCCTGGATGAGGGGATTGGGTGCACCGTCACTCAGTTTGCAGATGACACCAAGTTGGGCAGGAGTGTTGATCTGCTGGAAGGTAGGAAGTCTCTGCAGAGGGATCTGAACAGGCTGGATAGATGGACTGAGGCCCATTATGTGAGGTTCAACAAGGCAAAGTGCCAGGTCCTGCCCTTAGCTCACAACAACACCATGCAATGCTACAGGCTTGGAGAAAAGTCACTGGAAAACTGCCCAGCAGAAAAAGACCTAGGGTGGTTGTTCAATAGCCAGCTGAACATGAGCCAGCAGTGTGGCCAAGTGGCCACAAGGGCAAGAGAATCCCAGCTTGTCTCAGAAATAGTGTGGCCAGCAGGACCAGGGCAGTGATTGTCCCCCTGTACTGGGCACTGGTGAGGCCACACATCGAATCCTGTGTTCAGTTCTGGCTCCCTTACTACAAGAAAGACTGTAAAAACACAGATATTGTGCTCAGAAGACATGGGGAATGAACAGCAATTACAGATAAATTAGACTATCAGTCCATAGAAAAATCAGACAAAGATGACAGAATTCAGATAATAAAAAACTCAAGTACTAGTATGTAAATAATTAAAGACAATTATAGCTTTATTAGGTTTTACTAGGTAATTTTTTTTTTTGTAAAATGAACAAAATTTCAATCATTTTATTCATTCACAGGTTTGACTGTGTGACTGCTAAACATCACACAGCTGTTTGCTTACTGCTTCACTTTGCAGGTGGGACTGGGAAAAAAGTAAAAATTGGGGGTTGGGATAAAGACAGTTTAAAGGAAGAGAAAAGGATAATAATAAAAATAATAGAAATCAAAAAATAATTAGAACATACAAAACAAATGATACACAATGCAATTTCTCAGCACCAACAGGCAAATGCCCAGACTGTTCTCAAGTAGCATTCCCCAGCCAGCTCTCCCCTAAATTTATGCACTGAGCATAACACCTCAGGATGTGGGATGTGCCTCATGACAGCTGGAGTCAACTGTCCTGGCTGTGTTCCCTCCCACCGCTTGTGCACCCTCAGCCTCCCTGAAGATGAGGTGAGGTGAGGTGAGAAACAGAAAAGGACTTGACTCTCTGTGAGCCCTGCTCAACAATAACAAAAGCATCAATGTGTTATCAATAGTATTCTCATCCTAAATCCAAAACACAGCTCTATACTAGCTACTGGGAAGAGAACTATCTGAGCTGAAACTGGACCACTGTTTTGATATATAGTGTATATAGCATTTTATGCATCTTGATACAATGTGCTGAGGGGAAAAGAACTGTGTATATTAAATCACTCTGGTTTGTATTAAATGGATTAAAAGGGGGTTAGACTGTAATATTAAAATAAAGTGACATTCTTCTGTTCACAATGATAGCCTAAAACCTCATGGCAAAATACATATAAATGAGGACAGACACTTCAGATTGCTTTTTAACACATGTGTTAATAACAGAGGCTTTAAGAAAAAATATAGGCTAAACACATAGAGAGAATATACATTAGACATACAGGATTAATTAATCGCCTGAAGAGAGTTTGGTTTTTATGAAGTTACTATATAGCAGATCACTTAGAACACATTACATTAAGCAGCATTTTAAATGGACCCAACTACCTGGCAACTATACAATAGCACTTGACACAGTGATGGAATTATTTCTATGAAGTTCCAGAGTGATCAAAATTAAGCCTAAGGCTATTCATAGTTTTAATCCATTCTCTGGAAGTAAACACAAAATTGCTACTTACAGAACTCTCATATCTAGAATTTCTACAGTGTTAAATCAGTTAAAGAAGATTAGATAAAGGCAGACCTTTAACACAGGAAAATGTGTAGGTATTTAGAAAGAAATAAAGACAGAAAGAATCACTGAATTTTTTGAAAAGTAGTTCTGAAAAGAATCTGCATCTGTAAAATTTTTGTAGTTATAACCTGTCATATAAATTCTGAATATTACTCTGCCTTCTTCATAAAGAGAAATATGCGAACTGTCCCAATGAATAAAATCTTCCTACTTTCAAATCTATTGGAGAAAGGACATAATGATTTCAAGTGGAAGGTGCAAAAACTGAAATAAATAGGTCACTGGGGTTTTTTCAAGAAATAAATGGCAGGCAATTATAACCAGGTAATGGCAGTTGTAAAAGAATACTAATGAAAACAGATACTCTATTAATAAATACTCTTTTCTGAAAACAGGTATTTTCCAAGTAAAATATACCTCACTGAGATCAAATGATTCTACTGGGCACTACACAGAAGTAAGTGGATGCAATCTGGTAGACTATTATGTAGGAGATGAATTAAGATGTTCCACTGATTTCTTCTCCCTTAACTGACATACATACAAATAAACTTAAGAGATCTAGATTGTCCTGTTTTGGTTGGTTTTCTTTTTTGGGTGGGGGATGGATTGTTTTGGGGTTTTTTGTTTGTTTGTGGTTCTTTCCTTTTTTTTTTTTTTTTGGTGTGTGTGTGCCTTTCTGACCTCTTTGTGTTCTACTCACTATGCAAGTGAGAGCAGAAGCCCAAAGCAGTCATCCAGAAGGACTTCTGATGAATTTTGTAAAATCATCTTGCAGTCAATTTGGAAATACCATTCCCAAACAAACAAAAATCACCTATTCTCCAGAGTGCCTTGCCAATGATGACAATACTCAAAAATTCTGGTTGCAAGTATTGTGAGATTATGCAGATAGCAGTCTAGTAGTCTTTTATTTGGAACATTATACAACACCATTGATGTAAGTTTGTGAAAATGTGGGAAACAGCATCTTGATGTCTGTGAAAGTTTGGCTTGGCTCTCTACCAAAATCAGACTTCACAGGATAGATTTCCCCCTCCCTCACCCAAAAAGGCAAAAAAAAATAGCAAAAAAAAATTGTAGGAAAACAAAAATTTACATATATCACACTTATATACAGTTAAACACAACATACAAAGCAACAGGGACCCCAACCAATTCCAGCAGGAAAAAGGGGAAGGGAAAGGGAAAAGGGAGACAAAAAAAGGGAAAAGACAAACAAACATGTACAATTGAAACTTAGGAATTAATTCAATAAATAATGAACACAATAAAAAACTCACTACTTCCCTTAGGAAAAGCAGATTCTTTAACTCCACTGCTGGTCCAGATAACAACTCTTGGATAGGCCTCACTCAACAGATAAGCAAGATGAAAACGTGGAGACTTGTCACTGAGCTCAGCTGTGAAGGGCAAAAAGAGAGAGAGAATCTCCTCCTCTAGCTTTTATACTCCTAATTACGTAAAGGAAGGGGATGGAATACTTCCTATATTTTGACCTCAGTTACCAGGGAAGGCTTACAAAGAAACCATCACAATTCCTGAGTACCAGAAACAGTCTTCTAAAAGTTCATGAAGGAATTAATTGTGATGCTAGAAAAGCCAAGCTTATTCAGACAAATTTTGAAAGAGGAAAGTTCTTTTTACAGTGCATACTGCATGACTAGCATTCATTTTTCTTTCTTTAATTTGTAAAATGATATGAAATTAAGATCCTTAGGACGTTTCCCCCCCTCTTCTTGCCCCCCCTCCACTCCCCCCCGTTATTGATTAGTTAATGTTTTTAACTGATTTCATCTAATTGAATAAAATAATTATGTATTAGCTTATGAAAGAAGCAGAACCAGATACATTCACCTCCCAAGTGCCCACATAATCATTTTGTCCTTGTATTCATTCTTGTATTCATTCTGTTCTTTTACTGTTCTTAGGTTATTATGTTCAGTGAGTAGAACAAAAGTATGAAAATGAGTTTATGTAGTCACTTAGGACCCTGCTGTCTTCAATGGCTTTTGCATCAAGAACAGCCCTTCAAAACTTACATGATACCTAAGAAAAATTATCTAATAAATTCAAGGAAGATAGCTGCATGTATAATTTAGGGTCAGTGAAGACAGAATATGCTTCACACCTCAGAAAATAAAGGAAAAAATGTTTATGTCCAATACAGAGTCACAGACTGATATTGGAAGGGACCATGCAGTCCAATCCCCAACTTTTTGGTATCTCGAAGGATAGAGATTCTACAACCTCTCTGGGCAACCTGTGCCAGTGCTTGGTCACAGTAAAAAAGTATTTTCTGTTGCTCAGATGACACCTGCATTGTTCAAGTTTGTGCCCATTGCCTCTAGTTCTGTCACTGTGCACCACTAAAAAAGCCTTTCTCCATCATCTCCCTTTATATATTTACATACATTGACAAAACTCACCCTGAGCATTCTCTTCCTTTCACTGAACGATCTCAAGTCTTGCAGGCTTTGCTCACAGGAAAGATGCTCCTGATCAGTCCTTGCAATATATTGGTGGCCCTTTGCTAGACTCTTTCCAGCATGCTCATGTCTGCCTTGTACTGGGAAGCCCAGAACTGGGCACAGGACTCTGGATGTGGCCTCTCCAGTGCTCAGTAGAGAGGCAGCACCACCTTCCTCAACATGCTGGCAATACTACATCTAAAGCAATCCAGGATACCATTTGTCTATTTTTCCTGCAAGAAAACACTGCTGACTTATGTTTAAGTTGGTGTCCAAAAGGACCCCTACGTCCTTTCCTGAAAAGCTGCTTTTCAGCCTGTTGGATGTCAGGTTGTATTGGTGTTTGGCATTTTTCCTTACTAGGTGTAAGATTTTTCATTTCCCTTTGTTGCATTAAAGGAGGTTCTGTCAACCCATTATTCCAGCCTGTCAAGGTCCCTCTGGATGACAGGACATTACTGTGGCATATCAGCCATACTTCCCAGTTTTATATTCCTAGTGAACTTCCTGAATATACATTCTATCTTATGATTTGGGTCATTAATGTTCAATAGGATAGGACTCAGTGTTGACTCTTAGAGTACACCACTGGCTTCCAACAAAACTTGTTTCTACTGATCTTTGCTCTCTGGGCACAGCTATTCAGCCAGTTCTCAGTTCACTTCACTGTCTGACACAGCTTGTCTATGAGAATATTCTGGGAGACAGTGTCAAAATCCTTAGGCTTGAAAAATATTTATAGAACCTCCATTATTGATTATATTTAAGGAACTGACTAATCCTACAGAAAATACATATCTATTGGAGATTGGAACATTTGTGCACCGTAACTAATTTACAAACTGCAACCTTCCCTCTCCTTCAACACTGGGATTCTAGATAAAATTATTTCATTTTGTATATACAATATCTGTGACTAATATGATGATTTTGCTTTTTCTCTCTTGCTTCATTCATATGAAAAAAATACAGCTCAGGATGCTGAAAACACATGTCTGTTCCTACTGAATCTAGTAATTTAAAACTGATGTGTTGGACTCCATAAAATCTAAATATTACTTTAAAAAAAACAAAAACAAAAAACAAACAAAAACAACCCACCAAGCAACCTCTGAGTCCCATTCTACAAGCTCTCAGGATGATTGTCCTTTTTATTTTTCTAGGTATTATTTACAGCTATCTACAAACAACACATGCAATATCAGCTACATGATCAGGAAAAGTTTAAGCCTTGGATGAAGACCAGCAAGTTTCCCATACCTACACTTATGTACTAAGACCTGGCTGGGAAAAGCACTTTAAAAGACAGGTAACACTTGTAACAGAAAAGAATCCATTTGCCCATAGTTTATTTTAAGGATTTTTGACGTTTACAGGTCTTCCAAATTATTTAAACTGTTTCTAGATGATCATGTAAGAGTTACAGACAGAAACACTGTTCTTATTTATAGACTCCTTGGAACCTAAGCTCATTTCATTTAGATAGCAGCTGTGCAGCTTCACCCATGCCTTAGTTGCTTCAAGACTAAAGCTATATTGATACTGTGAAAACAGACTACATCTTTTTGGTACTAGATGTACTGCATCATTTGCTAAGCAGTGCTTTTTCTTTATGAAAGCATATTATATGTGTGCACTGCCATCTGTATTAGGTGTTGCAGGAGCTGTTATATCAGTACTACAATTTCGGTTTAGGTCTCTAACTGCTGGAGACCCACACATAGAAGAGAGTTACCTGTCTTTCCCTCTCTGCTGCATCTCTTCAATTCCGAGATGAGACAAAGCTGACCTGAACTTTAGTAAATATAAGAAAAAGTAGCTGTTGGCTTTTTTGTTACCATTTCTCTGTCCCTCGTACTGTTTCCTGTCTTCTTTTATAACATCTGGAATCTGTTGTTTTTTTTCAATACATACCATAAAATTAATGATATTATTCTATGCTTACAGAAACACAGCAGATAGTTAAAGCTTGACAATAATGATATAGACATTGTTGGAAGAATAATTATTTTTGTTATATTTCTTGGTTGTTATGCCCCTTGATGTGATTGAGGCTAGCTAAAATGCAGTAATTTGCTTTTAATGTGATGCTAGATGTTTTTCATTTTAGGGCTGAAAAATTCAGTTAGACAAATAAATGGATGAAGAAATCAGCAAGGAGGCATTTTCCATAAACTGTGAAAAATAGTAAACTAACAATTTAAGATTTATACAACGGTATGCTCTTTTATTTCTAGCTTCATAATGACTAATTGCTTCATACTTTTTTCTGCTCCAACAATTTCTCTGATTTCAATATAAATTCAACATGAACATACCATATCTATAATAACTTTACAGTTTTATTTAAGGCCTTTTCTTCTAAATTTACCATATCTGATATACTGAATAGAATGAGTAGAAACTGATTGTCATCTGCATTACTTTTCTTGTTGAAGTATTTGGCAGAAAACAGTATACATTTTTTACTACAGATTATTTAAATCAACAGCTGTGAAATTAGTGCTTTTTATCAATTTATTATCTTGAATAACTTTCCTTTTGAAAAGCAGAGAGCAAATAAAACCCCACTTAAAACAGCTCTTTTAAACTATGTATCAAAATATATTTCTGTAATTAAAGTGAAGGGAAAAAATGTTCCCATGGTTATCTTTAGTTCACTAACTTGGATAAAATGAACAGTTTTGGGGAATAAGCTGCAGCTCAAGTAAAGTCTATATATATTCTCAGTAAATGAAATATTTCCATTACAGTAGTATCTCAGATCTTTACGCAGAATCAAGGTGGAGTTTACTTAAATTTTGTAAAACTTCTTAATAAAAAAAAAAAAAAAAGAGCTTAGAAATCTTCTATATTTTAGAAATTAAGTAAATATATGAGACTGGCAATTTCATAATACAGCACTTTTTAGTTTAGCTGTTGTTGTCTGTAGTCATATAAAACTCTGCTATCACTTTCAAATAGGGACTTTGCTGTGTTAAAGCCACCATCATTTTAATCCATCAGGTTTAATCAACTTGTTTTTCACTTCTAGAGAGTTGTCTGTCTCAAAATATGTTCTGATATTTTAGAGTATTAGAATAACATGAGGGGAAGTGTGAGTACCTAGAAGGGTTTGTCGGCAGGTCATGAGAGGTACACTAAGTAAAGGAAGTTTCCTGTGTCTCACATCACATAGACACACATCACAATTACATTAGAAGACTGTGCCCTTTCATCGTTTTTGCAATAGGAAGAGATACTGGAGGAACTACAAACTTTAATAAATACAAGTAGTCAAGAAGCTTTGACATTTTCCAAATAATGACTTGGGGAGAAATGTTCTTCTTCAGGATTCAGGTCACAGCAAAACATCACCATTATATGTCACCAAACAATTGCAAGGAGAGGCTGTAGTTGTTGAATACAGGAGGCAAAGTCTGGCTAAGAGTTTATTTGAAATGCCTCAAGGTAATTGTTGGTATTTTTCAAGGAGGACTGCAAGTTAAAGGTGACCCATAAACTATAAATTAAAGCAATATTTTTAAAAAGTCACTAGTGAAATTCTAGTCTTTATGGAATCAGTGGGATTTGGGATTATAATTTGTTTGTTAGTTGTTTTTTTGGTTGGTTTTTATTTTCCCTCTGGGTTTTCCGTTACAGACAAAAAACATCTGAAAATGGCATCTCCAGGTAATTCCAGCCAGTCCCATGTCATTCTATTTTACAGAACTTTAGGAAAAGATTCAACACTCGAGATCATAATGAGAAGTTAAGCTTTATGCTTACTAGTGGAGATTCATTCTTGGTAGTACAAACCACCCCATAATTGTGACAATCAAGTATTACCTTTGTTTGTCTGCTGCTGGAAGGGTGACTACAGAAATTCAGTCACACCACTTAAGAAAAACCCATACATCCATTCTTCCCTCCATTGGTTGTGCACTCTGTATTCTTCAGTCATAACAAAAAGATCAATATGCATTTCACATTTTAGTTTCTGCCTGCTATTCACACACATTTTCTCCAGGGCTCTATGTTGTATCTTCGCCTATTGTTTTATTGAATTTATAACATTGTTTTTATTTGCTTTCTGTTACAGCACAGATAATAAAAATGCATAGCATGATACTGGACAAATATAAAGAGCACAAACACTGAGTGAGAATACCAAGTGTTGCTTTTTCACCTCACAAGAAGGAATGGATGATGGGAAATATGATCCATAAACCCTCATGAGGCAGTGAATAAACAGGATTTGCCATTAGGGTTCAATGCTGGATATTGATAGGTCTCTCAGGCTCTGCTTCTTCATGAAATCAGTGAAAGAAATTAAGTACTTTCAGTTTCTGCTGTGTGCTCTGCTATCAGGTCCCAACAGGTCTCCTATCATGTCTGGGGACAGAGAGTGCTCTCCACTGAAGTTATAAAATCCTGTATAAAAACAAAGAATTGTCATTATCCTAAGAACACTAAACCCAGAGAGAGACCAGGAATCACATCCATCTCTAGAGTTTAGGCACCTAACTCTGCTCTCTTGGGATCCAGAGGGTGGGTACATCAACCTTTAGGAAGAAAAGGAAAGCTGTCTTTATAAGTGCCTGCCTGGCACCTGTATTATTCAAACAGAGGCTAATTTCGTTCTCACACTAAACACATTCAAACTTCATGTCTTCTTGGTTCAAACCTGTGTAAGAAACTCAGAGCTGAAAAAATATCCTTCACCTTGAACTTTTTCACAAAAATTCTTTCTGGCTATGAATGTTTTAATGAGTAGGCTACCATGGAAGATGTAAACAACACTTACGTTAATTGTTTTTCTTTATAAAGTGAGCGCATTGCATTTCATGAAGGATGTAGCAACATCAGTGTGTTAAAGCAGTTCATGGCTGTCACAATGGTTTCTCAATTCTTTGAGAAACATAATGTCTTCTAATTCCCAAACTCACTTTGTATTTCAGGCTACACTTGACTCTTGTAAAACTCATGAACAGTTCCAGAAGCAGAAAATAGGTCTGGTCTCCTCTCTTCTGGCATGTCTACACAGCCCATTTCTTTTCTTTGCCATTTTATACCTTGACAACTAGGAAATAGAAAATAGATTTAAATCCTGTCAGATATAAAAGCAAATCAAACATGGACCATCCATTTCTTGGCCAAGTGCCCCAAATGTGAGTGTGTTAGTGGAAATGGCAGATGAAACAACCATCATTTTTTTTCTTCAGGCAGAGTAAGCTTCTTTTCCATAGTATCCCATGTTTTTAAGCTATTATGGTGGAAGAAATTCTGTTAAACTCAAATTCTTGTGTTTGGGAATAAGAGGCTGAGAACTGCTAGGATGTAGCAGTTTGGGACTCTCTCTTTTAGACTGCAGGTAATTCTTTCCCAGGCTGCTGATGTTTAAATCCATGTATCTACCAGTTGTCACCCAGAGGCTATACAGAGTTTAGGCAGGGCATGACCATGTGTTTAAATTAATTTTAGAGGTATCTGTAGACCAAAGTATGAGGAATGACTGCATTTGTGTACCACTAAAACTTGCTGGCACATTCTATTAGGTTTGGACTAGAAATTTTCAATTAAATCCTGTTTCAGGATGTTGTTTCAATATAGTGCATCATGGTATGATTCCACTCTCACTGATGTCTATTTAATTTCTCCTGTTGATGTCAATAAGCCATAAACTATACAATTATTTTAAATCATTATCCAATATTTTGGCTAAATAATAAGAATTATTATTTCAGTTATGAATATGAATTGGCAAAAATTTGGTTAAAAATTATAAAAACCTGTTGCATTTTTATTTTTCTCACTAGCAATTATCTTGATTTGTTGGCCTCACTGTCCTAAAGATCAGTAAAACCTAATGAACACAGTCTCTTGGAACAAGCAGGTGCAAACTGCAAATGACTCATGTGAGTGCTCTCTACAACATTTTCTACCAGGAAGGGTGCTAGAAGTTTTTGCTTGTTTCTTTTAAAATTCTACCACAGAAAAATCAACTGCACTCAAGAATTACTCTCTCTTATTTTGAGGAATGAAGGAAATATGTACAAATTTTAGGTCACTGTCTCGCAGAACACTCTTAGGGCCACTTAAGCTGATGATTTGCAAGGGGCAGGAACTCAGTGCCCATCTAGAAATCTCTGTGCATTGCCCAGAAGAGGTCCCCAGAATATACATTAATGTTTGCCTTCTGATTTAGTAAACGTTTTAGGATATCCTCACTGGAATTCTCAGATCCTTGATTTATGTGCATTACTGTTGCTATATTATGACAGTTTTTGATAAAATTCAAAACATTAGAATCACCCATGCAGAAATCTTTGAGAAGAGGCATACTTTGAAATAGGCCCCTTTAGACAGAAGTCTTGAAGAAATGGCATTAGAATTAGTTCGTATTTATATGGAAAGATGTAGAGGTAAAGCTGAATGTACTATTAACAAGGTGGGGGGGGGCAGGGTGGGGAAGAAAAAGAAAATCTTTATGAAAGGAAACAAATGGAGAGTCCTGAAATAAAAATAATCCTTCATAGATGTCAGTTCTGTATCTGTCAATTAGATTTTTTGGTGAAGATTGTAGCTCATGAAGGATTTAAAATAAAAATATTTTCCTGTTACTGCTTGAAAATCACAATGAGGAAGAAGATAGTGAGGGAAATGCAAAGATTAAAGATATAATGGGGATAGCTGAGAAATGGACAGGGCTTTTTTTTACCTGCTTCTGTTTTACTCCTTTCAATAGTTATTCTTCTTCTGTCTTTACAATTAAAAACAAACAAACAAACATACAAACAAACAAACAAACAAACAAACAAACAAACAAAAAACAAAAAAAAAAAAAACCAAACTGTTATGGTACCCTTTCTCAGGGTACTTCATTGTTCAAGTTCTACCAGCTTCTGAACACTTTACCACCAAACCAGAACTGACATATCATTTGGCATAGCTTTGCCTGTCAGAACTAGCTAAAAAATTAACAGTGAGCTCTTCAGTATTTATCCTATGTCTGTATGAAATCTTTTTTTGTAGCAATGATGGGAAATCAATGTCGCATTATCAAGAAAATACATTGTTTACATTGTTGTGAATACAAGAACATTATTTCTGTGATTGTATTCTATTATAGGCCTTTCTAAAATACCAATAACTTGTATACTGTTATGGGATAAATATTGCTTCTGGAATATGCAAGCTATTCAAAGCATTTCTAAAGTCATAGGATCACAGAGTCTTAGGAGACCAGTCCCCTCCTTGAAGAAGGGTAAGCTATGGGGTCAGACCAGGCTGCTCAGAACTTTACTTGAATCTTGAAACACTCTAGCTATGAAGACTGTACAGTCTCTCCGGCCTGTCTGCTTACTCTCTTTGCTGCCATATTTAGCTGTTCTTATAGTGAAAAAGGCTTTCCTTGTATCAGGCACTGCTAACTGAATGGTGACTGTTATCCATCACAGCCTTGAAGTCATGTTCAGCAACTGGTATCAGTTCCTCTTCTTTCCCAGACAAAGTGCTTTTACATTTGTCTTTACTGTATTTCTAGAAGTTCCTGCTAGACCATTCATCCAAACTGGCTAGGCCTCTTTGGGGGGTGCCTCTGCCATTGAGCACAGCCTGTTCCCTCAGATTTGCCATACCTAACATACTTGACAAGAGGGAACTCTTTTACTTCTTTCAAGCTATTTGAGGAAGATCAGGCTAAGCCCTCTAGAACTTCACATCCTACCAGTCTCCAGACAGAATACAACTGATTAATCGTGACTGAGGGTGATTCTGATTATTCATTTAGTAGTCCACTCTTTCAGACTCTAACATCCTAACTCAGGTACAAGAACATTTTTGATACTAGCAAAAGCCTTATTCTACTTAGTGACCCCCTCTGCTTTTCCCAAGACAATCTTTCATGTCCCTCCCCAAAAGGCGGTCTTAGAACAGAAGATGTCTGGTTTATCAGGCATGATTTCTTCTTAGTAAATCCATTTAGACTGTTCCAAATCACCTTCTCCTTCATTGCCCAGGAGTGTGTGATAAGAGGCCTTGCACCATGAGTTACCCAGTCTGAAGCAAGACTAACTTCCACACCTTTCCCATACCCTTTCTCAAAGTTTTTGCAACATTTTGCAACATTTTAGCAACATTTGCAACATTGCTCTTTTGCAGTTGTTGGGAGCCTCTCTTCATGTCCATGAACTTTTTAAAGGAAATGAGGTGGTAAATACAGGAAGAACGTAGGAAAATTGTGAACCCTTAAGAACAAAAAATTTTTGCAAAAATATTTTAATTTTTGTAAGATTTGCATCTGATTTAGATTGGAATAACTGATGATGACTGTGGCTTTATACATTTACCTGAAAATCACCTTAATATACTTGTGGTATCTGATATAGATATGAGCTGCATTTTTGCCATTAGAAGATACAGGGGAAAGGATCTTTACAGTATGTGGCAGTCTGGTCAGTTTATTCTATTTGTTGCCTTCATTCAAAAAAGTAAACGGGTCAAATGTTTTCTCTGGATGAAGGAGAAGGTTATTCCTGCCTTGGAGAGCTTGCTCAGAGAAAGCAGTTTTCAGAGACCCTGGAATAGAGCAAGAGAGAATCACAGCAGAGAACTGGCCAGCCTGAGGAACTGCTGAGAGTAACAGGCAGCAGATATATTAGCCAGGAGGAAACTGTGTCAGAAAGGAAACTTTCTGGGCACAGCAAAAGATTGTGAGTGGGCTGAAGGATGTCTGACAGTGTGCTAATGTGTAAAGGCAGGTCAAATATGTCTCAGAGAATTTGGTAGTTTTTGTTTGGTGTGTACTTGTATAACTTTCACTGTTACCATGAAGTAATAAGAATGTGTAAAAGTCACCAGCATAGTTTTTAATTTTTAGATCAGTAAAAGCTTAACTTCAAAGAAGTGGCATATAAACAATTAGATTTAAATGGTTTGCTGTGATTTATATGCTTAATTAAAGGCTTATGAATATTCATTAATAAGCTAGACAAGTTGCTAATTTTTACCAAAAAATCTGTCACACTTGGGTCACTTCAAAAGTCAAACCCAAAGCTGTAGTCTGTATGCCAACCCAGTTGTTCTTGCAGTTTCTGAAAACAAAAATTATAGCTATGATTCTTTGGAAATAAAGACCTGTTTTTTGGTTTTGATTAAACCAATCACAAAATGTAGTACATGAGCCATTTATTTCCAACCAAAGTGAAGGACAAAATTAGTAATGAAAAATTCTTGACCTCTATGGCTTTGTTAAACAAATTATTTTTATTATCAAGAGAGTTTACATTACATTTGTTATTTAGACCATGCATCATATGAAGTGGTTATTATCAAAGTCAGTGACTTTCCTTGGCATATTTACCAGTAAATCCCTATGTTTACAGAGCTTCTTTGCTGGCTGCTTAACAGAAGGCACAAAGCTATGTGTACCTTTTTTTGAGATCATTACTGAGAAGAACCAGAGAAACAGGACCTTTCCACTGAAGTACAGGATAATGCTCCTTTCTTCTGAATGACAATTTCATGGTGGTTTTAAATTTATTTTTTTTATTGTTATCAGAAAAATAGCTCAATGACATCAGGGTTATCATTAGGGGATAGACAGTGTGGAGAAAGTATGCGGTTTCTAGCTCAATTGGAGGGAACATAAAAATGTGTCACATAGGGACAGTGTTTGTCCCCCTCTAATCTTCATCTCTCTTCCACTACTACATACCACCTCCATGTACTTTGGATCGTTCCCTGTGCTGTTATTACTGCTGATAGAAACACAGCGATAAAGGTCATAAACCTGAAAAAGTTTCAGAGAGCTCAGTAATATCTCATATTTGGGCCACTGGAAATAGTCCAAAATACCTCTGGTTTCTTCCTGTCAACAACATAATAATTATGAAAATAAAATACATATATGCAAAGGGTTCTAAAACTCCTGCTCTACAGAAGTGGTAGGCTGAATCTATCAAGAGGCTTTATGAATATGCACAGCTGAGCCAAAGAAGGGCCAGGAAGGATTGCAAAGGGTTGGTATGCCAGGTATCTTAAATGGCTGCATGCTAAAACACAGATTTTAAAAGTAAAAAGTGGAGTCTGACATCTTTCTCTATAATCAGAACAAGAATCTAATTTTTACAAGTTTGGTTATGGCAAATGCCATGTTCAGTTTACATTAATAAGACTTTACTGAAAAAGCATATAACATGCTAAACACAGAACAGTGAAAGTAATGTTTCCTTGCATATTAAAGTCTACTCTGAGAACCAGAATATAGATACAGGTATCCCACTGAAATGTTCTTCAGTGATGCTTAAAAATATAACAGTGTAGTTTCCACCTAGGAAAGGAGTCTGACATAGATTCATATTAAACCCAGAAAAACAGAGTGAGGCTTCTTTTAAGGAATTGGCAGAGTTGTATCCCAATTAACTGAACACTCAGCTGGCAAAAGAAGAGATATACATCAAACAAGTTGTTGCATGTACTCTTGGACACCACTGGTGGAGATAACCATCAGACAGAAAAATCTTCCAGACTTCCTTTCCCTTTAAAACTGTAGAATGTTGAGGTGGAAGGAATCATAAGTAGCAAAAGAATTTTTTTTTAACATAAAAATGTGCAAAGTAAAAACAATGGATCCCAGGAAAGAAGACTTCAATAAACTCAGAGTTTATTGTTAGAGTGCATATCCTGAGAGGTTAGTCTGAGCAGAAAAGATATTTTAAAATTCTGGCAGTACTTTAAAAAACAAGACTTAAAAGACTCAAGCACAAACTATTTCCCTGCAGAGGAAAGACAGAATATATCGTAAGGGACCTACTTGTCTAATTGAAGAACATTTCATGGATTTAAAAATGAAATTAGTAAAAAGGAAGTGGAAACTAGGCCAGACTAATAAGATGAACATGAAAGTATAGCATGAACATACAGGGACAAAATGAGAACCACGGAGGAAAAAAAAAAAAGAAGTGGCAATTAGCAAAGGACGAGGACAAGAAAAAGTACAAGACGAGAAAAAACAAAGGAAAGGGTCAGTCTGCTATTTAGCAGAGTGATACAGCTAACCACAACTAATGACAGAAAGGCTAATACCTTTACTGCTTTTCTGCACCCATTTTCAAAACATAGCTCTACTGCAACTAGGAGATATATCAACCACTAGTGGCAGACATAAGAAAATAAGGAGGTGAGTGACAAGTTATATGCATTTGTCATGAATGGATTGTGTCAACCAAAACACAATTTCTCTCTAGTAGAGAATAACAGGCCTTGTGAATAGAGAAGAAAAAGTAGGTTACATATATCCTGACCTAAGCAAGGCTTTGACAGACATTCTCATAAGCAGCCTTGGGAGACATAATCTAGATGAAAATAATATGGACTAGAGAAAATATTAACGTTTCTCTGTCAGAATGAAGGCTGTGTCAAGTAGGGCTTTCCAGGGTTCTGTCCTAGGTCTAATATTATTCAATATTTTTATATGCTTCTTAAATTCGCTATTGAGTAGGGACAAATAAAGAATACTAAAATCATGCAAGGATACACTGTTAAACAAAGGCAAATCACAGTTCTGATACAAAAAGAATAAATGCTATCCTATGCTACAAGTTGAATACTGACTTGAAAATTCATGCAATTCAGTTGTACAAGGAGAAAAAAAAAAAAAATCATGCTTACATGAATAAAATGCAATATAGCACATAAAACACAGGAAGCAGCCTGATCCTCTGCTATGTGCCAGGAACATATCATCTGAAGTGGTGCACTGGTTTGTCATTGTATTTCTAGAAAGAAAGAATATGATATAACAGTTTTCAGACAGAAAATGGGATTCATTAAATAAGGGAGTTATCCTGTCTCTGTGTCCATATCAAATAGCACAAAAATTAAAGTGGCATGGAAGATTGCACAGAATCAACACGGAAAGATTTTCTAATGACAAAAATTGAAGTTGAAAATTACTGAA
>VXBX01007266.1:85224-96675 GCA_013400415.1 Scytalopus superciliaris
TATCGAGGACAGAAGAGAGATAGATAGATAGAGAGAGAGAGAGAGAGAGAGAGAGAGAGAGAGAGAGATTTCTGACTGGAAACTAGGATAAGTCTCTCTGATTGTTTTTCAGATGTGATTCTGTAGCTGTATCGGTAGAAGTTTTGCATTTAGTCTCAAAATAAAGAATCTTAGGGTTAATTCACTGCTGGTAAGAAATTAAATGAAAACATACTAACTAGCCTGAATTCATTAAAAAAAAAAATTATTGCCAAGAATCTCATACTTCTTTTTTCTTTTGCTTGGATGGCAACCATATTCATTCAGAAATAAAATAGATTACTTCATATGAAGTAAAATTTTGTCAAAATCCTGAATATTTGGACTTTATAGCAGTGGAGATTCCTAAATGCATTTACAAAAAAACTGGTAACTAAATATGTGTATCTATATTTCTGCTTTTCATAAAAGGCATCCTCCTTTCCTGAATTCTTCATGCATACCTGTGATTATCCAAATTATGATCTAGTGAGCTGTGTATAGACAACATACATTAAAAGAAAGTTGTTTGACAAATAAAAATAGAATATTAAGTGAATAAAAAGAGCAAAGTTATCAACACAGTTTAAATCACACCAAACTAATTTGTAAAAAAATAAATTAGTTTCTAGACTTTTATGCCAACCAAAAGATGTAAAAATAAACAAAAAGATGGAGAGAAGTATGGCTACCTTTACACAGGTTAAACCACCACTGAAATAGCCACTGAGAACACAATTCAGAAAACTAACATCAAACACATTGGTCAGAATCCTGTAATCCTATAATTATAGTCAAATATGGATTAAATATAGTATTAATCTATATAGTGAGGAAATTCTGCAGATTTTGTTTGATGGCATTTTAACCTCTTTGATTCTCTTTACAAAACATTTTTATCAGGCAATAGTCATTCTAAAAATGTCATAGAAAAAGAATCTTTGTGAATATTCATGAAGTGCAGTTTGTATTAGTGCAAATGAACAAAACATAATTGTTCTTTTTTGCCATTTTAAATGTCCTATAAGCTTGAAAAACATCCCATCATAGAACAAAAACAGTCTTGTGTCTTAACATTAGTAACAAATTTGGAATGCAGAATATGCAAAATGGTGTTTGAAAATTGTTCCCACGTACTCTGTATGCCAAAAGAGATTTTTGTCTCTGTAATTATTTGAGTTATCAGTGGGTAATTTAGAGTGATGTAATTGTTCATGAAAACAACTGGACTCAAACACACAGCCATTTTGAAAATGTGGTGGTCTAAGGATTTAGCATTACTCTTCTGCTTGTTGTTATGCTTTGGAGGTTACTACCCACTGCAGCTGAAAACAGTGAATAAGAACAAGAGAGCACATCCTGGCATCACAGATGAAGACAATTTGAATTAAAATGGTTGATCTAAATTCTGTCAAAGTCTGACTCTGGCAAAGTAAATAAATAGAACAGAAAGACATAATAAGTGCAAAAGCATTTAATAGAAACGTGTATAATTTTTTTTCGATCCTTCATAATACATAAATTCCTTTTGATTAAAAGCAATTAATATGTTCTTTTGAAAATGGTATTTGAAAAAACGTACTTAAGTCTAGCTAAAGTCTGATTCTTCCTGTGAGGAGACAAAACACATAATACAGAACAGGATTCTGACCAATGAAGAACATTTGCATACCTACAGATACATTAAATGCTAGAACAACAAAAGTATCTTTTCTATCACTGATGTGCGTTTAAGAGCAATATATCCTTCCTAAAGCACTCTCAATGCTGGCGCAGCCTAAGTTCACAAGCTAAGCTGTCATCACTGGGAACAGTGACTTCCAAAAACAACTTATGAATAATGCAGGAAACAAATGAAATAAACACCCATATATCTTTATCAACAAGTAGGAAAGTCAATAATAGACATCCCTAGACTAAACCATAATAAAATATTGCTGCAAAATCAACATGCAATATAAAAATTATGACCATAAATTACAAATCAGAAAGAAATTACAGCTTAATTAGACATATTAAATTGATAAATCAAAAGAGATACTTTTTCTCTCTCTTGTTTTTAAGTAGCAAGCCTAGAATTGCATTTTCTTTTTAATTTTCTTTTGTTTTTCATGAAGGATGACATAATAGAAGAATTCAGAATTGCTTGATCTCAGAAACTATGTTAGAAAAATACACCAAGGTACATTTCTTTCCAAGTTGCAATACCATTGCAACATGAAAAAAAACGCTATGACATAATAGGAATCTACTCATTTGGCAATTGATTTAACAAGGGAAAAGGTAGTTCTCTGAAATATTTTGTTATTTTGCTAGAAATTCTAATTCTTCACCATAGGTGAATCAGAATTTAAGTCAGTCCAGCAGTTCACCTATCTGGGAAGCATCATTTCCTCAGATGGTAAGATTGACAAAGAGATAGACAACAGGTTAGCAAAGGCATACAGAGATTTTGGAAAACTCCATAAAAGAGTCTGGCACAATAAACACCTGAAGAAAAGTACAAAGATCAAGGTCTACAAAGTCATTATACTGTCCACTCTTCTTTATGGCTCTGAATCCTGGGTCATCTATCGCCACCACTTGCGACTCCTCGAGCGCTTCCATCAGCGCTGCCTCCATACAATTCTAAACATCCACTGGATAGACTACGTGACTAATGTGTCTGTTCTGGAGCAGGCAGAGGTCACCAGCATTGAGGCCATGCTGCTGAGAACGCAGCTGCGCTGGGCAGGGCATGTCTCCAGGATGGAGGATCACCGCCTCCCTAAGATTGTGCTCTATGGTGAGCTTGCCACCAGCTGCCGCAAGAGAGGAGCCCCGAAGAGGAGATACAAGGACTCCCTCAAACAACACCTCAGCCTTGGCCATATTGACCACCATCAATGGTCCACTCTGGCCTCCAATTGGGAGGCATGGAGGCACGCCATCTATAATGCTGCTGCTTCCTTTGAGAGTGCACACAGGATCAGTCTGGAAGAAAAAAAACAGCACAGAAAGAGCCGTGCCTCGCCAATACAGCCTGTGGAGACTGTCCACTGTGCCATCTGTGACCGGACTTGCCTATCACGCATTGGCCTTTTCAGCCACCAGCGCACTTTTAGCAAGCGTGGGTAGAGCCCTTCCCAAATCTTCATTCGCGAAGCATAGCCATGATGATGATAATTCTTCTTGCTTTTTCTGGTCAATATGGAGAAGTAAGGTTCTCTTTAGGAATGTTAAATTAATCTTTAATTAGTATTATGTAGAAAATAGTGCAAATGTATGGGATTTTGTGTATGTACAAATGAAGTTTCTCAGAAGATTTCTATTACTCATATTATATTAGAATTGGTTATTACTCACAAATTCCTATATGTATTAATTGAATTTATGATTATCATAAAGCATATAGACAAAATGGGTGGCACACTCAGCCACCCACCTAATGCTAACATTATGTGTTTTGCATATGAGACACATAGGGAGAAATAGTATGTGTTTGTATGTTCATATGGATATGCCAATATTTGTCCACACAAATACGTACCTTGATTTTTGCTGATTTAAGTATAGAAACCAGGACTAACGAGAACATCCAAAAGCATTTCATAGAATCATAGAATCAAGGTTGGAAGAGATCTTTAAGATCATCCAGTCCAACCGTTAACCCAGCACTGCCACTGTAACCCCTAAACCCTAAACCACATCACACAGAGCAGATGCAGACACCTCTTAAACTCCCCCAAGGGTGGTGACTTCACCACCGCTGTGAGTAGCCTATTCCAATGCCTGACCACCTTAATAGTGAAAAAATATTTTCTAATATCTAATCTGAATCTCCCCTGTCTCACTTTAAGGCAATTTCCTTTAATCCTCTCACTGCAGGCAAGGTACAAGAGATCAACCCCCACTTCACTACAACCTCTTTTCAGGTAGTTGTACAGAGTGGTGAGGTCCCCTCAAGCCTCCTCT
The DNA here is from genome assembly GCA_013400415.1 of Scytalopus superciliaris. Classification (NCBI taxonomy): domain Eukaryota; kingdom Metazoa; phylum Chordata; class Aves; order Passeriformes; family Rhinocryptidae; genus Scytalopus; species Scytalopus superciliaris. The sequence goes on from VXBX01007266.1 coordinate 89,197, forward strand.
TCTTGAGACTAAACAAACCCAGGTCTCTCAGATGTTCCTCATCAGACATGTTGTAGAATGAAATCAGGTTGGTGAAGCAGGACCTGCTTTCCATAAATCCATGCTGACTGGGCTTGATCACCTGGTTGTCCTTCACCTGCCATGCAATGGCAGTCAGGATGATCTGCTTCATAACCTTGCCTGCAACCAAGCTGAGGCTGACATACCTGTAGTTCCCTGGACCATCCTTCCAACCTTTCTTGTAGATAGGCATAACATTTGCTAATTTCCAGTCAGCTGGAACTTCTCCAGTCAACCAGGACATAGATGTCCCAGTCTAGGAACTGAAAGTGATTATGGCAATAAAATCAAAGTGTGTCCTGTTGCTTTGTAGTTAAATTTTAAAGTCCAGACACAAAAACATTATTTTTACTTTTTTTGTGAATCAGAAAGCTATTTGTTTGGTCTTTCAAAAAAATGTGTGATTTTTACAATAGGCTTCTTAAATAATTGTTTTAAATAAAAAGCTTTTAGCTTCATACGTCATACATCATTCATACATCATGCTTTAGTGATGGCAAAGGGTACCCAGAAGAGTGGGTACTGAGCTGGATGTGAACCAGTGTAAACAGTTTAATAATTCTATGCTTGACATCCCTACCTGCTATTCACCGATGTGAAAGTGTTCTTCTTTTTGGGTCAGTTCTAAACAGAAGCTTGAAAACATTCATTCCACAGTAGAATCCATTTTATAGGATTTCTCAGAGTGTGTTTTTGTTTTTTTAGTATTTTAGAGCTCACAGAAAAGGTGAGGGAGCGAGCACTGCACTGGCTCCAGCTTGTTGAGACATGGATCTGTCAAGTTCAGAAGATACTGGAGGGAAGCACCACTGTAAGCAAAAGCAGCACTCCCTTCAACATTCTTTGTGATGTCCCAACATAGCTGTTAAGCAGTCATAATAAAGGCTCCTCCATGCCACAAAAAGGAAAGCAGCAAGACTAGTTCTTTCTTACCAGAGTGTTCCTGGGGAGACTGGCATCCCAATAAGAAAAATTGTGAAAACAGGAGGATCATGGAAAAAAGAGAATTTGCAATGTAAGTGACACCACGACAAAAATAAATTAAAAACTCCCAGTTCAAAATCTTCAACAATAATTTTTCTCATCTCCATGAATGACTTAAAATCTTACAAAATTCTCCCGCCCTCTTCCCCATTCCACCCATGCCCTCCATGCCTTTCCACGTCACACAGAACAGTAGAATTCTTCAGCAACTTTTGACTATCCTCCAACACCACCTTGGAACCTCTGTACTGGTTCACCCTTAGGAGTAAGCTGGATCCAGTTTCCTTGTTAAGTCTGAGCATATTTTTATGAAAAATCCCATTGTGTTATAAGTATGCACACATTTGAAGAGCAACAGGTGTAGTTTCTGCATGGAAAGTGAGTCTGAGCTTGCAGGATGTTAGCTAGTCTGTAGTAGTTGCCCATGTGTAGCTTTTTACCCAGTTTCGTCTTACCTGCAAAGAAACTTTTTCATTTTCATCCTGAGAGGGAAAGTTTTGAAGCATGACTCAGCCTGTTTCAGGCATACACTTTAGCATGAGATAAATTGCCTCCTCAAGGTGTCTATTGCTCTTTATTGACAGTAATGGCAGCCCCAGGGGTAATAACTGTAGATGAGATGTACTCACTGTAGTTTAGTTAAATGAATCCTACCTGAAATGAACCCACCTCTTTTTCATCATGAATATAACTCAATTTAATGCACGCACCCAAGGACAATAGGAGCCAATGCTCATTTAATTTTCATACTGTATCTAGTATGCCACTCATTCAATAGGGGTTTTTTTTGTTTGCTACACATAGAGAAGTGAAACTACAGGTTCTTAATTAAATCATGTCATCTCCAAGGACACTTTGTCCTTTGATCCAAGGCAGTTCAAAACACTTCATGGTTCAGTTATCAGGAGGTAAAGACCAAGCATATAGCAATCTCTGCCTGTAGCAGTAAGGTTAAATGTCTATCTGTTTATTCTAGGTAAAAGCTTACCTGTGGAAGATCTCTCAAAGCCAGATCTCATTGAACAGCAGCACAGAATTTCATCACTGCCATGGGTTGACCCTCTCCCACCTACTTGCTACTCATTGTTGCTCCTCCTCTTGCTGGAAAGATATGCAGAGGATGAGATATTACTGTTCAGCTCAGCAGAATTTACAACGCACATTGTATCATCCATTTTGCTGCTTCTTGACAAGTGACAGAGATGTGTAACCTAGTAAAGGGAATTTAAACTCTATTTTCCATATGTTTGTCATTTGCACTTCACTGACAGAATTCCAAATCAACTTGATGGTTGCTGTTACTGTTCATAGCATTCTTAATTAAAAGTATAAAGCAGAATTTAATTCATACTGCATTTACATTTTTGGAAGTGAATGTTTATTTCAGATGATTACTGCATTGAAAAAACAAGCATCTATGCATAACATTTAAGAATTAAGCATATCAAAATACAGCCAAATTGGTGAAATTTCATTCTTAAAGTGGGGGTGTATAGGTGCAAACCAGGCATCTTTTTAGGGTATTTGACTATCACTTGGGACGTTCACATTGTTCCCAATGAACTCCAACATATCCTGCAAATGAAAATCTGGAAGGACATCTTCCTTTGCCTCTTTCTTTGCCTCTGACATGGCCAGATGAGAGCCTGAATCACTCTGAAGCCACGTCTGTACTCCATTAAATATGATACTTTCGAATTGCTATATAAAGGATGCAGTCTGTCACCCAATGGGCCATGGTCTCAGGACTTGTTTGGGCTTGTCCTGGCATGTATTAATTTTACCTTGGTTTAGCTGTGATAACAATTACCTAAACAGTCAAGTTTGGTCTAGGATAGATGTAGCTTATAGTGTAACTAGTTGTTATTCTGTGTAGAATAACTTAGCTGTGTGGTTTGCGGGAGCGTAAACACAGAACAGATTTCAGGTTGTAAACAGATATCTCAGTGGCCCATCAGTGGTCACTGTAGGAGTAAAATCTTGTTAAAGCAATTTAGATAGAACAGAAAACTGAATAATTGAGAACCAAGGGAGATAAAGCTCAAATTTACAGAATGTGTTAAGAAAAAGTATAAAAATAAGCACAAGAAGATACCAAAAATGAAAGAGGAAGTGACCAATAACATCAGATTCTTTCTGAAGAGCTTAGGATGCTGATATCTTACTATAGCCCCACTGCCTTTAATTAAACCGTGTGATTCAGTCTGAGGCACTGTTAGACACACAACCTCATCCTATTTAGATGTGTTAGAGATGCAGCCATACATACCTGAAAAGAAGCTGAAATGCACATGATTTAAAACCTTTTGCCCTGTAAGTCCTTCTACAAGTTCAACCCAGATAGCTGGTGATGGAAAATTGTGACCATCTGCTACTTTGCAGCTCGGATATAGTAACTTGGCAGTTTGTCCAGTTCCTAGGAGACAGATGCCCACATTACAAAAAAACACCATCATAATTGATACTAATTGACACCCTTGTATAAGACTAAGCAGTGAGGCCAAGGATTAAATACGCAGGAGTTCCCAAAGGTAATTCTTCCTGGTCACAGCTAAATATTGTTCAGGCAATTTAAGAAAATATCCATTAATTTTGCTTGAGATACATCTTTTCTGAATCTGAATAGAGCTGTCACATGAGCTCTGAACTCACTTGCAAAAATTAACTGTAACAAAAATGTTTCCAAAATACTATGTTCTTTCATCCTACTCTGTTAAGCATATTACTTTGTATTAGAGCCATGTAGCTGACAGTAAAGCAAGGTAATATTCGTTTTTCATAAATTATTTCTTGACTCATATCCTGAAAACAACATTTCAGCAAGGAGCTTAATCTTTAATTAATATGCACATTCATTTGTTAGTCAGGAGAATAGCACAGACATAGCTCAGATTTCAGGCTTAAGTGAGATGCTGCTCCATTCATAGTTATATTTTTTTGTTAATCTAGAAAGCAAGATCTCATTTTCAAAGGTGATTTCCTCTTATATTCATCTCTTAGACTCCCTAAGTGACCAAATCCAACAGCTAAAATATGAATGCCTCAGAACTGCTGATAAACTTCTCCCTAAATCTGTACATATTTGTGACCCTGGCCCTAGCTTTCTACTAGTTAACATTTGCTGGGTGATCCATCATGATGGTAGTTTCACATTAAATTTTGCATTAACTCTGTTCTGCAAACTGACTTCTATTGTGCCAGTGTTTACTTTTTCCCTGTCCTCTGTGCTGAACTTCACAGTTCTAATCATTATGTTCGTGTAAGTAAGATGGGAACCTTTCTGTTTCAGTAAATGTTCTCTATTTACCTAAGGATTCAAATAGCCATCCATTAAGGTTTTCAAGACACATGTAGCCACACCCAATTTATGTTTCAGTTTGAGTTCAAATTAGGCAACTATAAGCCATAGAAAACTTGGCTATTTACCTTTGAGTCACACCTCCCCACCCACCAAAAGAAAAAAAAAAAGGGTAACTATAAGCTTCTGTAAATGTGAGTGCATAAATTACTACAAACTAAAAATTAACGGTATACTATGAATCTTCTTGTTATTCGTACATTCACAGTTGCCTATAAATAGATAACATCGGGGACATATTTCAAAATGGGGTCTCTATCAAAAGTTACAGTGTTACTGTCCATATGGGTAGACAAATAGGTTGCTAAAGACTGTTTTGATTACCAGATTACAGGTTCAGATAGTCATCATTAACAGGTCATTCTCTACCTAATGACTGGTAATAAGCACAGTGCAGTCTGCCTTGAAACCTATCATGATTTTCATCTTCACCAGTACATCCTTCCAGTACTTCAATGAGGCTTATAAAAAAGATGGAGAGTGAATTTTTACATGGGCAGGTATTTATAGGACAAGGAAGAAGAGTTTTTAGCTAAAAGAGATGAGATTTAGATTAGTTGTTACGAAGAAATTCTTTACTCAGAGGACGGTGAAGCACTGGAACAGGTTGCCCAGGGAAGCTATGAATGCCCTGTCACTGAAAGTATAGTCCCTGCAAGGGACCTTAAAGATCATCTATTTCCAAACTCCCTGCCATGGGCAGGGATGTCACTCACTAGACCAGGTTGCCCAGGGTCCTATATCCAACCTGACCTTGAACACTTCCGGGGTGGGGCATGTACATCTTCTCTGAGGTCTTTCACCACCCTCATAGTAATAATTTCTTCCTGCTATCTAATCTAAATACACTCTTTTTCAGTTTGAAGCCATTCCTCCCATAATTACTTGTCCTTGTAAAAAGTTCCCCTTCAGCTTTACTGTAATCTCCCTTCAGGTATTGGAAAGTTGCTTAAGGTTCTCTCCAGAGCTTTCTCTTTTCCAGGCTCTTTTCCGGAACTCTCTGCCTGTGTTCATAGGAGAAGTTCTCCAGCCCCTTGATAATTTTGTGAGCCCTCTCTGAATCACTCCAGCAAGTCCATGTCTTTCTGTTGCAGGCCCCAGAGCTGGACACAGCAGTCCAGGTGGGGGCTCGTCAGAGTAGAGCAGAACAAAAGAATCCCCTCCCTCGGCCTGCTGGCCACACTGCTTTTGATGAAGCCCAGCATATGATTGGCTTTCTGGGCTGTGAGCGCTCATTGCTGACTTCTGCTTAGCTTCCTATCCACCAGCCCCTCCAAAATCCATTTCCTCAAGACTGCTTTCGATGCATTCTTCCTCCAGCCTGTGTTTGTGCCTAGGATTGTCCCAAGATAGGTTCACAACTTTACACAGGCTCTCGTAGATATCTGGGTCTGATAGGTATTTTATTTCTGGGCTGTTTTTTATTATTTCTGAAAACATCCCAGGATGGATGTTTCTGCCATTTCTCTTAGCACTATTCCCCACTCTTCTACTGCTCTATGATACATTTTTCGTCACTGATAGATTACCAAAAGTGTCACTGGAAAACCATTTTTTTCACATTAGAAAATGCACCAGATGATCCTTCTTCATTCACCTTCCAATACCCTTTAGAATATTGCATGCAAAGGGAATTTTAGATAAAATCATAACTACCTTAAGTAATCATAATATTTTCACCTTAATTTAGGAAGTCTAATAAAGAGAATATTTTCCATGAGTAACATGTAATGAATAACATTAATTATGTTGATTGCATTGCTGTTGTATCAGCGTTACTGTTCTGACATAGAACACTGAAAATTTGTAACATAAAATGACCTATTCAGTTGTATCAACAAAAAGTATGATCAGAGAGTGTAGAGACCACACTGACACTGGAAAATCCCACTTTTAAAATCTAACTATTAATGAGATGTGACCATTGACCTTATACCACACGCTAGCAATGCTGAGGGCAAGAAATTGTGGCTTAGCTGTCTTATTTTGACTTGTAGACTCAGAGTAGGTCTTGCGCATTTGCAGTCACAGTGGGATAAAACATGGATATTTCTTCTGTATATTTGAAAATTATTAAAGCTGGTTTATTCATAATGTCACATATCTTTATGGGTTTTATTCTGGCAGAATTCACAGAAATACAGTAGGAAATCAGAATACAACCATCCATGTATTAACAGTCAAAGCACCAGAAAGCCCGTAATGCCCTCAGCTCACTCAGCAAGTTTTTGTTTTTTTTAAAGGGCTTAGGTACTTCAATACCCTGAGACAGTGCAAGGGCAGAACACAACAAAGATCTCAGGAGGTTGAAAAACAAACTTTTATTTGCAAACTTCAGAGCATTGAGGTAGAATATGGTACTTGGCAAATTTTAAAGCAACATTCAATCAAAATAATGTACTTCACAAAGCAGTGGCTTAGCAAACTGTAATCTATCCAACTTTAAGTTACCCAGATTTCAAGAAGTGGAAGTTAGGAGAAGAAAAAGAAAGAGAGGGAGAGAGAAAAAAAGGGATAGAGAAAGATTAATAGTTACTCCATGGATCCAGCAGTCTCTCAGCTGCTATGAAGTCCAAGATGTTGGGTCATGACCACATGTACGCTTGTGCTACTTCTTTTATCTGTTCTGCTCACCTGGGGCCCTTCGATCTCCAGCTGGGGCTTTTGGTGTGCCAGTGGCTTCATAGCCATTCTGGGGCTGGACTAGAGGCTCCAGGGGGCAGGGTGCAGCGCAGTACATAGTCCCACCTATGCAGAACTTGCCTTGCCCCTGCTCACACAAATGCACACGTTAGTGGTTTTGAGCCAGCAAGCCCAACAGAGTTCAGGAAGTATACATGGTGTGACTCTTGGGGGTGGTCCTGTGCAGGGTCAGGAGCTGGACTTGATGATCTTTGTGGGTCTCTTCCAACTTGACATATTCTGTGATTTTCTCCAGTCTTTCACAAAGACATATAGTATGACACAGGTTACAGTATATATGGAGACGGGTTATATGGTAAGTGATCAAGGGAGGAAAATAAAGTGTATTATTATTATACCATGTATCATTATGTACTTCTCCATGGACACCCCCT
>VXBX01007267.1:0-96595 GCA_013400415.1 Scytalopus superciliaris
CTTTGGTGGGCACCTGGCATTCAACCAAACCTGTATAGAATACAGAGGTGGATTTAATGTGCCTCTACCCTGGAAGCAGGAAAATTGGTGGAAGGGAACTCCACCAAAAGGGTACTCAAGAGGGGAAAGGAGATTTGCTTATGCTGGAGTGCAAGCACTGTTAAACTCTTAGCTCACTTTAAAATCTTCTCTTGAGTAAAAATCTTTTTGGTCCTCCCTAGACCTTGCAATTCAGCTCAGGACCACGCCAAGTGGCTGTAAGGTCTCTGGGTAGCAGAGTTGCCCCTTACAGAGATAAAGGTGCCTGTTTCCTCCATGAGAGGTGTAGTAGAGATGTTCTCTCCCTTCAGAGACACAAGAGCAGTTTTGCAGTGCCTTTTAGTTCTGAACCCAAACTCTTGTCATTTTCTCTCCACAAGCAGACCTTTCTGTTGAGAGAGTGCTTGTGGACCCACGTTTGGCCTTGTAACATCCCTTCTGCCAAGTGTGAATACTTCATGCTGGCAGGACATCTCTTTGGTGCTTCCTGCCTGAGCTATGTTGGTGGATTTTTTTGTCAGCCCTTAGAGATGACTGGAATGCCTACCCACCATTCAGTGACCTTCTACTTCCCTAAACTTAGATCAGAGAGGTGCAAAAGCCAAGGGAATGACAGCTTCCCCATCACTCAGTCCTGTGAGGTATCGAGCATGGAGCATCACCAACCTCAAGTGAGACACACTCATTCAACTAAGGGTTTTCCTTCCTCAGCTGCTGCTGTTGCTATGATAAGAATTTTTATCACTGTTTTTGGACTCTTCATTCTTGCCTTAGTGTTTCTGGCTATCTCCACTCTGGGGCTTTCACTTTGGAACTGAAAAGGTTGGGCAGGGAGGATGTTTTTCCCATTATAAGGGTCCATTTTTGTTTTCAGAAATGCTACCCATATGCAGGAGGTGGATGCATGAGGAAAGGCAGGATGGTGTCTCCTCTCCTTTTGGTGCTCTCTCCAGCTGGAAGTTAGACCTGACTTTGCTCTCGCTTTGATTAATTACATGGGGATTATGTGTCAGAACTCTTGTCCTTGTACCTGACCAAACCACTTTTTGTGTATTTCCTCTCCTTTTTTTTTTTTTTTTCCCCCAAATGAAAGCTGTGATCCTGATGTAATCTCAGGATTCAGAATTAGAGAATGAGGACTGAGCGTAAGTCCCTGATTCTCTGCTGTGCTTAGGTGTATAAATTCGTAGGGGGCCTGGGAAATAGCACCTATGTCAACAACACACTCTGGTTTCATGGTCATCTGTTTCCAGGTCTTCTACTGTTAACAGAATGTAAGGGCAGTCAGGGAAGAAAACGTTTGTCATACTTTAACCCCAGCCAGTACCAAGCACCACACAGCTGCTCACTCACTCCCCCACCAGCAGGATTGGGTAGAGAATTGTAATTGCAAAAGCTGGAAAACTCACGGATTGAGGTAAAGACAGTTTAACAGGGAAGGCAAAAGCTGCACACACAAGCAAAGGGCAACAAGGAATTAATCCACTGCTTCCCATGGGGAGGCAGGTGTTCAGCCATCTCCAGGAGAGCTGGGCCCCATCACATATAGCAGTTACTTGGGAAGAACAAACACCACCACTCCAAACGTGTCAGCACTTCCTTCCTCCTTCTTCCCTCCAGCTTTATATACTGAACATGATGTTATATGGTATGGAATAACCCTTTGGTCAGTTTGGGTCCCCTGTCCTGTCTGTGTCTCCTCCCAACATCCCATGCACCCCCAACTTCCTTGCCAGCGTGGCAGTATGAGAAGCAGAAAAGGCCTTGGCCCTGTGTAAGCCCTGCTCAGAAACAACAAAAACATCTCTGTATTATCAACACTGTGTTCAGCACAAATCCAAAACATATCCCCATACGCTAGTGAAGAAAATTAACTCTATCCCAGCTGAAGCTGACACATGTTGCTTCCAAATTAAGGAGAGTAAACTACTTAGGTGAAAACAAACCCAAAAAACCGTTGAACATTGTCAGGAAAAGAATACTCAACCTAAAGATAGGAGAGACCATCAACTTCAACAGCTCCGGGGCTCTGCCTCAGCCCTGGTTGTCCAACTGCAGTGAAACAGTCCAGTTCCTCTGTTCAGTACTCTGCCCCCTCATGCCAGGATGGGCAGAAGTGGTGATATGGGTCCCATGCTACATTTCCTTCAGTGTTTCAAACAAAGACTTGAGCACCGGTCCTGACCCAGGAATCAGGGGATGGAAAGGATTGACATAAATGTACTCATTGTGAAACCAAGAAAATCCAGCCTGCTACAGACACTATCAGGATTTTAATATTTTAATTTGAAATAGAAAAGGTGGGAGTTAAAAGCATTAGAATTGAAAAGCACACTTTTATAGCTCAGCATAACATGTAGACCTTTTGAACTAAGAGACCGGGAGAGAGAGTCTTTATCTGAGACGAAGACCGAAGACGTGGAGACTTTGTGACTAAAGCCCTAGCAAGCTATTGGCACAGCTTCTAATAGCTTCTAACAGGTCCTATTAACTTTTGGAAGAAATATTTACAAAGAGCTTGATATTTCTTTCAAAATAAAGAAGTCATATTTGACTGTTAACTGGCAGAACAGTAGAATAAATTAAGCAAAGTCCAAGTACAAAGCTTAGTAAAGATAACAGAGCAGTAAGAGTTAGACAAGGCATCAGAAAGCTGGGTTTTGGGTGACATTTGCATATGAGTGGGGTGCTGGAACTCCCACGCTGATTGATTTAGAGCTAGTCAGCAGTTAGGGGAGCCTAGAGGATGATTCAGTTATCTCCAAAGGAAACCCAAGGCATGATTCAGTTGTCATTTACAATGCCTTTGAGGAAGCTAGATATCTCCATGGGGCTGTCAGATATGTCACAGAATCTACGGAGGACCTCAGGTAACCTGTAGTGACTGCTGGAAGTAAGGCAGATACCAAAAGACATCTCAGATGGCACCAGAAGGGTAAGTTGAAGCAGTTAAATCCATCTGAAAAGGTGGCCTGCAGCCTAGGCTTCTCTGTCTTTTCTTCACTGGCTGTAGTGGGAAATAAGACAAATTGGCACCCAGCTTACCTGCACCTTTGTGTCCAGAGCTGAATCTTGCCAGAAAAGCCTGGCTAGGAAAAAGAGGCTGACAATAACCTAAAATATGCAGGGTTAATAAAGAAAAATGCCACTGAGATGGAAGTGCACTGTGCTATTCATGCCAGGCCAGAGCTGGGAGCAGAACATGTGGGGCAAGCAGTGCTCTGAGTGCTGAAGCCACGGTGCATCTGGGGCACAGGAAGACCAAGAAGCCCCAAGTCATGGAGTTGCTGCTTTTAATCGAGCTTCTGAAAAAGCAAAAAATTAGTCAGCTACTCTCTTGTGAAATCACTCCCAGGAGTCCTCAGCTTCACTATCTTCCAGATTTCAGCATGGGGACACCTTAGATAACAGCATAGTTTCTGTAGCCAGTTATTTAGGAATTAAGGTTATTTGAATTTCTTTACAAGTGGAAAAAGTTGGACTTAAAATTGAGCTTCTGACTAGATCTATAGTTTCTAATTTTTACAGCAAGACTATTGGGACCACTTAAAGAAGCAAAGCCACAGAAAAGCCTCATTTTTTCATGTCTAGATGGGGAACTCTCTACTCACCTGGGTGCTATTAGGCAGAAGACAGACTGTAATGACAAACAGTCCATTTTAAAATTTTATGTTATGCAGAAGGAGTATCACACATTATTTTGTTGATGTCACAGCAAGCCAGTGTGTTTCAAAGGAAAAATTATGGTATCTGGTTGAAAACAAATTAACTGAACTTTTCAAGGCTTATACCTTTCAAGAAGAATCATAACTACAAAAAAATAAAATAGGCAAAACTAGACTTAGTAAAATGAATAACTTCTAACTTCTGAAAAATTCAACAGGTTTTATTTTATAGCTGACAGCACCTATTGGTTTGAAGGATACATCATACAGAGTGCTGTTGGAGAGATATTTCAGGAAGTTCTTTTCTATCAAGTTTATCTGTCCAGTGAAATTGCAATTGGGAGAATTTGTTCTCTTACACCAAACTCCAGCTGTGTGCCCAGTGTTCGACTAGGTACTATTATCCACAACTGGAAGCCGTTTCAGCATGAAGAGAACTCAAGCCACAGCCTGTCTGGGCTCAGGTTTGTAGGATGTAGCACCCACGAGATGTGGACAAGCAGATCTACAGTCACTGTGATGGTCACTGCACAGGCCAAGTACCCTGGCCAGAAAAGCTGTTTTCCACTTGTGGTCTGAAAGCCTCTGTTCTCACAATCTTCTTCATATTGTAGAGAAGGCACAGACAGAGATCTTCACTTTTCCTTCTGCACTTACACTCCCTTTTGCATGCCAGACATTAATGACAGTCTGTTATTCAGCTGCTGACCTTTTTGCCAGGTTTGCTAAACACATATATAGACTGTAGCAATTTCTCTGGAGGAGGAAATGCCAAGTTTGCTAGGGTGAAAAGAAGCATTTACAAGGGCTAAGGAGAGAGTGAGGATGGAGTTGGGTGTGTTTCTTCTAAAGCCTATGCTTGCAACCTACTGAAAATACATGGGTTTGGAAAATGTACTAAGTCAAGTCTAAACTGGAGTAGCTACAAAGTAAATCTTCCCCTTCATTGCTCTTCAAACATTCATCACGCTTATGAAGTCACAGCACAAACATCTATGACAAGATGGAATATGACAGACTGCTTCTGTGGTTTAGCATAATTTCAAGTCATGCTGTGAAATGATGACTCTGTGTTTTAAACCTTTGTCAGATGTGGGCAGTTTCTTATGGCTGAGTTACAGTTCTTGAAATATGACAGTGTTGCAGACCTGTTCTTCTATATGACAGGACATAAGAGAGTTTGAAATTCTCATTTTGAACTTTGCAATCCTAATTTCTGTATTATTTTTCATCTCACTGTTAAGATGATTGTTACAGTAACTATTCCTTTCATGTCTTCTCATTCCTTAATAAGTTTTATTTTGTCTTGATCTAAAATCAAAATACTAGTAATACATAGATAGTAATAGCGTTCTCACAGTAATGAAGTTCAACTACTTAGAGCCATTTTGTTAGTCCTTGTCTTTTCATCAGCCTCTAAAGTTATATTTTATTGCTACCTATGTGAGAAAATGCTTCCCATTATTGAAGCACATAATTATATTCAATTTCAGCAAAATTTAGCTGTGAATTTTCAAAATAAAGGCCACCATAAATATGTTCCTTTCAGAAAAAAACAAAAACAAAGAAACCACCAAACAAAACTAAACCAAACACAAGGCCAGTCAAGAAGCTTAAACATTCAAAAACAAGCAAGTAAACCGATCCAGAATCATGAATTAAATAATACAAGAAGAATGAGAAAGAATGTGTAACATCTAACCCACATAACAAGGCTTTCCCTAGAGGCAATGAAGAGGCACAGGCACCTTCTGTGGCATTTCATGCCATCCCTAAGATAAGAGGTGAAGCTGAATGGGATGACTTGTTTTCAGATGTCGTGTTACTGAATTTAGAAAGCAGAAATGTACACCTTAGACCAGATGTCTGACTTTTAGATGGTGACATCTAGGTGTCCAACCTTATCAACAAGCATCACAGTTAATTGCATTCATGGAAAACACTTCAAAACAGTCAGCCACTGACTGCTTATGGCAGCAGTGCTGAAGACATGGAGATAATGGCAGAGTTTCTCATGCCCACTATATGCAAGTGTTTGATCCTATCATGGATGTCAGTCTACCTGTATTGATGAGCTCTTCATGTCTTTCAGTGTCTTATTTTCAGCTCTTACACATAGTGTTATTAGAGTGAAATGTCACTTGTCCTGATGCTGTGGGAAATCATTCTTACCAAGCTGGCTGAAAATAATATAAATACCTAAGAAAGTATTCAATGTTTTCGCATAAACTTTTTTTGAATCATCCGGTCAATGATTGTTCAGGATAAGAAGAGAGAGATGTCCTTCTGATAGCAGAAGCAGCTTTCTCATCTAGCACTGAAGTGCAGCTTGGAGCAATGACAGTGCTCAGCACAGATTCAGATGCTAGAATTTTCACTGCTTCCTTTATCAGCATTCAGAGATGCAGACTTGTTTATTACCATGTAGTTAAGATGGTGCAGTACCCAGCACTAAATAGGAATCTCATTAGCTGGAGGACCACATTATTTTCATAAACAATCTGCCTTCTGAATATTGTTTTTTTATATCCTTACTCCACCTAATGATGAGGAGGTCAGTATCAGGATAAACAAACCTCATGCAAATTCTGGTATCCTGCTTTTATTTCTGTGCATGCTTTCATGCTTCTCTTTGGGCCTACAACCACATCAACAGAGCAAAGAGAAGTGGGGCTTTCTGACACTGCCACTGTGTAGCTGCTTGTTTCTGTCCCTCTGATGGCACTTACTGTGCCTGCAGTGCAGTCTGGGGCCATGCAAGCACTTGTCAATCATTTCTGTGAAGTCTGGTGGCCTGAGCTGTTTTCTGAGATGTCTGACTTCGCTGAAGAAGTGATCATATATGTTTTCTACTGCCTATGGTCTTGCTGGAATAAAACATATGGCAGAGAGGAGTAATGATACCTTAAATCATTGTTGTCCATTGCTACATGAAGGCATGTCTAAGCCCTGGAGTTAACTTAGACAAATATTCAGAATTCATTGATCAGAATCCCAACCATTTTAATGATATTTTAAAAATGAGGACTTAAAAACAATAAATGCACTAAATTATAGTTGTCTCCTAACTATTTAAGCACTAATGGATTTTCCAGGTTTTCTTTGCAGCTAGGAAGGGTCAATGTTAAATAGAGATGCTGGTTATTCTATGATTTCAGAAGTAGGAATTTCCAGAAAATACCCCAAATATTGAGACATTGTATTACGTTGCAACAAATAGAGAGGGTCTGTGTATTTACCTATATGTTTCAGTCAATAAGTAGTTATTGATGACACATCAGATTTTTTTTAGACTCTGAGCTGAAGTGTGTTTTCTTACAGGATAATGTTATAAGTTTACGTTTCTGAAATACAGTGTTTTCTCACATCTTTTATGTGTCAATTGGGAAAACTCAGCACGGATGTATGTCTTTTTCCTGAGTTTCATTTAGTTCCAGCATGATCTTCAAACATTTATCTGTTGGTTGTGTGGTCTTTTGTTGAAGATGCTTCTGAAATGGTTGGTGAAATTTTTATTGTCTTCAAGGAGATCTAAAATCTTCAGATTGTGGAAGAACACTCCTTGGTAAGTTTCTCAAAAAGTGATTTGAGCAGTTTGTCTCACCTCTCTTATTTCTTCAAAGTGCAGGAGTGTCACTGCTCTTTGGCTCATCTTCCATCGTCTTTCTCTCTTCCGGAAACAAAGTGTCTAAGCAGAGGGCTCTCCGACAAGTTGCTGTCTTCATGACCATCATCAAAATTATTTCTAACAACATAAGAGGTTTCTGATATACCTCATCTATCAGAAACAAGGCAAGTGACAAACACAGCACTAGTCTCTAGAGGAAGAGCTCCAAAAGCCAACACTAAGTCTGTTTTTAACCTATGTATATATATTTGTTAAGTATTGATCTATGATACTTAAGTTTTTCCTGTGTTCAAAACTGAATCGTCTTTCTTATAAATACAAATGCCTTTCTCAAAACATGTCTGTAGTGGCATTACCACCACATTGGAGAAGATTGTCATTGGGTTGAACAAAGGCGTCTTCATAGGGTAAGTCTTGGGAGTAGTGTGAAAAGACAAGCTGTAGGTACAGAGTTTTCAAATGCAGGCCTAACACAAATTATTGAAAAACAAATTATTTTTTCTTCTGAGTGGCATATGGACTGGTGCAACTGAGAACAAATGAGTTATTGCCTCAGTCTGAGGTGCCGTGAATTCATATATTTTTCCAGGTTTATCAGGGTTCACGCAGAGGAATAGATGGCATATAATAGGATAATGCAGACATTACTGTAATACTAATCTTAATATCCTAAAACAAATTTAAAGGGTTAATCTGTATCATTCACCTGTTTGAGGAAAATAATAAGATAAGATATCCTTCCTGATGCTGGCTGAAAGTCAATATTGTTAATACAAGGCTGATGTCTGGTGTTCACATACAGCCATCAAATTCAGGTAATTGCAACTACTCTGAAAGGTACTCTTCAGTTTTAGTCTATACATTTCCATCTCCTCATGTCGTTATTTTCTATTATGTTACAGTGTTTTTTCCAGTATTTTCCTTTCATCCTTGGCTCATTTGTATGCAAGCTGAAAATGTGCATTCCCCAGTGAGTGACAGCATTTGTCAACCAATGGATGGAAACTGACTTCAGGCCATCCTTACAGAATGGCGCAGATGAACACTCCTGCATTTTTGAGGAATAAAATACATTCTAGTGTTGAAACAAATGGCAAAAGCAGCCCTTATTTGATTAAAGTAAAGCTGAAGGGCTTCTATATGCAAATGGTTGTTTTGGATCCTAGGTGATGAGGCTAACTAAGGAAGGAGCAACTTAATCAGATGACCCACCTCTGGTTTTCTCTTGAGCAAACTATATTGTCTGGTCTTTTTCTGAAGATCAAACCCTAGGCTGTTCAAGGGTGGTATAGCCCGCAGAAAGTGGTTCAGAAAGAGCTCTCCTTATGGATTCTCAATTATTCACAACTGCAGAGGTGAACCAAAACTTACAGAATCAGTAATGTCAAAAATAAAATGCACCAAAATAGCATTTGCTAAACAATGACAAGCTGTTGGAAAGACTTACCTATAGAGTAAACAAGTCAAGGGGACAGAAAAGAAAATAATGTGGAGATATACAAAAGGAGAAAGAAACAGACACACAAGAAAAGCTCAAAATTATATGGAACTGAGCTAAAGTTCCTGTGGAGATGGATAAGAGTAGATGAGTTTTTCCAGACAAATGTGGGGGACAGTGGTCTTAAAGATGAAAGAACAATTGCTTCAAAATAAATGAAATAAAAGAGACTGAGGTGATTAAGAGAAAAAAGTCTACACAGGCAAAAGAGCAAGACAGTGAGGAAAAAAAATCTTTTTTCTACTGAAATCTAGTGCTCCTATGTAAGTGTTTTAAAAACTAAAATCTTCCTATGAAGACTACCAAAGAGGTGATAAAAAGTTCTCATCTTAGAAGTTTCTATTTTAGTAGCAAAACTGAAGGGAATTCACTGAGAAATGCAAAATTACCTGAAAAATGTGTAGAATAATAAGAATCATTATTCTTGTTATTAATATGGCAGTAGTTGGTTCTGAAATCTCTGTAGGTCGTCATTTGTAGAAACTTAAGGATAATAAAGATGACCTGTAGCAGGTACAACTTTTCTGTACAGTAATTTATAAATCACTTGCTGCAGTGTGGTGCATGATGAGATGTCAGATCTTTAGTATTTTGTCATTGTGGCCTGTTTTTATACAGAATTGAACCTTCTGTGAAACTGAATGTTGCATGTCAGCTAATAAAACATGATTATATGGTTTCCTCTGTAATTATCAAATGTGTTGCTGTAATTAAAATGTGGCCTCTGTGGAAGAGTTTATGTCGAGGGGACTTTAGTGTGTCAGGTAGAATGGCAATGCCCAAGTCAGAAATTATTTAAAATAAAGTATAAAAATGTATTTCATTTATTTATGACTATACTATGCACTAATACCTGTGGAATATGATAATTTACAGTGATTTTTTTTCATTCCCTTAGAATAGGTTGAATAGGTTGTTGTCAAACCTTCTTACCAATTCCCAGAGCGAGCTAGATCTCTTCTGATTTCCAGTACCTGCAGATATGGTTAGACTTAGATTATTCAATACAGCTGAGGTAGTAGGCAGTAAGAGAAGGCAGTAAGCAGGCTTGAAAGGTCATCCTATTGCTCTAATACCTGCTTCATTCAACAGCTTTTGAATGCTGAACCCTTTGTGGTCCCAAAACCTTTATCTTGAACTATGTTGACAGATCTTTGCCCCTGCTTTGAGTTTTGAAGTTGGCTATAGAAATTCTTGAACCTTCCTGAACCATCTATAGAACAGGAAAGTAGACCCATGGGGTGCCTGATCCTTTAAATAAGCAGTAAAAGTGAATGGGTAATTTCTAGTACTTTTTTAAAATCCTGTATGTTTTGTCCCATTCAAAGTAAAAATATTGTGCCTGTGTAATGGGGGATATCAGTGTTCAGCCAGCCCACAAATGCCTGTCTGGTTTGGTGCTGGGAGAGGAGGCGTGGTGTTGGCTGGAGAACCTCCAAAATGGTCTACATGGCTCTTGGTCAAAAGGTTTTAACCAAAGTAAAGCCTCACAAATTCCAAACCATTGATTCAGGCATAGTAGGTGCTTTAATCAGTCGAAGGTTTTAGTTACTATAACCATCAGTATTGTCAGAATGCAGCTATGCTGGGGACAAATGCTTCAAAATAAAAAATGTTTTTTATGGTAAAATAAGGCAATTCAAACACACCACTTGCAGTTTGCTTTGCTGTTCAACAATCTGGCCATTGGCAATAAAGAATCATATAATTAAATTAGATTGGGAAGGTATCTTTTGATATTTTGCAACATGGTCAGAAATATTTTTCTTTTCCAAAAAGAGAATGGTGCACAAAATTTCATCACCTCTACAGGCAGACCATATTAAGAATTACATTGCTTCAGGAAGTAATAGCAAGATATGAATTCAGTTTAAAAAAACCCACAACCTATACCAGATGAAAACATCCTAGAGTAAAGGGGGAAAATATTTCCTTTTGACTGAGAATGAAATGAAATTAATTTGATTTAACAAAGAAATGTAATTTAATTGCTGTATCTGGGATTTTCCATCTCTAATGTTAGATGTGTTGTCCTGAATGTAGTTAATTCTAACTGAAATAAAATGCTTTGATTTGAAGTGTTGTTAAAGGAACTTGCCAGCTAACTAAGCTTTTAAAACCAAATAAAATAACCCATAAGTTAAATAAGAATTGACACGGAAGGAGTTGGTATTGCTCATTAAAATTCTACTGCCGAAAGTCGCTCGTTGGTTCATTTTAAATGGGTTTAAGTAGATAAAATGCAATGCAAAAAATTTGCTATGTCTAGTTGAAGCTAATGTTATTAAAAACTTTGGGTTTAGTGCTTTTACTGGAAGGAAGGCGGCAATCAAGTACTGCTGAAGTGTTTGAAGCGTGTTGTTGGTGCCAGTTTACAAACCCAAGCTGGAATGTCAAGGGAGAGATAGTTAAATTTGTATATGTGATTTGTGTACATTTCTAAATGCTCATGAATCTATTTGAATTGCAAGTTTCTCACTGAAATCCAAGACAAAAAATCCCTTAGCTGATGCATACAGTAATTATTTGTAGTGCGAGAACAAAGTTAAAAGTACAAGAAGAAGGCGGTTATGAAGGATTTATTACTTTTTTTTTCTGTCTTCACTGAGTGAATGAAATCTAGTCTGTAGTGTCAGTTTTCCTTAAAGATGGACAGGACTGTGATTGAGCATTAATGAAGTGGTGGAGGGGATGACTACCAGAAATGGAGAAGCTCCCTCAGGGACACAGACCTGTGATGTGGACTGTTAATATGATTTTGTAATGTTACATGTTTTTTCCCTGTTTCACTGCTGTGTGACACNGCACCAACTGTGATGGATGCACTTGATCCTTTAACCAAACCAGCAGTAGTGTGATAAAAGCTCCAAAGGAGGTAAAGCCCTGTCCTGTAGCTGGGCCAAGGACGTCTCTAGGAAATTCAAAGAGTCACACAGTGACCATTGAATCATATGAACTTGGAATGATTATCATGCCACTAACACATGGATTAGAGGAGACTTTTTCAAGATTCATTTATCAAGGAATACAGTAAATTGTTGGTACAAGGAGTGTCATACATACCTTTCCTGTAGTATGCTATCTGACTGTGAGCCACCATTCTATTCCATAAACATGAGAGCCTTTGGGCTTTCCCTGCTAGGGAGTGTGGCTGCATGGTGGTCATCTCCCCTTGAGCTGGGACAGCTCTCAAGATTGCTCTGCAAGGTGCAGAGACCTTTTACTAATGACAGATCTTTGGATGAGACAAATTTGAGTTCTCCCTAAACTGCAACCAGAGTGCACACCCCTGACTCTCCCCTTAAGCAGGGATGCCTCTCAGTGTTTGAGATTCCTTATCCGAAGCTAAGAGATGTTTCTTACCCTAGGAGGAGAGACTGCTTATTTGCAACAGATCCTCAGTAACTAACTGATAGCATGCTGAATTAATGATGTTGAAATATTGCTAATCCATGTAGTTACTCAATATTAATTGTGACAAACTTTGCATATATAATCATTTAGACATAAACTGTTGACCAAGTGTGGGACTAGCATTGCATCCAGCAACACCTAGGCTCCTCTCTGAGAATGAGTTTAGAAATCAAGGGAGTCCACTCTGAACCTCGTGGCTCCATGGAAGTATTTCCTTGCCCTTTTGCATCTCTGCTCTTTGTGTAAATCATTCTAGCTTGATTGCAACTCAATTTTCATTTGTATCTTTCTTCCATGCAATAAGAGAGTGAACCTTGCCATCAGACTTTGCTAAGTTGTGCTTTTGTAACTTGATATTAAACCCACTTTTGCTAATCTCTTTGACAGTGATTCTTTAAGTGATCTAAATCACCCACCAGATACAATTTGGCATAGTCAGAAGGATCCTCAATCAGGACTCATGACAATAGCAGACACGGGCAATGTAAATGAAGTAATAAGAAGGAAAATTAAAATTTGTAAGGAAGATCAATACAGCACTGCATGTGTCTTCTACACTGTCGTTCCTTCTGGAAATTAAGGTCACTATCTAACAAGTTCCAATAGTAGTTGTTCTGGAGAACTTCAGGGTGAAGCTGCTTATTTTCAGTCATATTTTCTAACTCTGAATGAAGTGCTTTCTTCTCCCAGGAGTCGTGAACATCAGAACAGATTAAAAGTTTCTTTTGATGTTTCTATTCTTCTACAAGCAACCTGGAAAACTATGGTATTTTTCTTTGAGACCTCAAGCTGAGGTAGCAGCACCAGGGAGCCAGCATACAGCCCAGCCTGGTATGCAAAAACTGCAGTCATACTGCAACCTGGGACCCCACTTCTCCTTTGCGTTTCAAACCTGTGCCATATTTAATAACATTTAATAATACAATAACACTTCTTTTACAATTTAATAATCAAATTAATAATATTTAATAAACCTGCAAATATTTAATACTCTTGTCAAAATGATCGACTCCTTCAGACAGTCACACCTGCCTTCCTTAGTTTCCTCTGTCTTTCCATGAAAATCTGGAAGCTTTTCAGTCAGACAATTCTATTTTTTTTTTCCTGCAGAAAATGTTAAGGAAAATGGTATTTTTAATTCCCCATAAATAGCAGTCTTGCTGTTATGAAGTAAGATGGAATTTGGGCAAAGCTATTTAGTTGTCAGTTGTTTGTCATTCCAGGGTTGTTCAAGTGTTGGGTGAAGTGTTTGCAACAGAAAGTCTTGTGTCCAGATGGAGGGAGGGGGTAGATTTACTGTGTTGAAGTCCTATAGAGAGTACGTGCAGAAGGTAAAAATCAAAATGTAATTACCAGTGCTGGATGGAAAACAACTTCCCACTTTTATAAAATGAGGAAATCAATGCTTTGAATTCCTTTTATTGCCGGGGATATACCTCACGAGCGAGAATGAACTTTACACAACAATGTGATGCATGTTNTATCATACATTTTAATAGAATCACACAAAGTTTGGGGCTGAAAGGAGCCTCTGGAGGTCATTTTGTCCAATGTCCTGCTCAAGCAGGGCTACCAAGAGCCAGTTGCCTAGGATCATCTCCATATGGCTTTTAAATATCTCCAAGGATGCAGATTCCACGATCTCTTGGCAAGCTGTGCCAGTGCTCTGTTACCCCTCAGTAAAAAATGTTTTTCCTGATATTCAGAGGGAACCTCCTGTGTTCCAGTTTGTGTGCGTTGCCTCTTGNTGTCCTGCTCAAGCAGGGCTACCAAGAGCCAGTTGCCTAGGATCATCTCCATATGGCTTTTAAATATCTCCAAGGATGCAGATTCCACGATCTCTTGGCAAGCTGTGCCAGTGCTCTGTTACCCTCTCAGTAAAAAATGTTTTTCCTGATATTCAGAGGGAACCTCCTGTGTTCCAGTTTGTGTGCGTTGCCTCTTGTCCTGTTACTGGGCACCACTGAAAGAGGTTGACTTCATCCTTTTTGCACCCTCCCTTCAGGTATTTATATAGATTGATGAGCCCCTTGAGCTTTATCTTCTCCAGGCTAGAGACTCAGCTCTCCCAGCCTTTCCTCATAGGACAGATACTTCAGTCCTTAATTACTTTGTAGCTCATTGTTGGACTTTCTGCAGCAGGTCCGTGTCTCCTGTCTGCTGAGGAGCCCAGAACTGGGCCCAACATTCCAGACTTGGACTCACAAGTGCTGAGTAGAAAGGAGCAATCAGCTCCTTCAGCCTGCTACCAACACTTCTACTAATGAAGCCTAGGACACCATTAACCACCTTTTCAGAAAGAGCACGTTGCTGGCTCATGTTAAATTTGGTGTCCACCATGACCCCCCTGTCCTGTTCTGCAAAGCTGCTTTCCACCTGGGTGAAAAGAAGTCCATTCTGCAGAAACCTAAATGCTTCCTTAGCAAATAGACTTTGCTGGCTTTATGCTCTTCCAAGGGAAAATGCTACCACCCCCGCTACCGTCTGCTCTCAACGATAGTGCCCTCCTGGAAACAAAGCCTTGCAGATGTCTGTGACAGCAGGGCAGAGTGCCATGAACAGCTGTTTCAGGTCTCTGTCCAATACATTTCCACCGAAATATCAATAACAAAATCTTTCCCTGCTGAGTAATTGTCACAGTCTTTTTCTACTGAGCGAGGGTTTCTCCTTCCTCTTCTTTGATCAGTAGCAGCCCGTGATCAGATGGAACACAGGATTGCTTTTCCTTCTGGATCATGAATGCTTTAAGTATAATCTCCTTCCTTAGTACAACCCCTGTGCTCTTTCACTTACATAATTTCATTTTTACTATACCTCATGGTTACACTGTGTGTAACTCATAGAAATGAGCACTATTTTGCTTTAGATTCCTTTGAAGATGATAGAATTATCAATCCCCTTTAAAGGCTATTTGTATGACAGTCATCTTTTTATACATATATTTAAGTATTTAAGTCTTCCATCATCATGATAACCTGCTTGTATTAGTCAGGAAAGGAAATACAGGCTTGTTTTGCAGCTGTTACTCAGCTAACACCGAGCACTCAGAACTTTCTCCTGACTGTATCTTCTCTTACTAGAACTTCAGAGCATGGGGTTTTCACTGTGCTTTCAATGTCTAAAACAGTTCATGTTATTGGCATCTAATAAACAGTACCAAGACCCAGTATATGTTTAAATGCTTGACCTATGTTTCCAGGATATGTATGTAAACTCTTACAAGGCTCCCACCCTGGTTCAACACTGATGGGCAGTTCTGCCTGCCTGATCACTTACTATTGAAATATATAGGGTTTATGCAGCAAAGAAGTAAAATATGTACGAGACTGAGAAAGCCATTCAGTGAGAACTGAAAAGAAAAAAAGGAAAATCGAAGGATTTAAAAAAGAACACATAACAACATGCAGATCCAAAGGAAAAATACTGGATCTTATCCCTCCTCTTCTAAGAGTTACAGTCTTTGCCACCTTATTTTAATTATATTTTGGAAAAAACTCCTTGGTAAAAAAAAAACCTTTAAGCTTCTTGGTTAAGTTTTTCAAACATGCAGAGAATTTCTAAATCCTTTTACTCAAGCAACCAGGCTCATGTGAAAAATAATCCCCCCAAACACATCTCTCTTGGAGTCAAAATTCACATGTTTCTTGCCTTCCCCCCAAACAAATGCTTTGGCATGAGTCATCTACTGTGGAACTATTAGCCCTCATTGAAATGCACATCTAAACTGACACTTAACCCTGATTTTTTTTAGCAGCACATGAGGGTGTGGGTGATACTTATTTGGATAACACCTTGCAGCCTGGAGGCTTTAAAAGTGTTTTATTTACATAATGTCTCATTTATTTTGTAAGAATTACACTCTACCCATCACTGCTATGATCTTCTTTGGCATAGAAAATATCCAACAGCTGTTTATCAGCCTACAGAAATGCTGTGTAATAAGAAATAAAAAGAGATTGTGCATCTCACTGAAAACCATGGAGTGAATCAAGAAGGAACACCATCAGGAGAAAAAAAGAATAAAATCCGTCCCTGGGTCTCCACCCATCATTTGTACAGTCCTGCAGGTCACTGGTAGAGACA
Source organism: Scytalopus superciliaris (assembly GCA_013400415.1). NCBI lineage: Eukaryota > Metazoa > Chordata > Aves > Passeriformes > Rhinocryptidae > Scytalopus > Scytalopus superciliaris. Next base: position 16,328 of record VXBX01007267.1, read on the forward strand.
GAATCAAATGGGAAAAAAGCATTCACTATGTTACACCCATAATTTGTACAGTCCAGCAGACCCAGTGCACTAAGGCACAGGAACCATCCTGGGCAATCTCTGTAGGGAACAGTATTTTACATAACCTGAAAAAACAAATGCATAAGCCAAGAGTTTGAGAAGTGACACATTCTTTGGCTGTGGAATAGAAGGTATTTTTAAAGCGAGTAGAGCCTGTGGGCTTTTTTCAGAAGCAGATACCTACGTGAACACTCATTCCACCACTGGGGCAACCAGTGATAACCACAGGAGAGTACAGAGAATAAATTGCAGGAGATAAATTGCATGAACCTTTAGAAATTACACACCTCCTGAAGGGGGTTTAATTTTTTAATTGTTTAAAATAGTCAGATTAATATTCTTCTTCCTGTTTGGTTAGCATAACAGCACAGGAGAAACATGAAAACTTTATTAGTTGGGGCAGCTAGGTGGGCAAATCTTACTATAGTTTAAACATGTTAGATAACCCCAGATGTACAGTGGGAGAGATATTTATAAAACAATAGGAAAAAACCCCGCTAGTATCTTACACATGGGAGAGTATTTAGGTGAGGAGAAATGCAATACAATTTGAGTTGTGAAAATTGTGGCTCTTGCTAATTATAAGAGACAGAATTTACAAAGTGCAGTATTGAACCTGGGAGGAATAACAGAAACTTTATTGAAAAAATTACATTGCTCAAGATACAGTGTAAGTAAACACATTGAAAAACAATTCATGGGAACTTGCCTTGAAATACAGAAAAGAGTGAAAGTTAACTGAGCAGACACTGGGATGGCAGGCTTTGTGAATTTATCTCTTCAGAAAGAACAGAGCATTTGGAAACAAGTACACTGCCATTTATCATTATCAACTGTAATTGAAATTGAGCCAACTCAACACTTCGCTCTGAAAGTGTGAAAGCTGTGTCATCAGGTATTGGGCTAACACAGCAGAGGGCCTTAATGTTCACTGACAAGAAAGCTTTGGAGTATTTAACACCTCCCTCATTGAAACTTTAGGTTATTAAATATGACAGTAGAATATGTATGTAGAGGGAGGAAGACCCTCAGCCATAGATTTTATGTCTTTGTTCTTGCAAAGGTCTTCCTGGAGCTCTTGTCACAAATACATGCCAATAATTTTATTTAGGGATTCTAGCATCAGTCAAGCATATTCAACTGACTACGAGAGAACATAGAATATCTAAATTCTAGGCTGCCAAATAAATTTAGCTGTTACATATAAAGACTAGTGATTAAGGAAAGACAGAGCTACAGTTTGTAAATTACTCAGGTTCTCCAGGTTTGAAGAGTGGCTACTCTCATCTGTTTTTCTTGCCTGATGGTAGGGACTTGCAGGAGGACAGGACAGCTTGCTGTGAGTATACAACCTTAACATGACTGGCTCTTTAGCTTTTTTTTCTACTAAATGCTTTTCTTCTTCACCTCTCAGACTCTTCTGTAGATAACGTCATTCTCAGGTAAGCTACAAAGTCTGATACAGAATGAGAATTGTGTATTAATTCCAGCACATTGTCTTGAAATTTAAGGATGAGATATCTGGAGAAGAAGTGTTTAGTCATGTCAGTCACCAAGATACCCTTTACAGACAAGGAAAAGAGTTCATACCTCAGGAGGGCGATGCCTTTCATCTAAAGACAAGAGTTTAAAGTATGTGAGTTGAATTGCTCTTCAAGGTGCCTGACTCTCCTCCATCAACTTTAGAAGCGATCAGATGACAAACTTTCATTATATATACCTGAGCTTTTGATGGATAAAAATAAGAGAATTCCCCAGCTGAAGTGATAGAATTCTCATCTTTGGAGGCCAGAATTGCTCTTGGCATGTTCTCTCCTGGTGAGAGGGAGAGTCTGGATAACTAGCTGTGCTGAGGGAGGGGATTCATCTCGACCAGTACTGAAGAAAGCTATGACCTCAGTGGTTTCTTTATCTCAAGAAACAGGAAGATCCAAAGAATGGGCTGTACCATCTTGAAACACTTCAGAAAGATGGGGTGGGTTATTGTCTGAAGATGTTATCCTCATCATAAATAAAAACATCTTCTGTAGTTAAACTACTAAATGATGAAAGTTAAGTGAACTGAATCTTGTCAGTATGACAGCTCATATTGAAATGGGTAACTGTATTGAATGTATGTGCCAAAGTATTGGCACCAGGGAGGCTCCAGGGGTGGCCTCTGTGAGAAAAGACCAGGGTCTACACATCTCATCCCAGCTCCAGGTCCTCCAGGTGCCAGAGAAGACATCCCTTGCAGCCCATGGAGGATCCATACTGCAGCAAAGTACCAGAAGGAAGGAATATCAGAAAGAAAGTGCTGTGTACTGATCAAAATAACCCTGCCCCTGGTGCTTGCAGCAAGAGAGAGGAGTGTGGAGAGAACCTAAGTCTGACAAAATGGGGAAGGAAAAGTGATTTTAAATGTTTGCATTTTTGTTTTCCATTACCAGAATCAGCATTTTTGATTTTGTTTTGGATTTTTTTTTGTTTTTGTTTTTGTTTGTTTTTGTTGTTTTGGTTTTGGTTTGGTTTTTTTTGTTTCTTTTGTCTTTTTAACAAATGAAGTTAATTTTCCCAAAGTTGAGTCTATTTTTGACAGTAACTAAGTGAACTCTCTGTCTTTTAACTGATGGGGGATTTTGCTCCTCTTCTTTTTGTTTTCTCCCCCACATCACCAAGGGGATGGAGTAAGCAAGCATCTATGTGAGTGCTAGGGTGTTAGTCAAGGCCAACCCACCATAGGCACACTTGCCCGTTATTATTACAAATTAACTTCATGTGCCTTTTCTAGTGGAAAAAGGGAGGGGGCGGGGCATGGGGAAGAGACCCCAAGGATATACTGTTGTGTTGCTTTGGAAAATACAGCAAAATTCCACATGTGGTATCTAATACATGGGAGAGATAGCTAATGTGAAAATTCAGATAATGACAATATTTCCTTTCCCCAGATATTTCATGAGGGAAGATTAGAATACTCTATCAAATGGTGAAATAGCTTTGGCAATATCAAAATATTTCCAGATGTATGTGTGGAATATGTGAAAACGTATGATAATGTATGTGATAACTCAAGTGGCTGTCAGATTTGCATTGTAAGATGAATAATTGAATTGGGAATGTATTTTACATTCACAATTCTAGTTTTCTGATTGTTTCACTTGCTCTGAAGTAGCAGAAGAGCAACAACCATTCCAAAAACTGTAATAAATCAACTGGATTGTTTGGTTTGAATTTGGGGAGACAAAACATTTCATTTCAGATTTCACCTTTTCAAGAAAGTATGATTATATTTTTTCCTTTAAAACAGCTTTTAAAAAATGTTAAAACTGGGGTTTTCTATATCACAGTAATTTTTTCCTAATGAAAGGCTGTCAGTACTGACATATACTAAAAACATTTTGTGGTGGGTGTGTATACTACTTACCCAGGAAAAAAAAAATCTGATTAAAATGTTCTGACTGACAGAGCATTCAATTCAGGCCATCCTTTTCTTTAACTCCTCTTTGCCAATGAGGGTGGAGCAGGTTTTCTGTTCAGAAACAGGTGCAGTAACCTTGGTTGGTGTCACAGCAGTCACCTTCTGTGTAATCACTATGGTTACATGGCAAAAACAGTGCTCATCTTTTGTGCCTGCCCTTCAGCTCTCCCTATTCCACTTTCTACCAGGACTCCCACCATACTATCAGGGCTGAATTCCTGGTGAGCCTCTGTACCCTTTTCTCACTGGGAATGAGCAAATCCCCTCACACTGCCTTTCTCTTTAAGTGTTAACCCTGGTATGATGTTTTGAGAACAACAATATCTTGCAGAGAGCGTTCACCAATAGCTGTCAGGTGCAAAGGAGGTATTTAGTGTGCAGGACTGTAGCTTAATAATGTGGTCTTGCAGATGCTGTCTGAGAACATAATTTTCAAAAATGAGATTCTTTAGGTTAGGTTCCATTGTGACTGGGTACTCCTGGGAGCAGAAAGTTGTTCTGTAGCCTTCGGGGGAGAGGAAAAATGGAAAAAACCCATCTGAATAGGATACACAAGATAATTACACAAGACTAAGCTCGACAAAGGTAAATCAACCTGAAGTCAGGTTTCTTTTATAAAAAAGCTTTATGGTGTCTCTTTTTCATGGCTTTTCATTCTGTTTTGGCCCAGGACCAACAGAGATATTCTGAAGTTCCTCAGCAAGCATATGGTGCATGTGCTGTTTCCATCATTAACCAGCCAGGCGGCAGGGAATGGAGAGCCTGCTTGAAAACATTGTAGGAATGGGATTCCTGGTACTTGAAGTGCAGGAGCTTATGACTCAGACTGTGGATATGCCTCCTTGCCAGCTAATATCTGGACAGAGCCAGAAATTGACTATTAATAAGGCTTACTTATAATTTTGACACACATTAGCCACCAATTTCTCTTCATGACTGGCTATATTTTCTCTTGTTAGAGACACCTATTCACAAAAACAAGCCTTCATACAAGGCTTTTCCAACTGCAGTTCAAAGTGGTGCTGTTATTACAGAGCTGACACATTGTGAGTGCTCTGCCAACTTGTTGACAAAAAGAGAGAAACACGTAATTTAATACAGATGTTTTACTGCAAAAAATATCAACAACACTTCATCCTTCTTCTTTCAGTCCTGTCAATCAAACATATCCTCTCCACCAGATAAGTGAACATGCCCTGGAAGAATGCCTGTTTTTGACAGGCATTCAGAACATGGTATGATTTTTTTTCCTCTTTTTTAAATTCTCTGTTCCTTTGGCCTACTCACATGTCTATTTGTTCAGAAGACTACGGGCCTTCTCATTCACTCCAGTGATGAATTCAGATAAAGTTTTGGTCACACCCCTAGAGCTTTAGAAACTGCTTGGAAATGAGTAATTTCAGCTTCACAATGTATATCTGAAATCAGTTTTCTTTTAAGTGTGAATGTATCAGGTAGGTACATTGGCATTTCTGAAAGTTTGTTATCAAATAGTTTATAAACTCTTTTTTTTTATTTATTTATACTTGAAAAGCTGTAGTCTTGACGGCAAATTCTGACCTACCCTCTATCTTTCTATTTCCCCTTCTTCTTGTTAACAAACCTGGTCTATTTTTATTTATTTCACCTCCTAGCTGCTGTAAAACATCCCATTTGAAGTGTCAATTAATCTGTCCATGAATGAATGTTAGACTTGTGTGTCCTGAATAGGAAACTAATGTGGAAATGCACATTACTTGACCAACAGCAGCTTAGCTTTTTTTCACAAGACTTTTATTTCTTCCATGTAGTTAATTTTTATTCTTTTACTCATGTATCTTTAAAATGGGGGAAAAAAAATCTGTCTGGATACTATTTGATGGTATTGCGAGTTTTTGTAGCACTAATTCCTGAATTAGTAATATCCTAGTGCAATATAGCAAATCCTGACTAGGCTACTTGTCAGCAGGTAAATAGCACATTTATGAGACTTGTAATCCAATTTCTAATTTATAATGTTTTTCAAAAAAACTGGAAAAGGGGGTGTGGTCACAGTGACCAGTGTCTATAGAGAAGCAGCACCAGGTTGCCATCAGGTTCTGGTCTGGTCTCCTTGAAGCCATCAACATGTGACCTTCTAAGTGACAATTATGGTTTTTCTCTCCTCTTTTTCTCTGTTTATTCTTTCTTCTCTTAGTCCCTCTTCCTGCATTCTTTTCTTCCCCTTGTGAGTAACCTAAGCACCTATTTTCTGTACATCACTTAAATTGCATGTAGTTTGTGTTTGCTGGGTGTAACAAAAGTTCCTTACTGTAGCAATGCTTGTTAGTCCTGGTAATCTGTCCTAATGCTTTTGCGAAGTTACTAGAGTTTGTGTGTGTGAAATCTCTTGAAGCCTCTCAAAATTGAAACGTACACCTGGTAAAGCTTGAGGCTTCGGGACTGAGTTGTAACACCTTGCTATTCGTTTTGTATAATTTTTTATGAAATTAATGCAGAAAATTCTTGGGGCAAAAAAAGATCGTTTGGCCCACTGTAAGTTTATAATGAGTGACATAGGATGAAGTAATTCCAAAGGAGAAAGAAACCATTCTGTTCTATTCTGGTTTTCATGGATTCTGTGACAAAGGAAGGAAGTAGCATGGTGGGCCCAGGATAGGTGCGTATTTTTGGCAAGGGCCAGTGAATTTTTCATTCTGCTTCAGACAGAGCTGTCCTGATGGGAAATTTGATTTTTCAACCATGTACTTCATCACAAACAAAGATACTGCCACTGTTAAAAATACAGCCACTTTTGGGTGCAGAAGTCTTGTTAGGGCCAAATTTAGTAGCTGAGTGTGGCTGGGGAGGAGTCCAAAAGACTCTCTGGACCCCACAGCTCTGTCAAGAACAAGGACACATAACCCTGTTATAAAAAAGATACGTTTGAAAAAGAGAAATAAGAGACCAAGATGGAACTGGCACTGGAAATCACGGCAACAGGTGGGTGCATCTGAAAAGAGTAGGGAATCCAGGAACATGGTTTAGGACTAAAATTTATTAATCTCTTCTCTATGAACTCCCTGTCATCTGGGGAACTGTCTTTCTGCAACCTGCAAGATTTTACCTTGTGGAATATTTTAGAAATGTGTTAATTCCTTTGAAATATTTCAGATACACAATCATAAACCAGGTATCTAGATGGAGCAATTGCACTGGGGTGAAGATACGCAGACAGGACCACTGTGCCTCAAATGTGCTTTAAAAAAATCCATCCTAATAAATCATAAGAATGCCAGATCTCTCCCTGAAGTAAGAATTCATAATCCTCTAGGGTCTGGTACCACTCTCCCTCAGTCACCTGGGGGGAAACTATCCATTTGTCCATGCCAGGCTGAAGTGTGACAGGGCACATGGTCACCCAGTTTGTGCACAGGCTGATCTCTTTGACCATCCATGACTCCAGGTGCAGTTGCCACTGGGTGGAAGCTTAAGTGCCTCCCTGTGATTTCTCAAGTTCAAGGAAATTGATTCTTAATCATGCACTTAATTCTACTCATCATCATCACTATCCTAGCAAGGCAAAATTATCATCTTTTAATTTATGGAGCTGTGCATAATATTTGTCAATGTCTTGCTATTTTTTACTCTCAGAAATATGACACCAGAATCTTATATGTTGGTAATATTTCGATACCACATTGCACATGGGAACCAATCACAAAATCTCTGTGCTTTTTAGTGACGTCAATGATCTCTCTTGGAATTTCTTATATAAAGATGGTGAGATGTGTTTCTCAAAACAGCTGAATGCCATAGTGTCTGGTTTATCTGTTTTTGCAAGATTTAACATGACACTGCAAACAGAAAAGTTCAAAGAAACAGAAATAAAGACAATATATGAATTATTTCCCCCCTAATTTACAGAAAAGCTTCAGAATTATTAAGAAATTGTTTGATTCCTTAAAATGTTTTAAAATTATAGACTGATGGTTGAAAAGTCCAGATATTTGAGGCAAAAAAAAATCACACATAAAGTCTAGGTAATCATAGACATGACATGCAAAATTCAGAAGTTTGCTGGCTTTCTTTTTCTGGTAATATTCAAGCTGATAGATCACCTAAAGATTTTACTCAGTTTAGAAGGGCCAGAAAGCCATCTTTTTACTCAAAAGATCTTAAGTGTGTTTTGGCATTTAAACTTCCCTTTGGATATTTTTTTTTCTGTTCCAAGCAGATTCCTAAAGATCTCACCTAGTTCATCAAGAAACGTGTTCATCCAAAAAGGATAACTGATATCCTGATGCTTACCCACCATTATTCTGGAAGCTTTGCTGTCCTCCAGATTATCTGATCATATTCAGAATTGAGTGACTTAAAATATGGAGGTTTTCAGACAATTTCCAATTAGAGACAAGTATGAATGTGTTTTTCTGTTTCCTTTCTTTCTTTCCTTTTTTTTCTTCTTTCTTTTTTTTTTTTTTTAAATTCTCACTGAACAAATCTGACTGGAGGTTTTTGAACAAGTTGCCATTCTTGCTTGGTGCATATGTTTGTTCCATAAATCTTTGTAATGCTGCTGTGTCTTTCCAACCTAGCTTTTTTTCTTTACACAGATATCCTGCCTTTTGTCTGTGCTGATGGCAGCAAAACATGTCTATCAAGCAAAATCCTTTCTTTTACTATTTAATTATCTTTGAATTTGTGTCATGATCATTGTTTCATTTACTGCCTCCTCTATGACTGACTGAGAAAATCAAATGTCCCAGTTCACAGCCTATTTTCTAAAAATAACTACATGAAAAACCATGAAAGGCTTGTCCTAAACGCTGCTAAGGAGTTCTGCTCAGCCTGCAGTTTCATGGAAATTCTGTCATGGGACACCTGGAAGCTGGGTTGAATGATACTTTTAAAGCAGTAAGAGGGCAGTATTTTTTCTGGTAAGTTTTGGCGAAACAGCAGATAAAATATTGTCTGCTTTTATCACTGGGAGCTTCACAGTAGAGGTCAGTGCTAGGATTTCATTCATGGGAAAATTCAGTATTGAGTGTTATGCCTTGTGTCTTCAGGACTCTGGATTGATCCATGCTGTGGATCACTCACGGTCACTTTATTTACTTCAGTGACTTGTCCACTTACAAAATACTCGGTTTGGCTCATGCAATAAGTTCTGAACCTAGACCACCAATGTGGTCTTCTCCTGACTCACCGAAGTCAGGAGGGTTGGTTGTTATCCTGAGCTCAGCAAGTCCCAGTATCCAAGGTGTGTGGGTGCAGCAGGCAGCTTGTGACTGTGGGGACCTAACTCCTGTGGATACCCAAGGGCACAGCATGAGGACACTCCACAGCCCTCCCAGCATTGCTAGGAGCCAAATGCATCAGCTACCTCTCTCTCTGCTGGGGCGTAGCACCCAGGGGCCACTGTCTGCCTCAGGGTGCTGAGGAGACAGGGGTGATAACTGACTGCGCCTTCAGAGAAGTGTTTCTGCCATCAACATGCCACAGGATTGCTGGTAAAACACACACAGTGTCTGACTAATTCATAAAACCTACTATAACTGATCAGGTGACCAATCCAATGCCAAAAGAAAAACATGAAAATTTGGGAGGAAAAGCTTAAAATAGAAAGTATGAACACATGTCTGCATATAGCTTGACAGATGGCATCTCTTTAAGCAGGGCTTGTCCATATGGCAAGCAAGTAGATTGAATCTGAGTGCTATATAGGATCCCAATGGAGCAAAACCCAGATTATTTTTTTTACTCAGAGAGTGTATGCTATATATCTCACTTATGTTTCAGATGACAACATAAGCAGTTTTATGCCATCAGCTTCTGGTAGTAGGTGCAAATAATCAGAGACAGAGGGAAAGAGATGAAGCAACATCAACTTTTCAGTGAATTAGAAAAGTCTCTGAGTGAGGGTTTGAATAAACAGAAAAGAAGAAAAGGAAAAAAACAGACATTCAAACCTCAGTAAAGCAGTTTTCACAAACAGTTTAATAATTTAATAGCTGACTAAGACAAAATTGCAATCACTGCCCAACCACCCAGTCATTAGCACTAACAGACAACAGAGTCCTGCAGTACCAAAATGTCCATGTCAACTGGGAAAGGCTGCTGAAGACACAACATTTCTCTAATTCTGTAGGAAGACTGCCCAGGTACAGGTTTCTGAATCAGAATAAGCACATCCCTCACAGGAGTGTAAGCATTCAGCTTGCATGCTGGTTACTGCTCCTGAGCTGCAAACTCTTCTCAACAGAGGTACTCCAGGCATAAAGGAAAGGTAGTAGCTGAGGATGTATTACCTGCTGTGGCACAGGGATTACACTGCTTACACAGGAGGAATCCTACCTGACAGTCTTATGGTGCAGCAGAACTGGGAAAAAGCCAATTTTATCTATGGAGAAAGTTTAAAGATAGCCACACCATTCATTTCTAAACAGAAACCATCCATTCCCTTTGGAAGGAGGCATAGGAAGGCTGTGACATTTGAAACAAAGCAAATGTTCAATATGAAATACCTCTGTCTTAATGGATGTTTATTTGCTGACAGGTTGAATCAATCTCACTTACTTGTTGACATATGAAGGGTCAAAAATATTCGCCTTTTTTAACAACAACAAAAAGTAATAACAGAAAGAGCCCAGATTATATATATATTTGAGACGATTAAACATACATCTGCACATTTGATGAAACAGTAAATTAAATATAGTATATATATTAAGCCTTCTGCAGGTATCCACATTTTAAATTCACTTTAACAAACCCTTACCATCCTCTTTTACAGACAATGCCATTTTTGGAACCAAGAAAATGTAAAAGGCTGAGTATGACATTACGGAATTTCTTGGAGCGAAAACATACCTGTGTTCACTTGCAGAAACTAGGAAAGGCTGATGATTTGAAAAACTGGTGCGCTTTTACTGCTGCATGTCATGACTGAATGTATCAGTTAAAGTAAGACTAGACTATCAATAAAATGGAGAACAGAATTTTGTTTTCAGGCTTAAATTTATACTTTCAAATGAAACATGGTATCTGAGCACATAAGCAATTACCTGCAACCATCCTGTGCTGCAGTAAGACCTGAATACACAGATAGAAGTACCTGCATACTGTCTTGGAGATTTTTGAGTCACCTTGAGGGCAATGAAATGCCTGTGCAAATTATGGTAGAAGATACTAATAAAGGCCTGTCTTCAAAACATTACTAAATTACTTGTGAGTCCCTTGTTTCTGAGTCCCATACAAGACTAGAATGCATGTAGTAGATGAGATTTCAGTCATTTACCATCCATGCACCAAATCTCTAAAAATTTGATGAATTTCAGTTTCCACCTATCCCAATTCTTATAATTCTTCACAAATAGTTCAGTTTTTTGATGGATAGTTTTATGTTCTGTAGGAAGATGCACCCAAGAGCAATTGAGGAGATGGAGAATGAGTTTACCAAGCTCCTTTCAATCAATTACCAACAGTTCTGCTAAACTGGATAAGTCCCAGTTGACTAGAAATTTGAAACTGGGATCCTCATCTACAAGAAGAGTCAGAAGAATTATATGGGTAACTATAGGCCTGTCATGGAGTAGGCCATCCTGAGTGTCATCACATGGCATGTGCATGACAACCAAGGAATCAGGTCCAACCAACATGGGGTTATGAAAGGCAGGTCCTGCTTGACCAAACTGATCTCCTGTGACAAACTGACCTGCTTAGTAGATGAGGGAAAGGCTGTGGATACTGTCTAACTAGACAACATCAGCAAAGACATTGGTAAAGCCTTTGACACCATCTCTCACAACACTGTCCCAGAGAAACTGGCAGCCCATGGCTTAGACAGGTGTACCCTTTTCTGGGTGAAAAACTGGCTGGATGTCTAGGCCCAGAGAGTGGTGATGAATGGACTAGATCCAGCTGGAGGCCAGTCACTTGGTTCCCCAAGGCTCAGTATTAGGGCCAGTCCTGTTTAATATCTTTATCAATGATCTGGATGAGGGGACTGAGGGTACACACAGTCAGTTTGCTCACTATGCAGTAGTGTTGATCTGCTGGAGTGTAGAAAGTCTTGGCAAAGGAATCTGGACAGGCTGGATTATGGTTGAGGACAACAGCATGACGTTCAATAAGGTGAAGGGCCAGATCCCGCACTTGGGTTGTAACAACCCCATGCAGCATGACAGGCTGGGGAAAGAGTGACTGGAAAGCTGCCAGGTGAAAAAGGACCTGGTGGTGACAGTTTACCACTGTCTGGTTATAAGCCTGAAGTGTCCCCAAGTGACCAAGGAGCCCAATGGCATCCTGGTTTGTATCAAGAGCAGTGTGGCTAGCAGGACTAGGTAAGTGATTGTCCTGCTCTACTCGGCACTGGTGAGGCTGCACCTCAAATCCAGTGTTCAGGTTTGGGTCCCTCACTTCAAAAAGGACACTGAGGTACTGGAACATGTCCAAAGAAGGGCAAGGAAGTTGATGAAGGATCTGGATTATTAGTCTTATTAGGGGTGGCTGAGGGAGCTGGGGTTGTTTAGCCTGAAGAAGAGAAGACTCAGGGTGACCTCAACTACCTGAAAGCTGGTGGTAGTGAGGTGGGAGTCCATCTTTTCTCCCGAGTAACCAGTGGCAGGACAAGAGGAAATGGCCTCAAGCTGCACCAGTGGAGGTTCAGATTAGATATTAGGAAATATTTTTTTCATGGGAAGAGTGGTTAGGCATTACAGTAAGTTGCCCAGGGAAGTGGTGGAGTAACTGTCTCTGGAAGTGTTCAAGAGGTGTCTGGATGTGGTACTTGGGGTTATGGCTTAGAGGTGATTATGGTCATGCTACTAGGTTGACAGTTGGACTAGATCATCCTGAAGGTGTCTTCCAATCTTGAAAATTCTGTGATTCTGTGAAGAATGGTGTTCTTGGCAACTATAACTGCTATTAATTATTAGAAGTAGTCATCAACGTATAGTTAATTTTTTCCCAAATCTTTCTGGTTCACCAGACACAGAAAGTACCTTTGACCATTCAGCCTGGAAGATGAGACTCAGGAAGCTATTCATCTCTTCAGCACAAGGAAGCTGAGGATTGACAGTTCTTTCCTTCCCTCATTTATTATCTATAGAAAGAGGATGTAAACTTGGGAATGTATATCAGGCTGGTGAGTCATGCTGATTAGCAGATATTTAGCCAGGCTCATTTGCTTAACCTTAATGCTTGTCACATGTCATGCTACAAATTCCAATGTGCATTTACAAAGGATTTGACATCATGGAAGTAATTATTCCAAAATGATCCTGATAGATAAAAAAAAAAGGCAATTTGGTCCTAAAAACAACATTCTCTAATGAGAATGTTTCTGGGTCTGCAAATCCATAGTCATGTTTTATTTATAGCTTGCCTATGATTCATCGTTAGTGTTTCTTACAGATTTTGGAAGAAAAATTGTTCTTCCATGCACGAGTGTTTTTAGATAACCACAGCTGCTCCTCACTAGCTGCTGTTTCAATAGCAGAAAGCCTAAAACTAGTATTCTTATACATCTTTATTCCTATCTGCTCACATTCAAACCCATTTCACCACACACAATCAATCCCATTGTGAGGACTTCAGGCAGCAGCCACTGCAGCCGGCATTTGGCTTGTCAGCAAACCCCCTTTTTGTTCCAAAGAGAAACAGCTGATGGGATGAAACTTTGCTGCTGGCTGGAAAGCTTTGAAAGGATGGTGCTCTCCCAGAACTGCCCTGGCTTTGCCAAAATGCCTCTGAAGGTGTTTAAGGCAATTGTCAGAAACCCTGCTGGGTAGGCAGCAAAGTAAGGCAGGACACTACCTGGCCCTTCTGCTGCTTTGGCATTAAGGGCTGCAATTTAAATTTTTCTGTGTATTACTTGCTTTTGATAAAAAGATGAACAATCTAAAGTTATTTAACATTGAGAAAATTATTTTTGGTGTTTTGGTAGTTTCATTTAACATTTCTGCTCTCTTGGTCAAAGAGCTTTTTCTGCCAATAGGCAAGTTTACGGGCTGCTTAAGAAGTAGAGCTTGAACTAAACATTTCTGGTAATCATGTCCAGAAAATAAATTTTGGCCATCTCTGCACCCACATATCTCTTTATATACCTAGTAATGGGTTTTTTTTTCCACTGGGATAAAACCTTCTTGAACCTTCTGGGCTGCCAGGGTACTGTTTAACAACAGATGCTTTTGCACTTTCAGATACCATACCAGGTTATTACCATGCCCACATGTGTTCTTTCAGGACCTGATCAGACTTGAGTTGAGAGAGACTTGGAGTTAATGACCAGCTCACCGAATCTGGCATTGCTTACTCTGTACCTCTGTAGACAATGCTGGAGAAGAGAGATTACAAATTCATGTGCATGACTGGCACAGCCATATCAAATGGAAGTGTTTTGTTGTCTCCCCTTTGTTCATCTCTCTGTTGGAGATGGAGTGAAACTTTGATTGATGCCAGTGGTGATGCAAAGGTGATTGAGTGGCAAAGAAGTGCTTATTGCACTTGCAGAGCTTTGTGAGTTGAAAACAACCAAAGTATTGTGACTGTAATCAGGACATCTGGAGAATTTACAGGCTGAGTTTTTAATCTTGGCCTAAGGCTGAGGACATGAATGCTCTTGTCACTTACACTACTGCTGTCTGGCAGCTTGAAGAAGGCAGAAAAAGCTATAGGGAGTAGCTAAGTGGATGACTTCTGACTACCCATAAATATATAAGGAAAAATTGAAGTCTTCCAGCAGTTCTATAGCTCAAGTATTTGCAAGTCTGCTGTCTATTTCATTCCTGTGAGCAACCAGAAGATTTGTCCCTTTCAAGAGTATTGTGATCATATGGACACACAGTGCAAACCATCCCATACTGTGTGAGTACTTTGTCTAGTTCCCATAAAAATAACATAAATATCCATGAAGGTAGAGCAGCTTCACATGAATTCTGCTTTTTTCATTACAAACTACATGTTTGTGCATATTTGATAAATATATATTTGAACAAAAAACAAGTCATCAAAAAGAATAAATTTCCTTCCATGAGGAAAGGTATTACAGGTGAAATGTTCCTACAGGGATCAGTTTTCTGCTGTTGGTAGTCCCATACTCGGTGTAATTGGGAAATAGTTGCATGCCTTTTCCTAGTTGTTTTGTACGTTCTCTGTACAAAACGCAAGCATGATTTTTGTACCTCTTTCAGTTTGAGTTCTGCATAAACTGTTTTTGTAGATATTTATTTCCTCCAGAATTTATGGAGATTACCTCTTAAATATGCTAAGCAGAGAGGTCAGAGCTCTCTCTGTTTGTTAAACAAATTAGTGTCAGAGGTCTTGTACAATTCCAAGGCAGAAAGCATGATGAAAGGCAGTGAGGGAGAGAAACAGTTAGAAAAACACCATCAAAAGTATTTTGTCTGTCAAAAAAAACACAGAGTATCTAATAAAAAGCTCAGCTTTGGCAAAAAAAAAAAAACCCTCCATATGGAAGAATAAACTTAGGTTAAGTTAAAATATAAACTCCTTCCTGACAGCCCCATTGCAGAAATTATATTAAGTATTTCATTAAAATGTGACCTTAGAAATGTGAATCTGGTAATTAGTGGTAATCGGGGAGTAACTGAAGATCTTTGACCTCTGTTTAGTTTGGGTAAAGATCCGTGCATTTTGGCTACATAGCTGAAATGTGCCTTTGCCTAATTGATCCCATCTATGCTTTTCTCCCCTTCCATCTCACAAGACAGCCTTTGGGCTATCATGCTACTTTGAAGAGGCATCCAAGGCTTTTAACATACAGACCATCCTCTTCCCTCTCTCCCTCAATTCCCAGCTCATCTTCAGCCATGCTTAACTCTCCTCTTCTGGGTGTGTGCACCACTTGCATGACTACTACTGTGGGACTGAGCACATATTCATGGCTTCATGATAAGCTCTGATCAGCATTCAGTTTACAAACATACACAGGGGTTTATATCCAGGGTAGCAGGGTAGTCTCGCCTACAAATTTATGACTTTTAAAGAAATTCCAGGAGGGTAGCTTTCATGCTCATTGTATAAGGAAGTCCTACAGTAATCTTAGATGAATAAGAGGAATATGAAATGGTGATGTCACATAAAGAAATGGAAATCTGTTTGAAAGAGAGGGAAAAGTTGAAGGATCTAGAGGCAAAGAATTACTGATTGATCAGTCATCAAGAGAGAAAAACAGGAAAGAGACAAAAAATAGAAAAAAAAAGAAGCAACAGTCCCTGTAGAGGGAATAGCAAATTTTAAAGAGGAAGAAAGACCAAAAGAAAAAGGTATAAGGCTTCTGATTGGTCTTTTGTTGGTGGTTGTTCTTTTATTAAAGGAATTAACAAAATAAGTTTACTTACCAAGCATCTGTGGTCGTGTAAAACTTTACTGCCTGGCTGCTGCTTGTTACATCTTTGGTTGGAGGTTACCCAGCCCCGCTGCCTCAGCAGAGATGACAGCAATGGGGACCCCTCTTCCCTTTGGCCATCAGACAGTCTGTATTTGATTGCCAGGGATGATAAGCTTGAGTTTACCTACAAGACTTCTCACTAAAGCAATTAGGATCCACACAGTGAGTAAAGCAAAAATGGTTCATATGCATGAAGAATAACACAGGCAGGGTCCATGCACAGTCACTAAGGCTGCAGGTTCAGCAAATAGGGGCCATGTACACAGTCCCACCAGATGGCACAGTGAGAACCTCTGGCATAAGATTGAGAGGTGGTAAATTGTTTTTGCACTGTCATAGCTTGCTCTCAAAATTCACAGCTCAGGCTTTTGAGGGAGTCATATGTCTGTTAGGTAGGTTGAGGTGTTCCAGCCAAATAAATAACGTTTCTTCACTAGGACCACTTTTTAGGAAGTTGCTATACTTTGTATTAATTTATTAAGAAAAAAATAAAAAAAAGGCATAGATTTTTTATGCTCTGTTTGTGAAGCATGGGAGGACCAAATAAAAATGCAGCAGAGCTAACTAATTTAATGAAAGGTATCCCTCTTTCAGGGTCCTTATATAAAATCTCTGCAAAGCCACAGAGGTAAAGAAGTGGCCCTCAACAATTCAGATGGATTGTTGTATTAAAAGTATTCTCTGAAGTATAATGCAATTAAGTCACTAGATACATTAGACCAAGAACATGCATTACAGTGTGATTGGTACCATAACTCCTGAGAAAAATAGATCATAATGATACACTTCCTTTTTGAAAGCTAATGGATATGCCTCCAGTGCCTGGAGCCTTGGTCAAACTTTTATTCTCGAGAAAATAAAATAAACTTTTCTAAAGTTAAACCTGGAGAAATAAAACTTTTGGATGCTGGGTTTTTTTTTTTTCTTTTTCTTGATATAAACAGTGTACATGGCTAAAATTAATTTGAATGCACTGTTTTGGAAGCTCCAGCTGTTTTAAAAAGTCATCAAAGAGATATATGTAATCTTTTGGAAACAGAAATATAATTTCATAATATTCTAATTTTTTCCTCAAAATTTTGCTGAAAGTGATGGAAAATGAACTAATATAGAATATTAGAGCCAAAATTTTCCAATTTGGGCACCTAAAATTAGGTTTCTAACTCTGTATTTAAATAGCTAAATATAAGTATCCTGATTTTCAGAGCTGCTGAGCAATCCCAGCTGCCACTGAAATCAGTGGGAGCTTTGGGTAGATACCAGATTGTCTATTTAGTTGCTCACCTAGAAAAATCATTGCACCAATCACCATTATTGACTAAAGACTTTTCTTGATGTATAGGCTTAACCAAACCTTTTCAGTTTCCATTCCATTCCTCCTCTTTCAAATGCAAGGTAGCTATTTCATTCCTCCCTATCCCATTCCTGCCATCTGTCCTCATGGACACCATGTCCACACGGACCTGTGCAGGGACACCAGCACGGTCCACTTGTGCACTGGACATCAGCACCTCCTCCCAGCCTGCTGCCAGTGGCCAGAGGCACAGCCCTGTGGCACTGCCTGCCTGTGGCTGCTGCCCCCCTCTCCCGTGCTGCCAGCTCTGGGAAGAGCTGGTGTGTGGCCCTACACACTGGCTTCTGGGTGTAGTGCCCTCCTTCCTGGGGAGCCCCTGGGCTCTGGGTAAGGACAACTGGGACTCCCAGAGTGTTTTGCATGTCTTGCATTTTTTCCATGCAAGGTGGTTCGAGACGATAGCACAGCTCCCACTGCCTCACACCCTCAGAAGAGGCTTTCTTATATGGGCACTGTGCTGGGACTCACACTCTCAGC
The DNA here is from genome assembly GCA_013400415.1 of Scytalopus superciliaris. Classification (NCBI taxonomy): domain Eukaryota; kingdom Metazoa; phylum Chordata; class Aves; order Passeriformes; family Rhinocryptidae; genus Scytalopus; species Scytalopus superciliaris. The sequence goes on from VXBX01007267.1 coordinate 34,049, forward strand.
CTATATTTTTTTGAAATAGCACTGTCTAATGTTGTTGGTCCTCCGTAATCTCCTCAAGCCTCTTTCTCTAAGGTAAGAGTTGCGTAATGCTTATTTTGCATGGCTGCGGCAGCCACAAAATGTTCTCTGAGTCCCCCGCAGAGCCCAGGATGTGCAGGTACGGAGCTGCTGGCCTTGCTCCTCCCTCTCTGTGGAGCCCTGCAGCTACCCGGTACTACTGATAGTGAAAAGAAAGCAAAGAGAAGCAGCTTCATTTGAACACGGAATTGATGCAAAGATCAAAGCAGAAGCAAACAAAACACAACTTGAAAGAGAACAATTCAAAGCATCAAGCAGATGGTTTTTTCCCCCTACCTTGCAGTGCAGATGCAGAGGTAACATTCAACCTGACAGGAGTCAGGATTCCACCTCCAGTGTTTTAATCCCTTATTTATGTCAGAACCACTACACTCCTCACATTTTTTTTCCCCCTCTATTTTTTTCCCCTCTCATTCCACTTCATTTGCACAAGTAAGGGAACCCTGCTTTTTAACACAGTTCCCAGTCTTCCCTGGTAGTAAGATGAATATTCTGTGTGCAAGCCCTGCTTTCTTCAGGCTTGTGACTTTCAAGAGTTGTATTTCTGTTTAGCTTCTAGAAGCTGATTTAACTGTCATGGCCTCATTTGAGGCTGTAACTGGATCTGACAAAATCTAATTTATGTTTTATGGTGCTAGTATTCTTTTTGATGATTAATAATTTCACCAGGTTTAGCGGTTTTTGTTCAGGTCTTCCATGTAAAATATCTTCTTTAAAAAGTTATTATTATTATTNTAAAGGCACTTACAATCATCACAGTATGATGGGCAAAGACATAAGGTTATCTGAAGTGCCTGAGTGAACTATAAGCCTGAGAACAGCTGAATTCGAAGGATGATTTGGGATGCCTGCCTGGTGTGACACAGCACTGGGCAGTCACCCCCAAGCAAACATCAGGAGTGTCTCAGGCAGGAGGCTGCACCACTGCCCTGAGCCCTGGTGCAGTGACATGCTCCAGAGACAATAGTGTCCCCAGAGCCTGAGGCCATTTCCCCAACTGGAGCGCCCTGTTAGCAATGTGTTTATCAAATCAATTTCAATTTGATAAGAGTGGCATAACTCCATGCCACAATGAATTGCTCCAGACAGACAGGACACTATATGTTCTTGTGTTTATCATGAGATATTTCGACTAAATGAAGACAAGTAGGTTATGGGTTTATCAAAATTCACCCAGTCAGTCATCTACTAACATCCTAATTTGACCAAGAATTCTTCACAGCTGGCTCTAAGGTATTTTGACAGGAGTTTCCTGCAGAAACAAAATACTGAATGGATGAATTTATGACTGTAAAGAAGGGCAACCTTTAGAAGAATTTCATGAGAGACTTAGAGAGAAAAAAAGTCTGAAAGGAAGAAAATAGGGAGTAGATAAAAGAGGAAAGTATAGAAAGGCTATACCAATAGTAAACAATTAATGCTTGCATAATTTGGGTGAGAAAACTTGAGCCTGATAAAACTGACTGGGATGGTGATGTCTCACTTTGCATGGAAACTGCTCTTGTGCAACGTGTAGTTCCAAAGACATAAAGAAGCCCTTGGGCTTTCTGTTTTCAGTGGTTGGGAATACGTGTCTTCAGCTCACCTCTGATCAGAATACAATCTAAAAGATTCCTGTTTTAAACATCCCTAAGGACAAAAATTTTGTCATAGTATCCTGTAAGTGAAGACCTGCCTGTATCAATTTCTGAATGAGAAATAAACTTTGAAGTGTGATAAGCAAGGCTGTCTTCTGAAACCTCTGGGTGTAAATATCTGATCAGGTCTGTGAAGGTCTTCCTTTCCTCATGGAAAAAAACAGCAATGGTTTTGCTACTGTCCTGACATCTGAGGTAGGCTAAAGCCTCTCCCTCAATAAGGGAAAGGGTGTATACAGTAAGTTGCTCACACAGCTGCATTTCTGTATTTCTGAAATCCTTTTGAACCACTGTTGTACTTGTGTATGGACAATTAATGGGATTGTATTAGTTGTTTTTCTCAACAATAAAATGTCTGCAGCAAAGTTAATCCAGCTTGCTGGTGTTTCACTAGGGTCAGAGAATTTCTCCACCCATGGAGGTTCTTTAAATTAGAAGAGAATTGTTCAGAAAGTAATTCATGTTTGAATGTGACAATTCAGCCTGGAAGATGAGATATCCATTCCCAGGAAGTCAAGACTCTGCAGAGCACTGGGAAGGCTGGAGGGAGGTTTCTGTGTTCCAGGAGGTTTGTTTTGCTGGGAAAGAAGCCCTTGGAAGAAGGAGCTGGGAACAAGGGGATACAAACTCCTCTGAAGGGGAAAAGCTGCTGACTGGTCACTGCTGTCAGTCCGACATGACATGCTTTCTCAGGCTGCTTTCCAATACCCTGGTGCGTGGCTGACTGAGTGAAGCCTCATGAAATCCTCCAAAACAGATCCTCTTTTGCAGTCATAGCCCTGACTTGGGAACATAGGACATTAGGTGGGAACCCATGATTTTGTGTGTGATAACTCCAGAAAGGCATCTACTTTATCCCATCTTCTTCCTCCCTGGAACTGATTAAACAATGCTGCTTGAAAATCCACATCCTTAAGAGAAAATCTACCCTTTTCTCAAAAAAATTTTAGGGTTTTTGAAAATATTAGCTTTGGACTATGGTTATGAATACCTTTAAGCCGTTTTTTTGCAATACTTTTCAAAAGCAGTTTCATTTACTGGACTTTCAGGTGTAGATGTTACTTACAGAGGGAAAAAAACTAAAACACCTTAGTCTTCTGCTCTCCTTTGTCACAAACCTGCCTGATGCACAGGCCGTATTGACCTGTACAGTCTACATGATCCCTTCCTTTATTTGTGATTGCAGATGCTTCTTCCCCTTTATGAAACTAAAATTTAATGCTGAAATGACATAAAATTGTTTAACAATTGGAAAAGTAGAAGTATTCTGGAAAAAGCTGCATGTGTTGGCAGTAAAGCAGTAATTTTTGTATTTCAGTCAATTTCATTCTTTCTAAATGGCAAGGAAACTTTGCAATTCTTTGTGTAGGGAAATATGTTTGGACATACGTTCTTCAAGAATGGATTTGACTGTCGGATAATTGGAGGTGAATTTTTTCACTATTATTTCTAATGATGGAAGAGATTATATTGTGATAAAGTTAAGCCTAAATATCTTGTCTGACATGAGTTATTCCATATAGTTTTCATTCATGGTATTCCCATCATTGCTGCTAGACTGTACCGCCTCCACCTCATACTTCTTCACCATCTCTTACAAAAATGGGTCTTGCTAGTGTTTCTACCTCTCCCCATCCTTTTGCTGCCCCACTATTAATTTTCCCTTCCCTGTCACAATCTCTCTCCAGTTCTGAGGTCTGTGGACTGTTATCTGCCTCTCATCTCTTCAGTATCTGCTGTTTCAAGCTCTCTTTCCTCTTTTATTTCTGTTCTCATTATCCAAGCTTCACCTTCAACTCTTTTGGCTCCTGTCCCACTGCCTGCAAGCATGCTCTTGCATATTCTACATAAAAATAAGGCTCCTTTATTCAGCTTGCCCACTTAGAATCCTATCTTCTTCCTCGCCTTTGTTTTCAGCACTCTAGGGCCCAGATCCAAGGATCTATTTAGGCTCCTAACTTGTCCTTGAAAGCCTAAAAGTATTCTGAATGCAGTCCTGCCTCAGTTTTCTTTTCTCACTTCTCATGGCGCCCTTTTAAATGTCCCTTGTACCTTGTGACAGCTGAATTTCTTTTTTGGGAAACAACATTAATATGTTTTGATTCTTTATGGATGAGACACTGTAGCAGCTGAGTAGGTTGTACTTGTGCTCCTACAGCCTCAGGATCACTCCCCTAATAGGAGTGCTCCCCTAATGGGTGGCTGCTTCTAAGATGTAGCTAAGAGAAAACTTCTTACTACGTCTGTATTGGATTAGTCAGCACAAATTAGTTCACAAAAACAAAAGAAGACATTAACAGCAATTCCCATGTTCATTATATTCTCTCTTCATCAACAAGAAATGTTCCCATATTTTAACAAGTCATATTATGGTCTATTCAGCTCTGCTGTGATTCTGCAGTCCTATAGGCTCCTAAGCTGAACCTGATATCTCAGGCACATGGTGTGGCTCTTGGGGATGGTCCTGTGCAGGGCCAGGAATTGGACTCAATGATCCTTGAGAGCCCCTTCCAACTTGCGTATTTTCTGATTCTGTATCTAATGGGACAATGACATACAGGACAAGAAGTACATCTTAAGGTTGCTAATAAGCTTAGCTCTGTGGAAGCTGTGCCCAGAACACAGAAGGGACGGGAGTAGATCAGCACAAAGAATAGAGGCTGATGGAAGGAACTCTGCCAGCAAGCGCAGAGAGAGAACTCCTACACTGGGATTTTTGATTGCACAGGTAGAGCTGTTGAACCACTTGCAGGCTGTGACGCAAATTTCAGAGCATCCATCCAGAGGGCTTTGGTGTTGTAACGTGCCATATCACAGGATCTTTTAATGTTGTAGCCACCTAACAATGCTTAGAAAGCTAACTGTGAGGGTCCATGAACAGGGATTCATAAAATCCAGCTGCTGGTGAAGGCAATTGAGAAGTGCTATGGAGCTATCAGAGCATTTGAATTCTTTTCAGGCTTGTTAGTCTTTCAAGTCACAAGTACTTGCAGAAAATTATCCCATCTTCTTCAAGCCTTTGGGACCAATGGTGCTGAAGTTAAAAAAAAAAAAGACAAATACAAGTATTTAGGTTTTAAAAATTGACAAGAAATCAGTTTATCTTCCTAAAGCTATCTGTGAGGAACATTAAGGCACTTAGCAATACCAAGTAATTAGTGTTTTCCTTAATAACTTCCAGGTGAACACATGAGCTTTTGGCTTGTCAGAATCTGGAAGAGATGCCATAAAGATCTGAGATCTGTGTTCAGATGTCTGAGGTCAGCCAGCCAAGGTCCACTCTTTGGATTCAGCTCACAGGTATTATCCTCTTAGTTGTGCCTGAAGATAATTTGTGTTTCTTAACTTTTCAAATGAATGGTTAATGACCTTTAGCAAATTTTGGAAGGACACGTAAAACAGAGCAAAACTGTAGAATGATGTTTGCTCTTGGTATATTTGTACATGCAGCAGGGTCCTGGTTTTCTTGCTTGGGCTTCAGGAGCTAGAATGATCCCAATGCTGCCTTCAGTGCCTGCCCATTGCAATGCTGTACACAAGGGCTAACAGTGAACCTGGCAGGGCCTTTACAGTGTCCTGCCTCCAAACTGGCCTTGTTAGTATAAGCTTAGTTTGAGTGTTCCATCTTTGACTTCATAACTGTTTGGAAATGACTTGCTGTCATTTGGGAAATCAGAAACACATTGCTTTAGTACTGATCCTCATGCAGTGGTTGATGTGCAGTGATGGTCATGTGTTGAAGCCTCTGTATTTTAGGGGAACAGACAGCTATGCTAGATTGCTTCAGTAGAGCATAAAAGTAATCTTCCTGTCATAGAAATGAAGCATAGTAGCAGATAACATTTTAAGTGATGTCAATAGCTGTATTTTTCTCTTAATAATTTAGAATACATAACACGATTTGTTTAGCTAGATTACTTACTGCTTGTGTATCATCTCAAATCAACAACAGAACACCAGAATTTATTAGTACAACAGAAGAACATAAAACATAATTTGTTCCTTAAAAATGCCATTATAGTGTCAATATGTTCAGCTGACTTTCAGAGTGTGAATATAGCTGAACTTTTTGCTTTTAAAGTCACATTCATTAGCTGAAATCCAATGGTATAGCATATACATGGTGATGTGACCTAAGCCACAATGGTCATGAGAGAGGGCACACTGGGATATTTTTTGAAGGCCAAAGACAACACTGATGTTTTCCTTTACAAAAATCAGCAAAACTCAATCAAATTTTGTTTGTCTACACTCACATGTTCTAGAAGAGGATTATGTCCTTGCTTATTTCTCTTTTGATGGTTCTTAGGCTCACTTGCTCCAGACAATAAAGAAGTGGAGGGAAAACAAAGTAAAATTAACTGCAATAACATATATTCTAATAACCCTCTTCAGAAGAATTGGGAAGAAATGTAACAGATGGTAGCTAAGTTCTAACAGAAATATTCATTCACCTTCATTGATTGGCATGGCTATGAATGTTGAGGGCTAACGACTTTTTTTCAAATTAAAGATAATATGTTCCATTAATTTTTGAGGAATAAAAAAGGCATGTTGCTGAAAATATTTTATACTCATTTCCTTATGAAACTCTATCCTTCCATTGTCACAATGGCTAGTAATACCCCTCTCAGAAAGAGACAAAAGCTTGATTCAGAAACATGAACTGGCAACCTTTCAGTGACACAGCAATAAAAGCTGCCCACCTTGCATATCAGAGAAATTTAATCTGAGAAGTAGAAAGAAGAGAGAGAAAAAGTGAGAACTGGATTTGGGATGAAAGAATGGAAAATCATCTTCAACCTTTCTTGCCTTTTTTTCCTGGAGTGTCACAAGAGCCCACAGAGGGTGGTAATCTGGTGCCACACTTCTTCCCATTGAGGCTGGGATTGCAGCTGCCCTGGAAACATCCCTCGCTGCAGGGTGAGCAGTCCTGGGCTTGCTGCCATTGAGAGGTCTGTGCTGCGGTTGTGCTTTTGTTTGAATTGCAGGATCAGTCCCTCCCTTGGCTTGACTGCTGGGTAAGACCCATGTGCAGATACTTGGCATCTCTATGCCCCTCTCCAAAGCTGTTCAGGAATGCTGAAGTACCTGGCAGCTTCATGGATGTTCTGGGATCCCCACTGTGGTAAGGACAACAAGTCAGGGCTCAGCTGGGCACTTCTGAAAAACTAAGTCTTCTTGCCACGTGTCTGGCAATACTCACACTCTTGGTTGATCTGGACAAGGGACGCCATTCTCATGTACATTTAGTAAACCAGTTTTATAAAACCTGGAGAGAAAAATAGTCTAACGAACCATGTTTACTTTACTTGACCTGTCATACAACCATCTTGCTTATCTGGATGGACAGGAAATGTTGCCCAAATCAAACATAATTTCTTCTGCCTCTAAATACTGACTGCTACAAAGAACTTAATATGATTGTGTTTGTTTATTACTTGAACATTAACAGTATAACTATATATACAAATATACAAAGTAGATCTGTGCATATATCTTTATGTGTCTTCAGAATCACAAATGTACTTAGGATAGGAAAAAATTAGATGCCTGTTTAAATAATGTTCTTCTATATTTTTTTCCCAGATGTTTCCCCCTAAAATCACATTATAAACAATAATAAAAAACCGAATATAGAAAAAAGTGATGGACAATTCAGGCCCTGTAAAAAAAACCAGAATATTTTCATTCCACAGTGATATTAAAGAAAAGAAATATCTCAAAGTCTGAAGTTTCTTTGCTTTCTCTTGTGATGGAAGATGCTAAATGTTGATTAACTTTCAAAAAAACCCCTAGATTCACTGGAGCCAATAATGTGAAAACTCTCTGTGTAATAATAAATTTGGAAAGTTATTTATCCTTAAAATTGATCTTAGGCTGCAGAGGTAGCAGCACTGAAGGTTCTTACTTTTGTGCATTTTCCCTGAAAATGGAAAATAAATAACTCTGTGACTAAGCCTTTTTGATGTTCATTGGAAACCCTAAAATAAAATTTTTTAGATACAAACCTACTCTACAGTAGCAAGCTCCCACTAACACTTCTTCTACCCTCAACCTCTTCATGTGGCACCCCCAATAAATTTGAGGTATTTTACCTCTTTCCCCGAGGAGAAATTTACAATTGCTGCACAGTGCCAATTCTCAGAAGTTCTCCTTGAATTATTAAGAATGATGAATTCTTAACAATGGTGAAGTATCTGGGCTTCATGGATCTGTGTCTGAGTGCTCTATCCATTAAGAACAGATATGGCAATACTCTGTGTTGCAGCATCTGTATTTTAGGCAGTTGGCACTTCATCAGCTGTTGGAGGAGAGAAGGGAGGCTGGCTGTGGAGGGACAGCTTGATCAGTGCAGATCTGTGACTGCCTGAGCTCTGAGAACTGTTTGCTGTGTTTGTATGGACTCTTGCTATGTTTAAGAACTGTTTGCAGTTTGAAGTCTGTACGAAGTTTGAGGATTTTATCATTCTATATGTTTTCCCTTTGTTTCACTGTGTGTCCCTGATGGAATATTCTATCCCTGATGTTGTGTAACCCACCCCTGACTGGTCCCTGCCTGCAGCAGGGTACCATTCCCTTACAGGGTATCACCTGCCTCTGTGCTCCCAGCTTTGAAGGGTCTTGCCTTGTATGGCTGGGGCTGGCCCAGACCCTTGCCCAAAACCTTCCCAGGGTGCTCCTGGGATCAGAAGCCAGCCGCCCGACCCTATTCAAGTTGTACCAGTTTGAATAAAGCTCTCTCTCTTCGTGCTCACCTCGGCAGCACCCACCTCACTCCCTGGAGTGTGTCCCGTTATTTCCACCCCCCACCTTCCCCTCAGGACTGCAGTCAGCAACTATTTTCCCCAAAGAGCCGGGGTTCCAGCCCCGTGCAGCACTCTCCACACTGAGGAGGAGCCCAGGGGAGCCAGTACAGGAGTGCAGCCTTGAATTAACCAGGAAGAAGGAAGTGTGTGAAGAGGATTGGATCTAAGTGCACTGTATCCTTTGTTCTGGTACTTCCCATTACTCCATAGTCATAAAACATCATGGAATCAGGTTCCTAGGCCTTTTTCTAGTGATGCCTCTTTATGAGCTAATAGGTTAATGCATGACAGTGGGATGCAGGAGACTGAGTTTCCATTAGGTTTTCTTCTGCATTAGGATTTGGTTTTATGTTTACCACCTTCCAAAAACATTCTGTAACTGTGACATTATAATGCCCCTCTCCTTCTGCTTAATTGCTTTGTATCTGGTGGATTACCATACATCACATGCATGGATGCAAGAAGCAAGGAGCACAGTTCTTTATCCTTGTGGTTTGGGCACTCATTTGGAATTAATGAGGCCTGGGCTTCAGTTACCTGCTCCTGTTAATGTTTATGATCTTTATATTTAGTGATCGCTGAATAAATGTATATTTTCAGTGCTTCATAGACAAAACCATTTAGCACTGAGGTGTTTCTGGGCATGTTTAGACCCTTAGGCACCCAAGATTTTTTGGTTTTATACTTTTGAAAAGATAGATATCCAGACTTCACAAATACCTTTTTGGTGAGGAATAAATTTATGGCATTTTGAGCTTTTGGAGATGAGCTTTGACCTGCTCCCCCAAGAACAGAACTTGGATTTCGTGCAGCTGACAATGCACACTCATTAGTGCTTCTATCTTTTCTGATGGGAGAAAATCAAATAGATAAATACAGACAAAATAACCTTTCAAGCATCAAGGACTCCCCTTACTATACTGTTACTCATTGCGTTTTCTGAGTACTGAATCAAAAGAAAATGCTTAGTTGTGTTCAGTCTTTCATAAACTCTGGCTCTGATTTGGGACATGTGCTATTTTTGGTGCTTTGTTATGTTATTTGATATCCATAGTTGGTAAAGTACTTGAAAAAGGTGAAGTTTCCACAGAAGTACTCTCAGTCCTGTAGCATCCAAGGTCACAGGACTCTCACAAATAGGAGAATGCAGATAAAGAGAAGCTGGCATGTGTCCTGGAAAGATCCTGCTAGTCGATGAAAAGAACAGACTAAATCCCTAAGCAGTCATTTTCTACAGTTCAGAAATTAGGGGTAAATTGAGACTTGAGCTTTTTTTGGTAATTTCGCCCCCCCTCCCCCTGTGGAGTAGGTGAGGCAGCAGTAAATACTGAGATGGAGATGCTGTCCTGTGTATTCACTGTAGATGTATGGAGATGGAAGAATAAGAAAAAATAGCAGAAAAGCAGACTTCTATTAAACTATTCCTAAGTTTTCTTCTAGCAACATCCTCTAAACTGCAGACCTTCTCCTTTTTCTGGCCATTTCTGGGACCAGAGCAGTTGATCATAACATACAGATTAACACACACAAAAAAATAAGATTGTGTATGGAGAGAGGCAGGATGTGTGACACTTCTGTTACTCCCAGCTTACTACTATGAAAACTTCCTAATTCACCGACTCATGGCTGTGACTACCAGGGAATACAGCACCTGGAGCACCCTGGAGAGCCTCTGAAGGTAGTGGTGTCTACTCCAGTTGCTGCTACTGCAGCCTGCCCTTCTGTAAAACATCCCATGCAAGTTGGCAGGGCCTTGCCAAATCTCCAGAGGATAACCTGAACCCATAGCTTTTAAATTTTCGTACATGATGTCATCAATGAACATCTGACAAAGCATTTATGAAGGCATGCTTTGCCTGAAATGCAGGAATTAAAACCTGCGCAAGAGAGTTTCTCCAATGCTCAAGTCTGAGTGAGGTTTTCATATGAAGAGACTGAACGCTATCAAAGGGAGAAACTATTCACCATATTAGTAAAGGGTGGATTAAGAAGAACCTTTGGGCATGTTAAAGTCTTTTCAAACAGAATACCTTCGACATTGCAAATAGCCTAATTTCTTACCTGGAAAAGCCCTTAGTGTGCTTGTGGGTGCTATTGTCCATTGTGAATAAATCAAACCCACTCAGTCTTTGAAGGATAATCGTCTGAGGCACCGAATTTCATCGCTGTTCTGTACAACAGCAGACTTCAAGCCCTCCTGCAATGGTGGGAGGGATACACTGTACAGCGAAAGTGTTCATTTGTGCTGATACTAATGCTTTATCCATTACTTGCTCCATTTCGTTCTAATCACCTGAGTTTGTTCAACCTGGAATTATGTAGAAAGAGAAATGAAGGAATTCAATTACTACAGTTCTACTCAGGAAGAAGTAGGGGGAAAAAAAAAAGAATTTTGAATATGTGATGACTTTTTAAATAATACTGTGATGACCTACCTAATCTAGAAAAACAGTTATGAGTGACTCTCGCTGTATTTCTGCTTAAGAAATAGCTGCTCCAAATGAGTAAGCATAACCCTGTATGAATTTTGGAGAACTGCTTGTTTTTATCAGTCATGAATTGTGCTAATGCTCTATATTGAATACGGAAGCGAGCACGTTGCTTGCTTTTTCTGCAGCAAAACTGATATTGGTTTAAATTCTTTTCATGCTTCAAGTGAAAATCACTGAATGAGTACATCCAGAAGTGAGTTAAGGTGTATTCTACTTCTTACAAAAACAGAACTTTGGAAAATTGCATTGTGATGTCAGCAAAAGACGCTGTTCTAAAGAAAGTCAAAGAACCAAAAATGTTGTCAAACTGCAAAGCTTAAGAGATAATAGTTAGTTAGAGCTAAAATCACTGTTAAAGAGAAATTCTTAACTAGTCAAGTCCCAGTTCCTAAGTCCTGTACATCCTAATGCTGTGGTCAAAAACCCCACATACATAAAGTAAACTCCAATAAAATCAATGCTGTGAATATTTCTGATGATTAGAGAAGGGGTTAACAGTCCATTAGTGCCCATTTTCGCAATGCTGTTTACAACACTCAAGACCTAAGGTTACTTCCAGCTGCCCAACAATTCTGCCAGGACCCAGCACGTGCAGCATTGTTGTGCAATGGGAGTTCATTTTGGGTAGGCCTGCAGCCCTCACTGTCCCAAGCCTCGTTAAATAACAGAAAAGATCATCTTGTTTTTCACATTGCTATGAGGGTACATACTTGGTTTCTGAGCCAGAGACAAATTTAGATTTGCTATCCTCTTTTCTTCCAACAGTTATTTAATACTTTTGGGTTTGATTTTGCATATGTGGAAGATGTAAATAACACTTGGTTGCTGACCTGGAAGCGCTCCTATTGCCTACCTGGAATTCTCAAAGGAAGCCTCACTTTGCAGCCTCAAGGACATGTGGTATTTGATTAGGGGAATTAGGCCAAACTGCCACCACATAGTAAAGCAAAGCGGAATTATCTGGTCATTAGAAATCTGGAGCTTCCTGAAATTGGCAGTTTTTCCCTACTACCTGAAAGGATAAGGGGATACCCTTTCCTTATACCAATGATGAGGATGATCCCTAGACAATGAAGTACAAACCATCAGAGCAGCCCTTTCAGAAAAATCAAGAAAGTATTATGAAATTTTTGGCCAGTGGAAGAAATCAGATGTTCCTTGATCATCAGCCAAATTTGGGCATCAAATGAGATTAGTATTTTCTCCTTAACACTGTTAAAACCAAGGCTGGATAAAAGTAATTTCTCCAGTTGTCAAAATGCCTATTTGCTTTTTTGTTTTTGAGATCTGCCTCTTTTATAATCCGGGGAGGAGAATCACTAAGCCACAGAGGCAAACTAACTCTCAAAGTGTTTCTCCAGTTTGCTTTGCTTCAGCAGAGCAAAGTAAGGGAACTGAGTATCAGCATATTGAGAACAGGTTCATTTCTGTTACCTATTTAGAGTCCTGATTTCAAAAACATCAAGACTGCTTTCATGTAAATAACGCCTCTAACATTATAACTCACATTTGCTAAGTGGTGACATAGCTTGCTTGTGCCCTGCACTCACACACAGTAATCATAGTCCTGTTAGCACTCAGGACACATGCCTGCTAGCCAAACCAGCAACTGGCCTTGTTTATTAAATTCCCTTCTCAAATGATTCAAGCTTGTATGTAGTATCTGTATCAGCATTATCCACACTTAGCTCACATCTGTCCTCTGTGGAATTGGGCTGCATAACTCTCTTTGTGTAGACACAGGGAAAGTAACCATTTACACGCTCTCTTAATGCAACATTTGTCACAGTGCTATAGGCTGATAGAAAACAAAATAGTATTTGCTTAGGAAAGAAAGTTTTCATTTTGCAAGAGGTCAGCTTTTGTTCTGACAGGAAGATATGTATCTAAATCTAGGTATGCTCTTTCTTCTGCCAGCAGCAAGATGGAATGGTGTACTTCTTGCTTCTCCATTTGGGACAAAGATATCATCAGCAGTGAGGCTTCTGGCTGCCCTTGCAAAAGCTCTAGTAGCAGGTGTTATGCAAGGGGTGGGTAGATGTTACACTCCTTACAGATATTAGAAAAACAGCAGCTTGTAGGTGTAAGTGTACAGATGTGTTTTAATACAGTGAATATTTCCTTAATGGCCTTAATTATAATCCAAATTATTTGTAGAGGTTTAGTTGTTGTTAAGTTAATGTTCTCATGAGAGACTAAATATTACTCAGGTTTGTTCACATTGACTTAAATTACTCTTTTTCAGTACCACCATCCTTTTGCCTGAGGATAAACTACAGCTGAACATATTTATGCAATTGTCCTGAGGGAAGGATTAAGTTATTGGTTTATTTATAGTATTAGAACATGTTACTCTGAAATGGGACAGTTTCAGTTGGAGTAGAGGATTGGCACTGAAGGATGACAGTGGTTTTCCCATCAGTACAACAGTCTCTGCCCTCCCCTTCAATATGTGCAGGGTGTGCATCCTGGTTGGTGTAACCTCATGTGTGCATGAATCCCAGGGAGTTATGGGGCATCCCTCACCAGCCTTTCGAAGCAATAGCCTCTGTGTAATCATAATACTAGCTTGAGCCTGTGGGAAGAGAAGATCACAAAGAAGGCAGAAGAAAAGTAAAGTGACAAAGCAAATGTAAAAGATGAAGAAATAATGTATTTTATGTTCACATTTGCACATTCAGCAATTCAGGAATTTGGCAGACTGCTTGCTCTCTGCACTACTTTTTCTTTTCAATTAATTTAAAAGTTTGAACACTTCATTACAAGATTCAATGGCAAGACAACTTTCCAGTAGCTTGATAATGACTATTTCTCTGGCTAATGAAACTCTTTGTTGTGCTTACTGGGGCTTATTCCACTGATTCACGTATTGTCTTATAGGGAGCCAGGTAGCCTGAGGTTATCAATTAATAAAAGATGCTCTGTTTTACTCTCCTCTGACGTTATGTTTTTGATGTAATTATGAAGGCTTTCCTGATCAACTTGTCCATGATCATTGCAGATTCAAATTTCAACCTTAATGAATAGGAAGCACTCAGAAAAAACCCCATGCAGGCTGATGAACTGTCACATTTTCATGAACGGGGACAGCTGAGGGAGTAGGGGACAGTGTGAGTCCTCCCAGCTGTTTTGTTTTGCATGAAGAAAAAAGATCAAAGGAAATATCTGTGACATTTGTGGGGTGAAATCAAACAAGACTTAGATATGGGTCACACCTTTGTCTTTCATTAGATAAAGGCAAAAATAGTCCCTGATAATCCCAACTGAGGGAAAATTCTCTTGTAATCTCAAATCTGACAATGGTAAAAAGCAAGACACACTGGGCAAATACTTTTCAGACCTTAATACTGAGGAGCAGCTGCGTGCTTTGTTTTCTCAAGGACAACATTTCTGTCTTTGTCATCAATCTTCAATACTTCATAAAAGGGCAAAAATTTACCTAAAACTAAGGTGTTCAAGAAGTATAGATCTAGTACAGTTCCTTCCATCATAATTACCAAAGCATCATTAAATAATTTATTATCATAACCTTAATATGATACACATACATGTAATAAGGAACTAGTAACAGAAATGGAGATGTTGTCTCAGTTAATGTTCAAGTTGGACCAAAGACCCATGTGAAACTGTCCTAGAACTGTTGAAAACCCTGCCTCAGAAACACCCTTTTCCTGTAACCCACCAGGGAGTTAAGTGATCTCATTGTGGTGCAGGTAAACTTTTAGATGCAGGTCTTTCTGAGGTTATTCAGTCTATAATCTGAAATCCCGTGGCTGGACTCTGCTGTCAAAGGAGGTGATCGTTATGGGTAGGTTCGTGTGGACCAGTGCAGTGATACAATGAATGTCCCTTACAATGGCGGGTTGGGTGGCTGCTGCCCACGAGTGCTTGAATTCAAACTGCACTGCAAGACCTTAGCTGGTATTACAACTGCACCTGTATTGTACAAAGGCAGGTGAAGTAATTCCAGTACTTTAGTGGTGGAGTCAGGATCAGTATAGCTCCTCTGGCAAGGTTTCGTGCAAGCTAACTAGCTACTCTGCCTGCTTTTGGGACCCTGGGTGATGTGTTGACATTGTGTTGTATAGGTATTTGAGGCAGTTTGGAGGCATTTCCAATGAACTCTATAATAAAGGCATACTTCCTTTTATAATATACACCTATAACATACACCTTTCTTTCAGAAATGGGAGGATGCACGTTTACCAGTCAGTAGTACAATTTCTTTTAATCCAGAGCTGGCATTCGGACATACTTCACTCGTGAAGAAAGCTTCAAGTAAGACTCTCAACTTCAACTCTAAGTCTTCGTGACTTACAGCTCTTGATTTTCAGTAGTACCATAGCTGTAGCAAAATCTTCATGGACTGAAGGACTGTGTATGGTGTAGTAGAAGGAAAGCCTCACTTTAAGTACACTAAATTCAACTCAGATAAGTTCTGCAGGTCTTTTGAACACATTATTTTTATCTTGCTGTGCTTCAAGACTTGTTTTATTTACGACTCATTCACCATCAGCTCCCTTCTCCTCTGTTTTTTTTATTATTTTTTCGTTCTCTTTAATTCCTTTTCCACTTCATTCCTTTCCTTACTTTGACCTTTTACTTTTTTTTTTTCACATTCATCTCAAGCCTTTCTCTCAGGCGTTGTCCTATTTTCTTCCTTCCCTTACATGTCATTCATAATCTCACTCCTAACCACAGTCTTGCTACATCTAGTCACTCAGTCCTCCAAACAACCTACTATTAGAAGAATTTCACATACTAGTCTGTAGAAAGTAAAGCAGATCCGCACATCAGCATTAGGTAGAAGGGCAAGTTTATTAACTAAAATAAAGACCAAAATATTTTGTTGCATTGGTGTGGATGGTACACAGGCTATATTTAGTGTAATGAAACTGGGATGAAGTGTGAACCACCACTGGGCCATGACTGTTCAGTAACTATTAAACTTCCTGAAATGTTTTGGACCACCCGGTCTGGTAGCAGGTCTCTCTACTCATCGCAGGTGGGTTGGAACTAGATGATCTTTAAATGTTTCTTTCAACCCAAATAATTCTGTAATTCCATGAATATATGTGATCTCTCTCAAAACCTAAAGCTGCAGAAACCTCTTCAGCAGCAGTTACACATCTTTCAGCAGAGGTTCAGTGTAAGAACATGTTGCACAAAGACTTTGCATAGGCAAAAAGCTGATCATACTGAGCAATCATCATCTGTGAAAAAAAAACAAACACAGCCATGAATAGCTACTTTTTCTTGATCACTTGCTTTGGAATTGAAACAGTACTAAAAGCATTCAAGACACATTATAAATCATGCACAATGCCCAGAAATGTCCTTGCATCCTTTTATCATACACTATTTTGTATTTTCTAACAGGTGTTAGCCTGGACCAGGTTAAACCACTAGCTCTGTATTTTATGTTATATTTGATAGTCTCATAGTCATGCTATGTATTATGTATTTTAAAGCTGGGAATTGGAAGAAAAAGAATTTGGTATTTGTCTTTATTTCTTGTCATTGACTCTTACAGGACAATAGCCAGGAATTTTAGCCCCATAAACTTATCTTTGGAAAATACTTTGTGTTGCATTTGAATATGAGGAATGAAGAGATTATTTTGAGAATGTGATCTCTTTTTGCTAGAGAAATATTATGGTGTCTTGAAGATGTCATTTTGGTATCCTGATTCTTTTCATGGGAAATGATATCACATACAGGATCTTGGTTCTCATGCATTATATAGCTTCTAGTTTCACAGAATATCAGGAAGGGTCAGGTTGCAGGCGCCCACAGTGGGTCATCTGTTCCAGCCTCCTTGCTCAAGCATGGTCATCCCATAGCACATTGCACATGATTGCATCCAGATGATTCTTGAATATCTCCAGCTAGAACAACCTCTCTGGTCAATCTGTTCCAGTGCGTGGTCACTGGCTATTGGCCTTCTGGGCCACAAGGGCATGCTGCTGGCTCATGCACAGCTTGTTGTCCACCAGAACCCCCAAGTCCTTCTCCACTGAGCTGTTTTTCAGCAGGTCATCTTCCAGCCTGTACTGGTGCATGAGGTTATTCCTCCCCACCGGTAGAACCCTGAATTTGCCTTTGTTGAATTTCAGAAGGTTCTTCTCTGCCCAACTTTCCAACCTGTTGAGGTCCTTCTGAAGGGCTGCACAGCACTCTGGGGTATTGGGCACTACTCCCAGCTTTGTGTCATCAGAGAACTGGCAGGGCAGGCACTCTGCTCCTTCATCCAAGTCATTGATGGGTAAGTTAAACAATACTGAGCCCAGTATTGAATCTTGAGGGATACCACTAGTGACAGGCCTCCACCTAGACTCTGTTACACTGATCATGACCTTCTGGGATCTGCTGTTTGGCCAGTTCTCAATCCACTTCACTGTCCACTCATCCAGCACATACTTTCTGAGTTTGTTTATAAAGATGTTGTGATACTGTGTTTCACTGACATGGCTGACATCTACATGGCTGTTTAAGGGTATAGTTTTTTATGGTTAATTATATGGTTATAGAGATGGTCTGAAGGAGAGGTGGCTACCATGCCTGTGGTGGAAATCATCAGGCTCATATTTTGGTTGATGGAGCTGTTTGCTCTGTGTCAGATGTTCACTAAGGATTATTAGTTCATATTGTTTACAATATAGGCTTCTGTATCTGGCTCTGGAAAACTTTGCATGTCCTTAACTTGCAAAGTTTTTCCAGCTTGGAGATGATGTAAAGGAGACCAAACCAAAAACTCAGAAACATGTGAGCTTACACAGAACAGAAATACATGGTCAAATTGGGTAAACAACTTTCACAAAAGGTCATTCTCCTCTGACTCCTAGTGCTCAAGAGATACAAAATACTTTCAAAAGATGGTCCTGAGAAATGCAATTAATAAGTCTCTTAGCTTTTAGGAGTCATGTACAGGTTATATGGCACATAATACTTGCCCAATTTCAGTTAAACTGCTGATGCTCCATAAGTATTTTTTTGTTGTTCTTTTAAAGACATCTGCAATGGGGATAAAGAAGAGACACTAAGTGACTGAATATTGCTTATAGTTCTATTTGCGAAGAGCCATTCCTTTTTATTGCTTTCTTTAGAATAGAACAATCTGTTCTGAAGCTTCTGAGAGAACACACTGGTTAAATTATAAACTAAAAGTACATTTTTTCTAATAAATTTATCTCCCATCTAAAAGAAAATATCATAATAAAATAGAAAAAGTAGGAAGGCATTAATTACTCAATGTTTAAGTCTCCTATATCTCTATCTGTATTTGATTTGAGAAAGCAGAGTTCTTTTAACCTGATTCAGCTATTCCTCTGAGTTTTAGAAAGTAATGAAAGTTCACAGAAGACATGACTTTTATTATGAGGCATGTTATGTAATGTAAGATTCGGTACAGCATATTTATTTTCATATGCTTCAGTGCATTGTATTAGGAATTAATCTAATGTTCTGCTTTTAAATGGTTGTCTTCCCAATTAATTAAAGATCATGAAATATATTGAAAAGAATTAAAGACGCCCCTCTCAGGTGGCACTATGAGAATATTTTCCCTTAGTATATGTAATTTGAAAACTTTTTAAATATTGATTTTTAATGCTTTCAAATTAATTTTATCTGTAAATGTAATGAGTTTAATAAACTGGTGTTCAAACCCACAAGATGTAATGAAATATATAAAACCTGATGCAAGTATCATTTCAACAACTAAATTCAGTCATGATAATTGAGTTACATTTTCAAGACCACTAGCAATGTACTTTTGAGAAAAGAGGAGAAAAATTTCTCTTAAAGGAAAATGGTTTTCTGAAAAGATGAAACAAAGCTTTTTCCCTTGTTTTTTTTTACCTGGAGATTATTTCTTGTGTCAGTGGTATAAAGGTGGTAATTTTCTTTCAGTAGACTTGTTTACTTAATATTACCCTTAGAGTAGCTCTAGTTCATGCAGAGCTGCTTAGTAAATCAAGCAAACCAGTCCTTCTATGACTTTTTGTTTCTATAAATAGAAAAAGATAATAAAGTAATTTATCTGCCTTTCACAGCTAATTTCACATTCAACTCATATAATGTACAAGATCTGGCATATAATTCCAATCCAATCTGTAAAAAGACCTTTGAGATCAACAAGGAGGCTTTAATTTCAGATAAGTAGATATAAAATTAGAGAAGGTAATTTGGTTTATAGTTCTCCTATCAGTATCTTCCACGACAAACCCTGTGTTGAACATGTCATGTCTTCCTGAGATTTTGAAGGATGCATTTCTAGATTTAGTTTTCATGTGCATGTGTTTTAGAGTAGAAAACAATTAACAGTACAGCCTAAGTAAGGTTAGAACATTTTACTTTCATCTCGTGAACTGAAAACCTTCATGCTTTCAGTTCATATATGTGCCTGTGTGTAAGTATCATGTCATGATAGCATGAGTTCTCCATAGAGCTCAGCAGTACTGTGATGAATGGGCATTGGTCTGGAGCAAAATGATGGATTGACAGCTTCCAGGGATTCTTCAGCAGATGGGGTCACCCAGACAGAGAAATGCCTTGATTAACCCCCTGGTCTGTGGTAAGGAGAATTGATGACATACCAGCATCAGGGAATGCATAAGCTCATGTAGAATCTTGCATGATGTGATGTGTGATTTTGGTGTGATGGTCTGCAGGGCTGGTGCAGATCAGGCTTGTTAGGATGGACAGCCAAGGTCATATTGTCTTTTTTTGTTTGTGTGTTCAGGAATGAATTTGGCTCTTGGTTATGCTAGCACCAACAGAGCTAATAGAAACCACATTACAAAATGGGCTCTAGCACTGTTTCCCTGCTGTGGCATGAAGACAAATGACTATATCATGAAACCTCCTCATAACAGATTTTGTGTTCTGTCATGTTTCCTTCCGGTCAGAGAAATGAAAAGCTTAAAGTGTATCAGAGGCTTGCAGGGGTATCACGATTTTAAAAAGCAGGATTGCTTCCAAAGTCTTAATAGAAATGATACCAAATAACTTGGAAATAATTAACTGCTTTTTAAAAGATGAGCAATTGTTATAACTATCTACTAATAAAAAATGTATTTACTTATGTAGAGAAAAAAACCCAAACAAACAAGCAAACCAAAACCCTTGCTTGAATAATTTAATTAGATTTTGGTAGAGGGCTTTTTTTAAAAAAAAAATGATTCCTCCTTCCTTGTCATCATAGCAGATTGTCTTATTACAAAAACAATAACAAAACCCCCTAACAATCAAAACAAACAAATGAAAAAAGGAACAAAATGACCTAAAGGAAAATGTTGTGGAGCCAAATGTAAACAATTTAAGATAAAAAAAAAGATATCTCGTTTTACACTGTTTCATGGCTGATTGGTAAATCACAAATCCATTTAAAAGCCTAAGACAAAAAAAGGCTAAGAAGTTAATGGATAGCTCAAAATAACCCCCAGGAAGCAAACTGAGGGAAAACCTGGTTGATATTTTCTTTCCCTTAACTTTTTCATGAGAAAGAGAAACAATTTACTTGATGGTCAATACTTCCAATTTTTGCAAGGTTAAGGAGCATCTGTGTTTCCAAGGGAGCAGAGAATATTACATTTCATTCAGTAGCAAGCTATATTTGCCAGAATTTGACTCAGAGAGGAACAGTCCATGGGGTAATGTGGTAGCCAGGAAGCAAGCCTGCCAGTCTTTTGCAGAATGTTATTCTCTGATTCTATTGATGTACAAATTACATTTTGAGACAAAACTGCCAACAGTTTTTTCCAAATTACCTGTATTATTCCAATAGTTTCAGCTAATGTCCAATAGAGTTTCTGTTCATCTGAAGCCATTTAAGTGACAAAGTACTGAATTCTGTTAATGCCGTAAAAATTTATGACTGCTTTCAATACTTCAGCAGATACTGATCCAATAAGATGTTTATTATGCTGTAGAAAGAAATTACCCTATACCCACTATGTACTGCACAGTATGTGGAAGGGGCAGGCAAGTGGAAAGACTCTCCTAAAGGAATGATTTTTATGTAATCTGTCAAGAAACCGTCCATCCAGTGGATTTCTAATGATATTTAGATCTGTAAAAAGCTGACAATGGTCTTGCAGCTTATTAACCATTTGATTTCTGACAAAGAGGAAGATCTTTGCAACTGCCTATGGTGGTTTAGTTTTCTTTGCTGAAGGTCTGGAAAATCTACTGTGACTTCAGGAGAC
Organism: Scytalopus superciliaris; assembly: GCA_013400415.1. Taxonomy (NCBI): domain Eukaryota; kingdom Metazoa; phylum Chordata; class Aves; order Passeriformes; family Rhinocryptidae; genus Scytalopus; species Scytalopus superciliaris. Next base: position 55,273 of record VXBX01007267.1, read on the forward strand.
TCAGTGGAGTTTCTGAAGCATGTGAAGTGGCAGAGGCAATAAACTAACAGTCCTGTTCTGACATGTATGCGCTGTTTATTAGGTATACCCTCAGAGATACTGATGAGCACATCATGAACACCACTTCAGAAATGTACCTGTATAACCATCTGCTTTTTTCCCCCTTTTGTCTTGTTTGGAACCTAAAGGCCTTAAAAAAGTACATATGGCAAGTTGGATTGAAAAAACACTGCAAGTCTTAAGTGGTTTTACTTTTTGGAGGTAGTTTTAGAGTGTTTTCTCCTTAATAGTTGTATGGTCAGGTATGATCACAATAGAATACTCTTGCAAAGACAGATACTATCCTAAATCTGAGATCTACCCTTAGACCTCAGAAAACAAAACAGTAAGAGGTAACATCATTACCCTTGCCAGGTTTGTCTCTAAGGAGTTTAGATCAATAGACATTTGTGATAATAAGGCTGAGCTGCTATTTTCCTTTGACGTTAGCTAAAGAAATTGAAGCAAGAGCAAGAAATACAATGGGACACTAGTAAAAGCAAATAGACATGACATGCTCCCAAACTGAAGAGAATGCAAACTTTGTTTTCTCCACTCTTTGAGGTCAGGAGAGAAATTTTGCAGGAGGCACATTAAAAGGTGACTTCAGAGAGCAGAAATGGTATTTACTGGGTACTGTGGCAGAGGAAGGGCTGGCATGAAGGTTATATTAGCAGTCTCTTAAGCCAGAGGGAATATTCATTTTCCATCGCATTACACTGCTATAAGCTGAGACTAATATAAACATGTCAAGCAGTGGATTTCTTAGACACAGAAGTATTACTAACACCTTTGTTCTGAGTTTGCAGATTCACTTCTGCAACACTTTTCCTTGTGGTCTTCTTACTATAAATCCATGGAATCCTTAAGAAAGCTGGACATGCTGTGGAAATAATTTTGTATAACTCACTCATTTCATCCACATACTACAAATTTGTCAACTCACCATTTGTACAGTTGCAATTATTCTCTTTTCTTGTCCAGATGGAACATTGTTGAGGCACAGCAACATTAGCAAAAAGGCCCTATGTGCTTCCTGTTACTAACTTCATCCTTTGTACCAATGCCATGATTAACTTTGTATCTGACATTAATTATATAGATAAAAAATTCAGTCATTTTTTACAAACATTCTAATTTCATAGGCCCATGGGAATTTACTTCCTTATTATTGCTTTTGTTTCCGTAGTGTTTGCTGTCAGATCTGTGGATTTAGTATGGGAAAATACCCTTGGCTGTCAATTGTTTGTCATTTGTGCCTACATCAACTAAAAGACAAAGCTAGCTAATTTTCCTTAGGAAGCAACTGAAGGGGAAACACTGTCAAATTCCATCTGTCTGCAGTTCAACTGGAAAGAGCAGAAACACCTGCCTGGAGGGATAGAGCTGTGCAGCTCTCTGAATCCACAGGATTGGAGTGCTCTTACTCAGATGCCCAAAACCTGTCAGGTGTAATTTGAAGAGACCTTTTCAAGCTTTCAGAACATGACATCATGGTAACTATTTCTAAAAGCTAATCATAGATGAAAATAATGAAAATTCAGGTCATCTTTATGTTAAAAATTTATGCCCAGCAATACCATAAAAGAAAATTGCTTCATGTGTAAGGATGTATGTTGTCTGGATACAATTTCCCAGAGCAGGACACTTCATTTTGAAGACAATTCAACCTCATTTTGTAGGTGAGGTTATAAATCATGACATTTGCCATTCTTTTCTGACTTTCCCTGTTTCTGTGACAGATTGAATCTCTGCATCTTCCATTTAAAATTTAATAAATAATTGTTGCAGTTAAGTGAAGCAAAAGCTAGGTATTTCTATTCAATCAAAGCTTCATCTCACTGTCAGCATTCATCTCTATATTTTTAGAGCAAATAACCTAATAGTGCACGTAGTATTTCAAGAGGTAACACCTGAGCTTTGCTTTGAGTTGTGGACCAGCTGTAAAGGAAGGGGAAGTCTTGTAGTTGTGTTCACAAAAGCATCCTCTGGGTCTCCTAGCTTTGTGGGAGTGCCCAGCAAGTTGCTCTGCTCTGCGTCCCCCTTCTCCCACAACCAAAGGTAAGGGTCTGCCAAGAACAAGGACAGGGCATGGCCCAAGTCCAAGGCTGAATTTCCAGCTGCTCTCTTAATGGAGACAGACAGCTCTTTCTCATCCCAGCAATTATATAAACTGTCAAAACCATTTTTTTTCCTGAACTTTGTTCACTGCTGAACTCTGCTGCATTAGATATTTCAATAAGGTGAAAATGGCTTATGGTAACAAGAACTGAAACTTCCTTCAGCTGGGGAAATCTTTGAGTGTCTGTGGCTGGCTTGCCTCAGGGACTGCTCCACAGGTTCAAACTTGACATGTGTGTTGATAGGCAAAGTGACAAAAAATGAAGGTACAGTGAAAGGAAACAGAAAGCCACAGAACACTTAAAAAATATGAAAAAAAAAAAAAGATATGTGGTAGTCGGTTCACAGACAGGTCAAATAAATACAAAGTGATGCAGGATGAGATTGTTTTCCTTCAAATTGAAGGGCTTATGCAGAATAAACAGGAGTTTTCTCTCTCTCCTAAAGCAAGATCCTGAAAGGAAACAGAAATTGCTATCCGGGATGATGATGAACCAAATAAGGTCTCCACACACTTACCTGATAAACACCTGGCATATCTTGAAAAGCTGAATGAAACTATTCAGCATATTATTATAGAGTTACAAAAACTGTAACTCTTACCCACAGCACTGATAGAAAGAAAATAACCCAATTTTCCTGATGTTTCTATGTCATAAACTAGTGCTTATATATTTCTCTAACCACAGTTTATCAGGGGGGATGGACTAAGAGCCTGAGACAAGATGGGCAAACTGTGCACTGCCTTCTAAACTACATAAGACATTTGAAAAATTCTCTGCATGTTTGTATCTCCCTTCTAGTTCATTCTGAATACAGACAGACCTGTTCAATTTTATTTTGTGCAAAAAATGTCATCACTTTTGTTAAAAGCAAGTCAGGATTTTCTCTTCCATGATGAATTTCCTCAACTTTTCTTCTTTAGGCATCAAATACTCTTGTATTTGGCCCTGGAACACCGTTTCCCATCCTGAATGTACCAAAAAAATACACATTTCTGATGGTTTGGTTAGAAGAAGAGGGAGTTCACTGTCATACCACAGAAGTGTCATGAGACTCCATCGTGTAAAAATTACCTGTGTTTGCACCTCTAATGTCCTGCTCAGATATTCACATATATTTGAGCTTTCTTCCAGTGAGATGCACACCGTGGCTAAAAGAGCCCAGGGGAGAAGATGGTGGTACCAGTGGGACAAATGGCTGAGCTCTGCAGCCAGCTGATGTCCCAGAGTATTGGAGAGTTCAAGAGACTGAATAAGGAGGCCCACAAGACTCAGCCCCAGGTGAGAAACAGAGACAATTTGTTCACCCTCCTCAGGTGGAAGTGATATATGCTGTAACATAGCTATGGGCCAAAGGTATCCCTACATTTTGAGCAGGCCATGCATTATTGTTATCCTTCCATCTGAAGGAGATCTCAGGAGATCCGCCATCACAGGTTTTATGGCACAGAAAGTAGATGTAGTCAGGAAACAGCTGTTGCACATCTGGATACACATTTAATCTCTTGGTGTGGGGCACAGCTGATAGTTTCCCTTCCTTCACGGAAGAAAACTGGAAGTGTGTGCAGCTCTGTAATACAGAAGTCAGGACTGCCATTTCTGTGGGGTGCTGGCAGGATGAACACCTTCCTGCAGCAAGGACACCACCATTGCTCTGCTTGTCTAGTGTCAGTGTTCTGCAGTCAGAAGATAGTAAGTTCCCACCTGCAGAGGGTGAGCATTGCAACAAACAGGGAAGGAAAACAGAAGGGCGGGGAATTCAGGAAAGGACAGGGCTACTATGGCATGAATAAGCCACGGGATGTCAAAGCTGGGCTTTTGGAAGTAAGCTATTGAAAATTTGTGAAAGGAGAGGGAAAATATATTTTTCATTTATTCAGAGACTTGAGTAAAGTCTCTGAGGAAACATGTTATTATAATTTGAAATTATGAAAGTATTATAAATTACATTATAAAACATTCATTTAACTCAATATATTCTTTTTACAGTTATGTGTGGATACATAGGAGGGTATTTTCAATAGCACTAAAAACAAGTACGGGAGAAAGAGCAAGGAAGTTAAATTAATGTAATTCTACCACTGACATGGTAAAAATTTTATTATGGCTTCATAAATCTAACTGTCCCAAACTGTCCTTGGTAAAAAAGTGAAACAAATTACTGTAGTCAAGTTCCCTGTAGGTGTTAATGTGTGACATTACTGTGGTCTCCATTCTCTGCATGGTACTGAATCATTCAACTGGAAGTGCAACATTACTTTCTTACTTTGCAGCTGACAGGGATTATTGTTTGCCCAGTCAGAATCTGGCAAAATAAAGGGCTTAGAGAAACATCATGTCTCAGTGCTGTTTCTAAAGCAAAATTCTTGTAGCCACCACTAAGAAACACTGAATGGAACCTGCTATGTTAGAAAGTCTCAGCCTTAACTTACTGATATAAAGATTTAGTTTGCTTTTCCAATTAAATCAATAGAAGCACACAACTTTATATTTTTTACTGAACTTTTGCTTTTTGTATGCTAGGAATTTATGCCTTCAGCAAAAGAGTTGAGAACCACAGGTTGGAAAGTCCTTGGCTTATCATTGACATTGTCCTTCGGGATGGTAGTTCATTTTTCAGAAAGGGATCTTAGTTTGTAAAACCAATTAAGTATGTGACCACTTTATTGTGATTGAAGACGAGTGATCATTTGGAAACTCATTTTTCACACACTTTCAGCAGAAAGTACCTGATGGAACATGATGACACGTCCTAGCTGGAGCAAATGCCAAACTCTGGAGTGGATTGCAGTTTAATGAAAGAGTACTATAGATTTGCTCAAGAGCATCCATGAAGACACAGAGGTAGTTCTTGGCCTTGCAGCAAGCTTCAGAGTTTGCTGCCTGACTGCAGCTCTGCAACATCAGGGAGACACACTAGTCTCTTTCTCAAAAGTAGTGAGAGCTTTTGTCAAGGCAGTGTAATACATAATGACATAGACCCATTTAGAAGGTGCACCAGTCTTTAAAAGCATAATGAGAAACCGACAAAATCCTGAAAGAAAAAAATGTATTCATAACTGATTTTAAAAAATTCCATGAGTGACAGTAATCTAAATATTCTCTTTCACTTCTTTGCATAACTCAGTGGTCATACTAGTATGTTCAGGACATATGGCTGTACACGTCGATTTACATCACCTACATTACTGCTGTAGACATGGTCTAGTTACTATCTTTTACTGATAGTCACCACAAAGAGGCAAAATTGAATCTTTGGGTGGTGATCTGGATCTGCAGTCCTAGCCCTGGTGTCACTTTTACTGGTTACTCCAGTGAAGGTTAAGCCTAATGGTGAAGTGAGATGCGGAACAGTGTATTACTGTATCAGCTGCTGTAGCTGTAAGAGTAGATAAGCATGAGAGAAAAAACCCAGGTCTATTAATCACATTTATTGAATGTTTTGAAAATATTTTCTTCCTTAAAAATTTCCTGAAACAGAAGTAAATAATAAGAAAACATTGTCATGAGTCATTTTAAAAATAACCAGACTATTTTTCGCTAATGACACAGCAACATTAAGATCAGTCTGACCTGGCAACATTTTATCTTTTAATTAAGAGGAGCACCAGTTGTGAATTCTTCCTTGCTGAATACACTCTAGGCAAAATTCTTTCTATAGAGAGTAAAATTAACGTGTTAAATGCCACTGTAACTAAGGCTTTCTGAGATGAGAGCCAGATTATGACAAATGTCATCATAACTCATACTGGTGTTATCTTTTCATTCTATGCAACAGCTTTCTAAAGAGAATGAAGGACTTTAATTTAGCTGCAAAGAAAAAAAGTTCCATCTTGGTAAGAACTGAGTAGAAAAGTGTCTTCAATTCATGAAATGCAGAATATTAAAGCTATTTTTCACTACATTGTAAAATAATAAATAATTTATTTGTTCTCAAATTGCCACATTCTCCTTCCATTTTTAGCAGTTATTCACTAAAGTCCAGCAAGAATGAAGGAGGGCTGAGGTTTATACTGGATTATATTATTTGCATTGTATTTTATATACACGGATATATGCACATGTGCATTTAGAGAAAATGTTCCATGGAGCCACTGTACCCAGCAGAAGGAAAGCTCTTACTTTCAGTCCTGAGCTGAGAGTGCTCACTCACCTCTGACAAGCCATCTGTGGAAGCAGAGGATCTCTGAGCTCACAGCAGGACAGAAGAGATGATGATGCTTGTTATATTTTTGATTTAAATGCACAAAGATTGGAGTTTACCTGCAGCTCTTCAGTGACTGAATCAAGACTGGATAAAAGGAAAACACAAATAAAAGCACATACTAAGTAATTTCACAACACTTTGGTAAACAAATGCTCTTGCTGCATGGATTCTGTGAAATGTAGCATGCTCATGCCTTCATAACTATGCATTCTTTTTCTATTTAGATATTCTTTGGTAGGTTCCAAACCCAATACTTTTCAGTGGTTATAAAGAGGAATGATGATCCACTGGTGAAAATAGCCTTGATTCAGTCTGCATTGCAATAGAGAAGAACATGTCAAGGGCAAGGCATCATTGTGCTGTTTACTAAGACCTTTGGAGTCAGTCTCTGTGATGTACTCAGTGATTTTGGGCATATAATTGAATCTCAGTTGTACTCTCACCAAACAGCTAAGAATAGATTTTGCTATGAAAAGATAGGATTTGCCATTCAGTATTCTTAGCTTGCTCCAATATGGAAAGCTACAAAGAAAAAAAAATGAAAAAAAAAATAGGGAAAGTAAGGGGGGGAAAAAAAAATCTATTGCCCAGACTGACCTGCAAATCAATGGTTCAAGCTTTCTTTGTGAGAGTTGAGGCTAACCATTCCTCGAGCTGGAATGGTGCATACAAGCCCCCTGATGGCAGTGTCTGAGCTCCCCTGAGCTAAAGCAATGGAGATTTGAAAAAAACAGACATTTGTGTCAGTCACTCACAGAGTCCTGCACTCTCTTTTACTACTCTGCAACAGAGCTTGATGGGGACTTTCCTATAGGCAGGTCATCACAGAGCTTGAAAATACCCCAGACTCTCAGAAACTCTTCAAAGCCAGGCTCCAAGTGTATGCCTAACATCAGAAATCAGAACTTGGTCTCAGAGCTTTGAATTTATGGGATTTTTTGCAGAAAATTTAACTTCACATGAACCAAGTGCACTGCTCTCCAATTTTGACATGTTCTTTTGAAGATATCTGATAGTGCAGGGGAATGTAAATCATTCATGGGGAACTAAAAATATTGATGATACGTTGTGATGTTTCCCCCTTGGTCTCAAATGTTTATCAGCTATACAGTTCTCTTTGCTTCTCTTGAGGATTTTAAATTTATAATAAGTGAGTGAAATCCAGTCGAAATATCCTTAAGGACATACCTGCTTTTCCCAAATGAAAAGGTAACATCTGAAGCATGAATAATCTGTTTTACTAAATTAATATGCAGCAATGAGCTCTAGGTTTGGGCTTTGACTTCAGCTTAATTATCTGGTAGCATTTCAGAGATCATTTATTCCACTAGAATCCCTTCTCCAGACATTATATAACTGCATTTCAAGGACTGTGCTCTGCTTTCAGGTTAATACCAGTGTATCTGAGAGTAATTTTGTTCACTGAATTTGCTCCTGATTTACCTCAATGTAACATCAAAACCAGAATGTAGCCTGTATTTACTTGAGACTAATGTCTTTTGTCTCTCATATTTTGGTGATATAACAGTTACAGGAACACCAAGCAGATATCTGGGGATCAACTGGAGAACTCTGTTGCCTGGGAAATACAGATATATTTTATAAATTCCAAGTGCCTTTTTCTGCTGTATAACTTACCGGAACATATGTTTATTTTATTCTAAGCTACTCTTGTCCAGAAAGCTGTTCATAAAATAATTTCACTTGTCAGTGTACCACCCTTTGTACCACAAGGGTGGCTCACTTGGTCAGAAAAGAAAATTCATGCCCACTATGACTTTGCAAGGCATCTCCTCTGCTTTTACATCTGACCCAACAGCCTGTAAAAGAGGATTGGCAGGAGGATTTCTCAGATCTTGATAACCTCCTCAGGTCCCGATGACAACCACTACCATTGCAATTTGTGCAGCTGTCGTTTGATGAGACTTCATTTGAGGAGATGGTCTCTGAGCAGCTTTGGCACTGCTGCGGTGAGTTGGTCAGTGCTGTCCCCAGGTTGAGTGACAGCTGTCTGTCTGTCTGATGATATTCTGTTGGTTTGAACACCGAGTAGCCTATGATCAGAGCATTCATCTCATACAGGTCAAGATTGCAGCCCATCCTTTTTTGCTCAAACAAGTCCTACAGTGTTTCGTCCTTATAGTTCTGCATTACAGGCAGGACCCTGCTGTTCAAAAGCACTTTCATGCTTATCTACTCTCAATTTAGGCATCTTGTCAGGAAAATTTACTTCCAGAACACAGTTTTTCCCTAAGAACAGAAAAATAATGTGGCTCTAGTGCAGTACAGAGGAACTCTTCACAACCTGCAAACACTCAGAGGGCAGTACCTGCCAAACCATCCCGTGAGGCTGGACTCATGCATTGGTTTTTAAATATTTCATAAATATATCATAGAATGGCCTGGGTTGGAAGGCGCCTTTGTGAGGAACTAGTTTTTTAATTGCCGTAAAACATTGCTACTGTAGCAAACTATGCAAAGAAGCCAGCAGAGTGAAGATAAAGGCTGAGGGGAGGAGACCATAGTTGTGAACTTTGTGAACTGTGAACTTTGTGGAGGCTCAGGGGTGAGTCTTTAGGTGTGTGATGCTTACCTCCAATGCACCAAGCTATGCCAAAAGAGGCCCTCTGTGCACACACGCACCTCTGCCCTGGAGAAGGCTCTTAGCAGGGATGCCTCTGAAGCATCATCCCCTGCCAAGCCTAAATGACTGTGTGAAAACCAGCACCTCCAGCTTCTGAAAAACCAGCATGACTGTGCAAAAACAGCACCTCCCACACACACAGGAGAAATATCAGGACGGTTTCTGAGGGTATATAAACCTATTGAACTTTCTGTTTCGTGGGCTTCTTTCCCCCACCGCTCCCCGATGGACCAAGACATCAGCGACACCAGCAACAACAACCAAGTTCATTGGAGACCTCTGGATGGTGAATATAAACTCTTTTTTCTCTCTTTCTTCTCTCTTTTTCTTTTTCTCTCTTTCTTTAGCCTTACATATATTCTTGGGTGATATCTTCAGGGTTTTATATTGTCCTTTTACTGTAGTTAATAACCACCAAAAGGGCTACATAGCTGCTTTCCTTTGCAATCAAATTGTTCTAGAATAAACCATATATATATATATGTAAACACTGATTTGCTTTCATTCCTCCCAAGGGATTTATTAGCAGAAAACCAAAAATTACTTCTGCCTTGTGAGGTATAATAACCTTGAAGATCACGTATCTCCCACCTCCCTGCCCAGGGCAGGGATACCTTCCACTAGACCAGATTGCTCAGAGCTCCATCCAGCTGGGCCTTAAACACTTCCAGAGATGGGACATCCACTACTTCTCTTCATGACCTTTTCCAGTGCCTAACCATAGTTTTAGCTTTTGACATAGACATGCTTTTCCATTCAGAATACCCAAGTCCACAAGTCTTTCTCCAGCATAATTTAGACTATGTTTCTGAAAGAGACTTGGACATTTCTCCTTTCAAGTGGTTCCTGCTTTGGCTTTGCTGTCTGCCATCCTTCACAACTTTCTCTGCCTCTTGATCTGCCTCTGGTGCTGGTCTAGCCAGGGAGAAATGGGTCCCTGAAGCTACAGTAAAAAAGTTTTGCAGGTATGTCCACAGGAAAAGAAGAGAAAACAAAGACAAAAATGAAGGGGAAGGACAAAATAAGAGAGAACACAATGTATTTTCTTCCATCCTCTGTAAGAGCTTTCTCTTCCCAAATGACATTTCTTCCTACAGTCATGTGTCATGTTTCAATATATTCAGAAAAGAGAAGACAGGAGAATAACAAACAACTTGGCAACCTAACAAGACACAGCTTCATCTTAGCAAAATGAATGGAAAATCATTCAACATCTATAAGAAGTGGGAGAGGTAAGGGGTGAGTAAAGAGCAATGAAGTCAAAATATCCAAAATACAAAAAATATAAATGTTCTGCAGTGGTTCTTGACTAAATCTTGCTTTGTTGATCTCATTTAATAAATATAAGCAAAGTCCTCCCAAGCCTGCACATATGAATCAAAATACTAGTTTCCCTTCCTAAAGCAAGTGCTTTAGTCCAGCTAATCAAACTCTTCTGAAGCTCTTGAAACTCATCAGCTACTCATTGCTCTGATTTCAGGGGTTTTTTTTTGTCCTGAGTCTAGCACATGGTGGGTAGGAGCTTGCCTGACTCAATGAGCTACCCTTCTGGAGCTCTCAGAGTTGCAGCAGTGAGAATTAGAGTCTGCAAGAGTTGGTCAGCAAAGCTCCAGTTCTAGCTGTCTGGACCTGATGGGAGACAACTGCTTACTGAATTCAGCAATAATTTCTACCTTGAAATACAACTTTAAACTCATGTCTACTCAACTGACTTCCTGGGATTGAGTCGTGATTCATCACAACTGTAACACAATCAACAAAAGAGAGGTTTTGTAGTTGAGGGAACAGCATTTTGGTACCTCTATCCATCTGTGCTTTGACCACAGGATTCTTTCTGCTTTGACCTGCCAATTTTATATTCCATCTGTATTACAGTCCATCTATTCGATCCACTGAAGAATGAGCTAATATTTCTTGTGATGTTGAAAATCTCAAGTAATCTTATTTTTCCCAATGAAGATGCATCGTGAGAACAGGGTGTGCAAACATTGCTTGTGGCTGCTGTACTGAAAGATCCACATTTTGAAAAGAATCCTGCTTATTAAGTCTGAATTGGTCAGTCACCTTTATCAAGGTCCCTTTATATCCAAAACCTCCTTCAGCTGTTCAAACTGATAAAATGTGATCAGATAGAGATGATAGCCTCTGTGTACTTATTTTTATCTGGGCTATGATTCACGAAACTGTGCACTTTATCCCATTTGACTTCTAAAACTGATTGAAAGAATTTCTTGAAATAGTTTATCAGGCCAATGTGCAGAAATAAACAGTGTAGCTTCTGTAAAAGCTTTTCCTTTCAACTTTTTACATTCATTTCTTTTTATATATAAAAGGATGATCAGAAGAAATCTGATGAAGTAAGACAGTGCTGTGCCATTTTTTTAATGTAAAAGGCCATGCAATCATGAGTAACATTACTTTGTTTTGATGTTGTATGGTCTTGAAAGTCCCCAAAGTCCACCTTTGAGACCTGAAGCCTGTCCAAATAAATGACATAAACCCACTTTCTATCTTGTGATATTTTTTTTTGAGTAAGACACAAGCAGAATAAATCTATTACATTCACTTTGTATAGGCTGTACAATCTTAATTTATTGAGAGAGAGATTTTACTCATAGGCAATTTTTTTTCAGTGACCAATGACTCCTTTTGGCATTGTTTTGTAGCTGACTAATTTCCAGATGAAACAGGACCTTGATTTCATTTTGGAAATGATCTTCATTTTTTTCCCCAGAAATTATTTTCTGAACTGTGAGGAAAAGGGTAAAAAGTCTTTTTCAAATGACAGATGAAAAGCTAGTATCTTCCTTTTTTTTTTGTTTTTTGTATTTCCATCTATGTCTGGCACTATCAGACAATCTGAAAGCAGGTTTACCTGTGAAGGAGTTTTGATTAAAGCTAAAAGGAGTCTATTACATGTGTGAACATAAAAGAATCTAATTTAAACATAAAATAAAAACATAGAATGGTTTGGGTTGGAAGAGACTTTAATGATTATCAGGTTCCAACCACCTACAAGGACACCTTCCACTAGACCAGGTTGCTCAGGGACCCACCCAAACTCGCCTTGAACAGTTCCAGGGATGGGGCATCCACAGCTTCTCTGGGTCTCCTGTTCCAGTTCCTCACCACACTCACAGTAAATTTCTTCCTAATATCTAGTGCAAACCTACCTTCTGCCTGTTTGAAGCAATTCCTCCTTGTCTTATCCCTGCTTGCCCTTGTAAAAAGTCCCTCTCCAGCTCTCTTGTGGACTCCTTCAGGTACTGAAAGATTGCAATAAGGTCATCCTAGACCCTTCCTTTCTCCAGGATGAACAATCCCAACTCTCTCAGCATTTTCTTATAGGAGAGGTGTTCCAGCCCTTTAATAATCATTGTAGCCAAAAGGCTCATTAATGTGAGGAGAGAAAGCCTGGTCTCTGCTCTTATCCAGTGATGGTCTGATACCTGTATGTCCTCTATAACTGGGCACAGGGACCTTGTTTTTGTCTTTTTTTTTTTCTTTCAGTTCTATTGAATGTCAAATCCACAAGGAGGAAAATAATGTCTCCCTCTTATCAGCTTATTTTATGGAAAGATGTCATAATCCATAAGATCCCATTACAAGTAGCAAAACTTCCATGGAAAATCTGAATTCATCTCCTGACTTCAGGCTAAAGGCTCTGTCTGAAAGTGCTGCACTGAATGCAATCCGGTCCAACTACTCAAGCATCTTTAAGGGGATATGGCAGACGTTGACTAACCTATGCCTAAGCCTGGATTGCAGCAGTGAATCCTACCCTTTGCATTTATAGGGTTATTTCACTTTTAATTAGCTCAGAATCTGATGAGCGCTCACTGTAAAAGACCTGTATGAAGAATATTAGAAAAGAAGGAATCAAATGGGATGTAGAGCTGGGAAGGTATTTGAAGGCCAAACTTACCTTCTGTTGTGGACATTGCACATGTTAAAAAAACATGGGAACATCTGTTGAATTCACTCTGTGAGATTTCTGTGGCAGTAAGGAAGGGTCCCAAAATGATGCAGTAGTGGGATGCTTGACATTTATGGTCCTCAGCTCCATGGACTATGATGAATCAGTTTATAACAATGGAGTGAACAAAACATTAGTCCAAATTAGATTAAGAGTTGCTGCATTTTTTAGAAGCAAGAATAGTTTTTGTGATCTGAGAAATCTAAGCAGAAATAATTAGAGTTCTATTAAGAGCTAGTGTTTAATTATGGCTGACAAGAACTTAATTATTTAATCAAATAAGGTTTTATTACTAATGCATCTATCTTTAGAACACCATGACAGATGGAGAAGATTTTCAAAGATGCTTATACAAAAATATAGGCTGACAGGTTCCAAGAAGCTTGATGTAAGCTATTGACTTTTTTTTTACTTACTACAAAAGGGTTTGCTCATGAAGCAGTTGGCCTTTAGCGAAAACCTTTTATTGTATCAACTTAAATAACTTTGATTTAACTTTTCTTGTTAAGGGTAGTGTTGGAGCAAATTAGATATGATACTGTGTGAAGAGTGATGAGCAGGCAAATGGAGTCTGTAAATGTGACAATTGGATGCAGAATAGTTTTGGGAATTTAAGAAATGAAACTCTTCGCACTGAGATAATATTAGCTGGCACAGAAAATGTAGGGGTTAATAAAATATATACTTAGAACCATCCATTAGCATAATAGGAATGATGTGCTTATATCAAATGAAGAAATGACCATACATTTCTTTGAGAGAAAAAAAGGCCATCTTTGAACATCCATAATCCGATAGCTTGTGACATCTTGCTTCCAGTGACAATGAAATGATAAAAATTGATATTGCACTGAAAGAAAATGATGAGTGCTCACAAAAAACCTTTCTCTAAGCAAAACTAAGTAAGCAGCTGGATAAGAGGAAAAGAATTTTTCGGTGCCTCTGATTGCTCCTTAAGGCACTAAAGCATCAGCGTTTGAAAGAGTTCACTGTTTTTGCAAATTCACAGGAAAAATATCTAAACCAAACTCAAAAAATTGTCAACTGTCTGGCAATTGCCCCAAGACTATTATGATTAATTAGGTTTCAAATAAGCAAGACAGCGAGTTACATCTTCTTGAGGGTTCAAGTAAGGGCATGCAGTCATAGTGCGGAAGCTGTACTGCTGAATGAACGGACAGGAATCAACTGCAGATGGTGTTGACAGGCTTTTTGCACTGGTTAATTTGAATCTTTTTTCCCCTGTATGGTGAAATCCTCAATTATGCTTCCAAAATACCAAGAATAGAAATAAGAAGTTAGGAAATATTTCTACCACCTACAAAATGGCAGTTCCATAAAAGAAACCCTTAACTTACATATTGCCATGGAACTGAAAAACATAATAAAACTCAAATCAAGCTTTGCTGTAAATCCTGAGCTTCTTGAGATTGAGGAAACACAGGATGATTTAACGGTTGAAAGTGTTCAGCCAGAGAAACAGTGACTTCAGAAGAGCCTCTCCCAGTTACATTGATGCAAATAGGAAGATTGCCACTTTCTTCTCTGCTGGGAGAGCATCCTATATATATTAAAACTGTGGATCAGAGGCATGAGCACTAACTATCTAGTGGAAACATCAGGAGACAAGAAGGAAAGGAGATTACTCCTGTGTACTCACTGAAAAATAAAGGAAAAAGGAAAAGGAGAAATAAAGCTTGTGAAAGTATGGAAAGGATTAGATTACAGAAAAAAATTACATGCTCTATAAATTTCTTGCATAATAAAACAAGCGGATTTGGCCAATTGCACTTGATTTTGTACAAAAATTGGATTTATTTTTTTAGATAAAAGTTTGTCATCCAAAAAAAAAAAAAATCAGTTTCTTCCAATGATATCAATTTATTATTAATTGTTCTCTTAGTTACATTCAAACTGTGAAAGGTGCTTGAGTCTAACATGGATTTCTTCTATTTGTAGAATATATACAAGTCATTGCTGGACCAAAACCAAACCTTTGTTATGTGATGTGCAAAAATTAAAGTAAAATGAAAGAATTATCAAAGGCAAGAGGAAAACCCTTATCTCTCATATTTATATTTTAATTTTGTTACTTTGCAATGTATGTATCTGTTTTGTAAGAGTAGTCTGACCATCACCATTGAAGAAGCAGCTGGTGAGTTCTTGTCTTATGCTTCATCAGCTATTAATTGAGATTGAAAGAAACAGTTTACAATTTTGTAAGAAATGCCACTGTTTCTTTTCTGTGGAAATGGAAATTGAACAAAAAAAATCCCGAAGAGTCAAGAATACTGAAATTACAAAATTATCAGAAACTGCTTGAACAAGGTTTTTTTGTTTGGTTGGTTGGTTGGTTTGTTTTGGTTTGTTTTGTTTTTGGGGGGTTTTTTATATTAGGAAAAGGTTGGGTAGTAATTATATAAATTATATGAATTGTTGACAGACAAAATTTGAATGACATGAGTAAGTGAATTCCTGACTTTACATATAAGGTATATTCCTTTTCCCCATAACATGAGTTTTAGATTTGTAACAAAGTACCGTTACCACTTTGGTATTTGCTGTAGAGTAAGTACAACCACAAACACAGCAGATATAGAACATATTAATGACTTTCTGGTTTTCACAGATTTCCTGAAAACAAGAATTAATCCATAGTCTTTTAGCATTCCTAAAAGTTGTGGTTTTGAGTAGAAACACTCTGTCTGTATAAGAACATGGTGAAAATAATAATTCTTCATGATGGGAAAATTCCCTAACCTATAAGCTTGAAGACTGATTCCTAGGTGCCTTTTTTTCTGTATTTCTGTTGCTAAAGGACCATCCTTAATGGGTGTGGAGTGAACCACAACTCCCCCCTGCTTACTTTTTAGGTCTTAGAAATGCTTAGTTGAGAAGATGTGTTCATGACCATTGAACTGCAGGTTTCCTTCACCAGAAAACCCGTTTGCTCTACAGGTTTAAATAAAAACACCCTACCAATGGAGAAGAATGTCTCGGTCAAGCACAAGGTCGAACTGCTAAAGTTGGTCTATATCTCTGATCTAACACTTCAGGAGACAACAGATGTCAAAGCCATCCATGCAGTGAGTATGTGCATCCCACATGTGTGCATCCCAGTGTTAGTTTCTTTTCATTTCAACTCAATTAATCAAGAACACTTTGCAATGGATATGACAAATCAGCTCAGCGTGGCTCATGAGAGCTTTCTCCTGACAGACAAAGGTGGGCCTGACCCCAGTGCCAGCCCAGCTGCTGCTCACCATAGGAATAATCCAGCAAGTACATACAACTCATCCCTGTTATGGATAGAGTTTAACATGAAATTTAAAAGTTGCTCATGGCCACCATGAATTGGTCTGCCCTGCTTGGAGAACAATAATAAGACTGTTACAGTTAGAAAAAATGCACTGAAACTGAAATGTTTGCTGCCACTAGCTGATAGAAAGAAATTCTGAGACCTCATGTTTATTCTGTCCCCAGGCAGCTGACAAAACTGTAGATAACTTTTCAATGTTTATTGCAATAGCAGGATCTCAGCAAGGTGCTTTCTAAGTAAAGCAGGAAGCTGAAGACATTGAGAGGTATAAAATGCTTCTAGAGAGAGATATTTAGATACTTGCATCTAAAATACAAAATCAACAATATTGTAATTATAGAATAAATGTACAGAAAATACTTACTTTTAAGAACAGAAAAGATTCAACTTTGAGGCCTTGTTTGGTTCATACAATAAAATAAATAAGCACGACAGTTCTCAGCCTATAACTCACTTTGAGCCTATTATATAGTATCTTTTTGCAGCTCAAAGGCAAATGTCAAAACTCCTGCATGACTTTGATTACAGTACGTGTAATAACAGCTGCAGCATTTCAGTCTTTTCACTTGCATCTGATATTACTGCAGTAACTGAAACTGCTTGGACACAGTTTTGCACAGAGAATTGTGAACTGTGAAACTACCCAGTTCTTTGGAACTATCTTTAAAAAAAATTGTCGGTCAAGTGACTACAGTGTGTCTCTCACTCTATGTTAGGCTGGAGAATACTCAGTTGATGGTATTTGATTTCTTCTAGTATGGAGCTCCTGGGCTCTGTCACACAAACATTTCTCATTTCATGATTCACTGGTCTGAGGCACCATAAAAGCCCCTTTGGAGATGTTACAGTTGATCATTTCCATCTGTCTCCCATACATGCACAAACTCCACAGCTGCCACTTTCTAAAATCTGTTTGGTATTTTAGATATCATATTTATAATACTATGGGAAACGCCTGTAATTTTTTTCCTTGTTTGTTGTACAAATTCTGACATCTTTGAACCCTACTGGGAATCAAAGAATTAATATTTCTTTAAAAGTTTTTGTTTCTCTTCTGATTAGTAGAAACTTTTGCTTACAGGCATTTATCAAGTACTGCACAATTGAAGTTATTGAAAAAAATGAAACATTCATTGCCTTATATAACCAAAAAGCAGTAGCTGATTTGCATCACGTAAAACTTTTGTCAGTGATGTCCATTATATACTATATAATAGTTCTTTTACTCTGATTAGTTTTAAAAACAATGACAGTGTATTATTTTTGTACAGGGATCCTTTCATTTCACCCATGCCATTGTAAATTATACCATAAATCAAAGCCCAGAATTCTTACAACATTTTTTTGAGAGCAATTATATACTGTCCCTCTGCAGCTAGAATGAATTTTACATTTTAGAAAGAAGCAAGGAACCAATGATACTTCATTTGGTAATAAAGCACGCCAGACACTTATGGGACATCCAACCACAATATCAGAAATTACCTGCGTTAAATTCACTGATCTCTGTAGGTAAAACCATGGTCAAATTCCCTGTCTGAACACTTTGAAGAAGTGCTTTTCAGAAGAGTGCTGTAAGCCAGCCTGCTGCATGAATCCTGTGTCAGTGGTGTTACAGTCATGTGCCACTTCAGCTGTCTGCAACATCTGGCTTATAGGATGGCTTCTGGGTCCCATGTAGTTTGATGCCCCAGGGTACTTCCCTGGTAAGCAGGGTTCTGTGCTAGTTCAGTGGAGCTGGGAGTCCCTGTTAAGAAGTAGTGAAAAAGAGGAAGAGAGGTCAGGGTTGTCTCCAGCTTCACCCTGTCCTCAGGACTGCTGTGGTACAAGGGCAAGTCTGTAGCAGCTTGTCCCTCCTCTCCCTCTCCTCTGCGGGTCCCCACTACATTCTTTTAAAGATGATCATGGGCCATACTTTTTTTAAGAAAAAAATATTTATTTTAAATTAACATAGCTATAGTAATGCTAGTACCATTTCTTTCCTTGCAACAAAATAATTCTTCCCAACTTTATCTGTGAGTTAGGACTATAGGGGTCACATCTATCCATCAGAGATTTGTACCTCCTTTGCTATACAATCAGGCTCCCTGGGGACATTGCCCATGGTACCTGCTGTTACGTGCATGAAAGCATGAAAATCCTGGAAAGAGTTTACCCGTTAGCATGATTATGCAGTTAGAGTGCTCCCTTGGGACAAGCAAAGACCCAGGCTCTAGACGTTATTCCATGATCTGTTTATATATTTCACATGCACCATTCCTAATCCACAGTGAGTAAACAATTCTTGGACAAGAGATCACACCTGAGGCCTCCTCCCATTCAGGGGAATGTCCTAAAATATGGGCACAGGAGAAATGTTTCCTTTAGTACTCTGACACAGATGTCCTTCAACTCCCAGCTCACAGTTAGGTGGAGCAGGAGGTCAGGGTGCTTTCCTGGGACACAGGTTTGAAAATTCTCAGGCCAAGGAGGACAATGAACCTGGCAGTCACAAACTGTGACTAAGCCGGCTGTTACCAGGGTGGAATAGGAGCAGCAGGTGTGGCAGTGACCTTTGCCAAGAGGTGTAATCCACTCAGGCAGCCCTGAACCTGCTCGGAGAATGCTCAAAGAATTAAAACTCTTCAGGAATGTGCTGAAGTTTTCAGAAGCATAATTTTGGACATTAGCAATTAAAGTAGGACTTCCCCAAAGCAGAGTCTGTTTTGGATTTAGCTCCTGCATAATTATTTGAATTTAAATGTTATAACCTACTAGGGAATTCTTCTTTATCACACTTTGAATACCAAATAATTTGTCTCACTGTGTCCTGATTGGCATTAAGTTCAATGACCAGCAACATTCATGGAAATATTTACTGAGAAATATAGATACAGGGATGGATCAAGGACCATTTTTGGATCACACTGTATTACTAATTTGGAGGTAGCTTAAAAAACTTCCTTAATAAAAAACGTGCATTTTCTGTCCCAGAGTGTTTCCACCTAGCAGCAGTTACTGTTGAGTATAAGCAGATGCTAAAAATCTCTTCACTAGGATCACACTGATGACTAACAAACAACACCTTGACTTATAAAAAAGGTAAGGCAAAAAATGCAGAAACATGTTAAAGTGATAAATAAGTGCATAAATATTAAAAAAAATTGCTGCTTGCTAAATTTGCATTGCCACACATGAATGTGTGCCTCCTGAGAAACATGGATAGCTTGAAAATGGATAAGGAAAAGTATAATTTTAGTGACACAGTCCTCAGAACAGTGAACAGGTTCTTCGCGAGCAAATGGGCCCCTATAGAAGGATGCTGTCATTGCTAAAATTATATGCACGTTAGAGAAGGCAGAAGTTCCTAGAAGAGCAATCCTTTCAGAACCACTAAATACCACTTGAGTTAATATGACTGGTCTGTGAGAATCATAGATCCTGCTGAAAATCTTGATTATACTGACTAATCTCTAACAATAATGAAATTTCCAGCAACACAGGTTTTTAACTGATCCAGAAACAGTTATCCTAGTGGCTAGAGAAAAAGACAGATTGTTTTGATCTATACTGGACAGAGCCCTCTGGGATGGTATGATTTCTAAATATCCCGAGGATATGTTTGCATTTTTCAGATGCAATGGATGGTTCACTCTGAGAATAACTTACTTTTACAAATTAATCTTTAATATCTTTGTCTTTTTCCAGTTTTATTGAGGCTATTTTTTCTGTATTTTATATTTCACCTTTGGACATGTCTTGAACTTTGGATGAATTATTAAAAAAACCTGTGTATGTGACATGGCAGAAACTTACGATTTGTGCCTTAAAGATTTCTACACAAAAAGCAGAGCCTGAAGAGGTAAAATCTGTACAATTTTGAAGATGGTCATAATTATTCCTATAAAGTAAGCAAAATTACAATGTACATGCAAAACTTCAGTCCAGTTTGAAAGGAAAACCTGTTCCAGCTCTATAAATGCCGTCAATGTATTTGAAAAAACTCTTTTTATTGGCCCTGACATTTCTGGCCAGCTTCAACTCCAGCTAAGCTTTGGCCACAAAAATTTTCTCCCCACAGTGGCAAGCAGAATGTCTGTATTTTTCCCATGTCATTTGACATTGCATCCACTGGGCATACATCTTTTTTTGTCTTATTTCCAAGAGATGCCTGCTCAGCTAAGCCAGCCTTCTGCCTTGCCTGCTTGACTTCTGACATTTGGGAATTTTCTACTTCTGTGCCCTTAGGAGGTTTAAAAAGTGACCAGCACTGATGGACCCCAATACCTGAAAAAAACATTTTCTCAGGAGACCTTACTAATTCCCTGATTCTCTGAGAAGCCTGAAGTCTACTCTCCTCATGTCCACAGTTGAGGTTTTGCTGGCACTTTTTGTCCTGTCAACAGAGATTTTAAACTTGATCACTTTGTGGTCACTGTGGCCAAGACAGCTACCATTCTCTTCTTTGCTCATGACATCCACTCTGCTGGACAAGCAGCAGATCAAGGAGATCCTCTTTCCAAGTCGAATTGCTTAGGAGCTCTTCCATAAAGTTGTCATCCAGGTTTTTCAGGAATCTTCTGGCCTGAGTTGTACCAGCTGTGTGATCCTCCCAGTTAATTTCTGGCAAGTTGAAGTCTCCCATAAGGACAAGGGCACTTGTCTTGGAAGTGTCCCTTAGTTCCTCAAGGAGTAATTGATTGGCATCATCATCCTGGCTGGGTGATCTATAGCAGACTCCCACAATGACATCTGCATTATCTGTTTGCCCCTTGTTTCTTACCCAGAGTCTCTCAACAGTGCCCTTGCCAGCTGTGAGTTCCATACATTCTAACCGTTCTATTATGTACAGTGTCAACTTCTTCTGCCCTGCCTATCCCTCTCAGAGAGCCTGTAACTGTCCAAGAGGGCACTCCAGTCACAGTTCTCACCCCACCCTGGTTTCACTTATGCCAATTATGTGGAATCTCTGGGACTGGGCCAAAGCTTCAAGCTCTTTTTGTTTTTCCTCATGCTGCATGCACTGCTGCAGAAACATTTCAGGTGTGGTTCACTGCAGCCAACACCTCCTGAGGCAGATTGGGGGATCCCATGAGTGCTTGTTTCCTCAAGTTTTGACACACCATCCCATCACTCATCACTGGTGAACCTGGTTTTGCCCCTTTCTCCCTTCCAAGCCAGTTTAAAGCTCTATCAATGAGCCCCACTAGCTCCTATGCTAGAACACTTTCCCCCCTCTGAGACAGGTGCATCCTGTAGACCAGGTATTGAGTAGATCATCCCATAGTCAAAAAGCCCAAAAGTTTTTCTGATTACATCAACCTTGGAACCACTCATTGACCTGATGAATCTGCCTATTCCTTTCAATATTATTCCTTGTTACCGGAAGGATCTAAGAAATTCCTACCTGTGCTCCCGATCCCTCAACCAATCATCACAGGGCCTCGAAGTCTCTTTTGATTATGTTCAGACTTCTCTTTGTTATTTCATTGCTGGCAGTTTGAACAGCCAATAGGGGACAGTAATCAGACGGCCTTAGTAGACTGGAGAGTTTCCCTTTCTCAAGTCTCTGGGAGACAGCAGACTGCACTGTGAGTTGGGTCCAGTCTGCATATCAGGCCCTCTGTTCCCCTTAGGAGGGAGCCTTCTATTACAACTACCCTTTTCCCCTTAACAGAGGAGATTGTAATGCAGGGTACAGCTGGTGTCATTTTAGGAGGCCCCACTACCCCAGAAGGACATCTACCGACCTCATTGGTTGCCTGGCCTTCTAGTCGCAGAGCACCAAACTGTTGTGGAAGATGCCAGTCCTACTGTCAGATTTTGAGAGGGAAGAGGAATCTGCCTCCTGGTAGGTGCCTTGGCCTGCTTTCAGCCTTCATCTTTAATAAACCCTTAATTAACATTCTTTTGACTAATTATCAGTATTATGAGTCCACCTGCTTCTTCACTGCAATGTAGGTTTGAGTTCCAAGAGTCTTGAGACGGTAACATCTCTGATAATAATTGGTCTCTCTCTTGCTTGTTCACTCAGATACTACAAAGCCTATTCATTTCTTCTGTCACCTGGTGACACAGCTCTTCAACCTTGGCACACCTTCTGCAAAATAACTGTTTGTCAACCCCAGCTTCATGAAGAGGAATCAGACATTCCTGACAACCTGTGACCTGGAGAGCTGTGTCTGCCATCAGCAGGTCTGTCTTTCTGGAGGCCTCAGACACGGCTGCTTCAGGGACTCCCACAGCTCTCTAAGGGATTGAGCCTTACAGTGTGTCAACACCGTAACTGAGGAAGCCTTTAGAAATACCCATCTCTTTCCATTTAAAAGGGCAATGGGAAATGTAGTTTAGGAAAACTCATTTGGTCCTCTTCTCTATCCAAATATGGGCACCTAAAAATGAAGCATCCTCAGAGCTGGATCTGAGGTACCCTGGATCTGTGCCAGGGCTTTTATGAACTTGTTTGTATTGAGGAATAGGAAGGGAGGGGAGTATGACAGCACTCAGTGTTAAAATCTTCCAAATTAATGTGCTGCATGGCACAGCATGAATATTGTTGTTGTAAATTTGTTATTGCTGACAACAAATGGGAGAAAAGAAAATCTCAGCTGTTTACTTTTATGACTGGCCTATTTATCTAAAACCTTACCTGTCTCACATAGAATTATAGATGTCTGCTAAATAAGTAATATGTATGCATTGCACCTGAATAAAGTATTGTTGCTAGAGAAAGAAGTCATACTGAACTTCCCAGAAGCAGAGTGATGACTCTTCAAGATTTTGTTGTCAGATGGAAGGAATAAATATATGAAATATATGAGATATATGAAATCTTGGAGAGATACTGTGTTGATGCAGACATTGCTAGCATGTGTATGTGATATATTACACTTTACTGAGAACCAGTGACTTTCTGAAACCTCTAAATCCATCAGGAAATAAATGACAATAGAGAAAGACAGAACAAGGTGAAATAGGACACCATGAGAAATGAACCATTTTGTTGGTGGAACGAATTGATACTTTGCAGGAGATGCCCCCACAGAAGGTGTGACCAAATCCTGCTGAGCTGTCTAATAGCATCACTGTACACCCTGCAGATGGTTGTAGGCCAAAGGCTAGAACAGAAAAAGAAATGACATTCATGAAGGAAGTAGATAGATTTAAGAGAATAAAGTTACCTAAATCTTTCCTGGTAAGTTCACAACCACTGTTTACTTTTCAAGACAAAACAAAAATTAACACTACTTTGAGTCTTCTTCTGCTTTTCTTAGCATCCATGAGGCATAATGACATTTTGAGGACTCAGTTTAATAGAAGTATCCTTCCTAATGCAAACAAAGTGTGACACTCTTCATGTCCTAGTTGGGGTTTTTTTTGTTTGTTTGGGTTTTTTTGTTTTGTTTTGTTGTTGGTTTTTTTTTTTTTAATAGTATGACCAGAAATCTGTCCCAGAACAGGTTTGGTGTCTTTTTTCTTTTTTGTTTGTTTGTTTCTCTAAGCATTCAATTAAGTTCAGGAGAGAACCTGAAGTCT
Organism: Scytalopus superciliaris; assembly: GCA_013400415.1. Lineage (NCBI taxonomy): Eukaryota > Metazoa > Chordata > Aves > Passeriformes > Rhinocryptidae > Scytalopus > Scytalopus superciliaris. Next base: position 79,096 of record VXBX01007267.1, read on the forward strand.
CCCTTCTGCTTTTGATCAGCATGAACAACTGTTGGGGCGGAGGAGTGTTGTCAACTTCACTCAGTTCTCTGCTGTGGCCAGCATTAAAGCTTGCTCAGGAAGCAGAACCATCAATATAAAGTGCAAACATTGATCATGCACGTTTCTGATATGCATGAAGACTCAGTTCAGTGCAGTAATTCCTCTTGTTTACATGCTGTGATCAGGACACACAGGGGACAGAGGTAGAGCAGAAGCTGGTCTGACATGGCATTTGTACCAGATGAACTAAAGCTGTTCTAATAATTTTGATCAAATTAAAAGGACATGTAATCTTGTTTCTTTATCTGATTTTAGCCATGATAAACTGATTAAAATTTGCACTCTCTGCTTATAGTTACGAGTCTCATTTGGCTCATTAAAGCTTGAATATGGATTCATGTTCTAGGTCAGGGGAATCGGTATGAATTCAGATGGCTTCAGCTTCTGGCCTTTTCCTTTTTACATTTTGCATTTGCTGCAAGGTCAATGGGAAAAAATGTTCAGTATAAATGATCCCCAAGGGTCCTTATTAGAAACACATCTGTTCAATGATGCCAAAAGCTGTTTACAATTATTCTGACACCAATTCAGTTAACTACTTCGGAATCTTTCGAAAGTATGCAATGTTGATTTCTTTCATCTTTGAATTTAAGTGAAAACACCATACAGAACAAAGTCAAAACCTTTCTGAACAACATTAAGGAGACATTAACTGCATTAAATTAACAACAATGACATTCTCAGCTAAGCCTTAGGTTTTAAGAAAAAAACCCCCTCAAACAACAAAACATTAATATTCTTTGAGATTTTTTTTTCCTTAAATCAAAACTAATTTGATTTGTTCATTTCCTTAATTCTGTATTAACTGATTGCTATATCAGCAGTCCATTATTTGTCTGGGCTTATACCAACATGACTAAACTACAGATTATAAAAAAATGCTAACAGTGGCTTTTTTTTTTCAGTGAGAAATTTCCCATTGTCCAAAAATATTAAGACTCAGCATTGATGTTGACACATCTTCTTGGCTTAGTCTTTTAAGACTTATCAACAGAAGTTATTCAGACATGCTTTATTTTAAAATGTTTAACATTATTTCCTTGTGATTTGTGTCCTTGGTTGTTTTTGTTGGGAGCTATATCACAATGAGTTTCTCCATCTGCAGATCAAGAACATTTGTTGAAAACAGTCTTTCCACATTACTGACTTCCTATCATTTCTGCCCAACTGCTGGTCACAGCTGGCATAGGGCTCCTGCTCCTGTCTCCTAGACACCTGCTTGTTTCTGCATATTCTGTAGGCTTTGACCTGCTCTTTCCTTATTCTACCTGCTTTTTTCTGATTTCATATAACTTCTATCAATTATTCTCACCATCCAAGGCATATCTTATCCTTTATTATTTTTACTCTTCTGCTAGATGAGGCTAAATTATTATATGCTATATGTAGCCTTTTCTCCATGTGAGATCTTATAAACTTATTAAGCATTTCAATTATCACTCTTTTTGTTTTTCTATTAAAATTATCTTTCCCAGCTGACTTAGTTTATGATTAGTTTCAGAACGGTGAAACTGTGTCCTCTGAAGCACAAAAATTTCCTACTGAGGATTCATTCTTCTTGCAGATGACAAGTATAATAAAGTCATGGTCACTTAGCTCAGAAAGGTTAGTCCTCTTTAGCTAGTGAGATGAGATGTAACATAGGACAGCTTCAGGTTAGATCAGAAAATTGACAAAAATATTTTTAGACATAGCAAGGGCATTTTAGCACTGGCAGAAAAAGGCTTTCTGCCTTCCTTGGTTTTGGCTGAAAATACACATGGTAATCCAGTTGCTTTTCAATATTTTATAGCAGGTAGAACTGGGCAGATGTTTTTTAATGGAAAAGCTTGGTTGGCAAATTTTGTTTTAATGAGTAAGTTTTAAGAACAGGTTAATGAAAAAGACCAAATGTTGTTTCCTTAGAGCTCCTTTTGCTTTCCTTTGGTTCCAACTTTAGGCATACATGCAAAAGGAAAATAGCTTGGAGGATATAAAATAATAACATTTAATAGAAATACTATATGCAAACACACATTTGAAATCCTCTTGGTGCTCCCATACATGGATTTTGGTTCTCCAGCACATAATGTTGTGGTAGGTGTAAAAAACTTTGGAGTACACAAAGTCAAAGCAGCAAAGGGCCTCATCTAAGTATTTGAATCCACACACGAGGCAGCTTTGTTGACATGAGGCTGTGGTTGAGATGGTTAAGGGAGATGAGGAAAATTCCCTGGCTCTTCCCACCCATTAGCAGCTTCTGTTGCCACGTAATCGCTATTTCACATATGATGGCACATATGCCCTACTGCATGTGAATAAAGAGAAGGAAAGTATGAAAAAGTTTCAGAAGGCTTTATGCTACCTTCCAGCCAAGTATGCTTCTTTTAGAGCAATCCAAAGCAGGCAGCATTGTGCAGCACTGCTACTTCTGCTCAATGAAAAATTCACTGAAAGGGCAGAGCAGGAAGCCAACTCTGGGAAAGAGTAGAGGGTATAGTCATCCCATCCTCATACTGCTGGAGCAAGAACAAGAGTGCGAGCAACAACAAGAGCAATGCTACTGCAGAATTTCCAAGTCCTTCTCACAGAGAGCAGCAGGAGGCTATTTTTAGCAACCATTCGGTTTACTGCAATTTGCCATGTTTTTGATGTGGCAATCAATGGTAACAATATAATTCTACATCCATGGAAGTTACCTGGAAAGAGAGGGCAGAATTAGAGGCTTCCCTTTAGAAATTGCTTGCTAATTTCTAGTGGTTATGTATACACAGGAGTGGTCTGTGTTCTCAGGTAATTCATTGTCAAGTGCTTCTTGAAAACAGACTGGATTTCAGATAAGACTGGTATTAAGAATCCAAACGTTTGTAATATCTGGAAAGCATCTTACATTTGGATTTAAGTAATAGATTAAAAACATATTTCCATGATAACATACAGGTTTTGGCCTCATGGAATTTAACTAAGGTTCTGGCAATCAAAAGAGAGCTGTCACATAAACCTTAGTAAAGACAGAATATGCCACTGAATGATTTACTTCCCTGAAAGGGAATAGAGAGGTATTGCTTTTTGTACATATAAATTCAGTAGCATGCTCATCTCAGGAAGTTCAACTTCTTTCTGCACAGGATGAGATTTATTAGTGCAATGACATGAGGCACTTAACTCAGGAGGTATTAATTGCAAAACCCAGGAGGAACTCATTACAGTAAATCAACAACATAAACCTATCTCCATGCCAAGGTCAGCGCACTGTCGGTCACTTTTAAACAGAACAGCTATATATTCCTTGTAGTTTCATAAAATTATGTCAGTGACATCATGTCTCTGACAGATAGATCAAATTAAAATAATCACAGCAGACACATGTTTGGAAAATCTTCCTGTTACTGGGTCATGGAAAGTTGACTATTATGGAAACTATTATACTCCCTGGGTAAAAAAAAAAAAAAAAAAAAAGAGATTATGTGGGCAAAGATGAGAAAAAGTCTTACCCTCCTTGCTTTTCTTCTGTGATTCTGTCCCTGACAGTTAATACAGTTCTTCATTACCCTTTCACTAGTATCGTGTGGCTGCTTCAGCAAATAAGCACTAAAATCCAAGTGCCCTACAATATATCTAGAGGCATCAGCAAGAGGAGAAAAACAGGAGAAAATGAGAAATGATCATTGAGACATAGCTGAATTTGTATTCATCATGGTGGGCAGGTTGGCTTTAATTTGCAAAGTGAAGTAAAGCTGTTTAGGATCATAGGGGCAATCTACATGGAAAGAGAACTACTGTAAGCTCTAATCCAAATGTAGATTCCTGCAAACATCCTGCTATTATTTAGGTTGCCAAAACTACTCAAAAGAAGTATGAATTGGCTGTGTAGAAAACAGTTTTTATCAAATCATTATGCAACATTTTATATACTGGCATTATTCTAGTGATTTCAATAGCCAACTTTGTATGTCATCTTTCAAATGCATTTGTAACCAAATGTATAGTGATACTTTTCTATCTTCTGCTATTTGTTGCTTGTCTGTTTTTCATTATTATTAGAATAGTCACATGAATTAAACACTTGCATATTCTTATATGATGGGATGATAATAAAATTATCTGCAAAGTATTGTTATAATAAACAAAATATTTTAAATTTTATTTATTTAAAATGACGTATTAAAACCAGTAATTCACAAAGTGACATTATTTTACATCTCTGAGTAATTTTAAATGTTAAAAAAAGTCCTTTAAGCACCGATAGAAACCTAAACACATTAGCGTTTTTAACAAAATGCTACTGTCTATAAAAGGAATATCATCCATTCCAGCTTCAGTATTTAATGAACCCTAAAACAATAGCCTGAAAGCAAGCTTTTAATTTTCATGTGTAATAAATCAGAATCTAAAAAAGCAGTTGGTGATGGCTTTCAAAACTAAATTCCCAAGAAAAACTAAAGGGTGACTTGCAGAAAAACTAGGTGTAAAAATCATCTGATGGGAAGCTCTCATCAGATCATTATTTTCTACCATTAGCATGCTCCTCAAGCTTGAGCTTTTGCCTTCAGTGTTCCCTTACGTTGGTAAGATGTGAATTGTGTTCTATTGTGTGAGACAATATCCACAGGTTATACCTTAGAAATAACATTTATGTAAGGAAATTAGAAGTATTTCTCTCCTCATCTTATACTACTGCTGATCAATGCTCTCTGTTGATCCTCCTGTTTAAGCGCAAAGCAAATGACTACATTATGGAAAACCATTGTGACTACAAAACTTCACTGTGATAGAGAAAGTGAACTTAATGAAAAAGCTTCACAGAACTGCTGGGGAGCAATTCAGCAGAAAAGCTCCCATATTAATATTTGAGGGACTGATATTTAAATGAACTGCTGTATTGAAATTTTAGTCCTGATGTCCTTCATAAGATATATGCCTTGCTGGCTCAAGGGAACCAGCACAATATTTCCTGGGGGTGGCAAAGACCTTTTGAAAAGAATTATTTCAGTAAAGCACCACAAGAAAGCATTTATTTACAGTAAAGTAATTTCTGCTTTTATGGCTTTTTCTATCTTTTGAAAAATAATCAAATTGGAAAAAATAGAAATAAATTACTAGCTTTGATTAGCAGTACTGTCCACTTAACTGCCAAAACAGCTGTCAAACATCTCTCTTCTCTTGTGGTGATGGTGAAAGAAGGATGCTGTTGTTTTGGTGAGGTTGCTGCAGTGGGAGTGTGAATTATGAATACAGTGTTACACCTGCTTTATGTTTAAAAAAACAACAGCACAGCCTTGGCATTCCTAGCTTTGAAAAACATCAGTGATTTTTCTCCTGAAGTCTGAATTCCCTTCAGAGTGTAAAATACTACATAGTGTGTGTTAGCACTTTGTCAACAAATGGTTTATTTTTTTATTTAACAGTGTTACCAGATGCCACACTTTTCCACTGGGTACAATAAGTTATTTACTGAGCTACCAGGGTATATAAAATTCATGCACGTATAGAACTTTCACGATCCTCTTGCGAGTTACGTAAAATTGTAACTAATGCATTTTCTGAGGTCTTTTGGGAAGGTGCAAGTGTGAAGGGTTCATACTGATACTCAGAAGGTTGGCAGCAGAAAGCTGATCAAAGCCCTGCAAAGCTTTGATCACTTATCCATTGGATCCCCTGTGTTTGCTTTTCTTCCACATCACCTGGTCATCTTAAAAGCATCACCATTACAAAGAACCAGCTGGCCTCTTTCTGCTGTGCTGCATGCTGATGAGGGGAAGGAAGACACAAGGTGCTTTTATAGCAAGATAGCCTGATACCTACCAGGACATTCAATCCTGCTGCAGCATGTGATGCTCCTCTAGGTGTTTGAGCTTGTGGTATAAATGGGTGATTTCAAAGCAACACATCATTTGGAAGGCTAGTTTCCAGCCCTTTCTCCTGCAGCAGTGGCCATTGTCCTGTTTGTTTCAATGACTTTAATGTGTGCCAGGACACATTTCCATATTTTATCACAAGCAGCTTGTTGGTTAGGGTGTTTCAGGGCATTACTTGCATTTCTGAGCTCATCTGCATCAGATTGGCAAGATACAGATGAGCAAACTGTCAGAGAGAAGGGTGCATTAATTAACTCAATCAGATTCATCTCAACAGAGTATAAATAAATAAATAACACATAAAAGTATGTTGCAGTCCTGGATTATTTATCTCACAGGGATGTTATCTACTGGTTACTGAATCTTCTCATTACTGGGTCTCAGAATGCTTAATACATAAATAACAGAAAGATAAATGAAACAGTAAGTTAGTGAGTCAAGCTGAGAAAGGGATGTATTTGGCATAAAGTCTTTGTGACAGTAGGTCAGCTTCTGAAGTCTGAAGCCTGGACTGCTTCTCCTCAGGGGGATACAGGTCACATAACACACAGTGTGCACCTGAAGTGCAAAATATTTGTCATCTCTGTGCCAAAAGTGCATCATAAGTTATACATACCTAAAGTTCTGGCCCTTTTTGAACTGCAGCCCCAGCCACATAGCTCTGTTCACAAGGGGATGTAATTGCTAAAGACAACAAAGTGAATAATTTACTTTTACAAAATCCAAGAATCCTAAAATCTTACCAATTCACTAGCAACTGCCTAAAGATAAAACTTCCAATGCACCCATCCAGTCCATGGTGCAGGGGGAGTCTGGAATTGAGGTAATCAAATATCCCAGGCAATCTTTTTTTTTTTTCTATAAAATGTTGTCTGGAACCCAGTAAAAATGTGCTGCATCCACACATTCTGAATGTAAGAGAAATCCAGAGGCAGACTGTGAATTATGACTCAATCTCTTTCTAATTTGCTGACAGGACCATTGAGCTGCGTATTTCCTTTATGTGCAATTCACAAAAATGTTGCAAGTTTTGTTTTAAAGTACTGTTATGAAGGTTTCTGCTCTCCAGCAGAGTGCTAGGGATACAGATGGTGTCAGGTTGCATGTTGACTGATACACACAATGACTGACTTTCATTTCAATGAGATCATTAGTAATCATGAGCAAAGGGAAGAATAGGACATATAAAAGAGAGTTGTAAAGAGAAAGAGCAAGAATGTGCATTATACAGTGTGTGTGTGTGTGTGTGTGTGGCAAACACAGAGAAATATATTTAATTCTCTAAGCCTATATTAAAAGTTCAGTCACATTTGAAAGGGGTCCAGACAAATATATCACAGCCAGACATGCCAAGTGTTTCTGATTAGCAAATTACCTAAATCCTGGGCAAAATATTACGGGATTTGATTTGGAAAAAAAAAAAAAAAAACAAATTGGATTTGGGGAGGTTAAATACAGTTCTTATGGTACAAAAGTTTTGGTAATGAGACAGAACAAAAATCTGAAATAAAACATAAGATATTTTCTACACCCTAATAAAAGGATTATTTGGTTACTGTGTCTGCTCATACATCTGTTTTCTGCAGCTAAGAAATCAGATAATTCACTGGAGAATTATAGCTAATATTTGCACTCAGAATATTTGAGCTGGCAACTCTGGCTCTTGAATTCTCTGAGAATTCCCAGATACTTTTGCACCGATACTCAATTCCACTATTTACAAAAATGTTTTTTTCCCAGGAAATATGAAATAGAGCCATATGAGTCAAAAAAGACAAAGACTTTTTTTCAAATACTGTGTGATGATCTGCTTTGATGATCTAAACAGAATTACAATTACATGGTATGTTCTTTAGGACAGGAATGGTATGAAATGCATATACACTTCGATGTATTCATCACACTTTTGATTAAGATAAAAAGCAGTTATTTAATTACAGAGGAAGCTGATACAGATGTCAGTCTGGCCTTCATCACTGCATTTTCAGAATGACTAGTTTTTCTTCTGTGAAAATGAGACATGATCAGCTGGTTTTGTTTTGTAGCTGACTCTTGGATTGTGTGTCTTTCAGCTAGCAAAATTTAAGTAAGGAGAGCACTTTTTAAACATGATAGGTCCAGTCAGCATTGCATATTGACTCAGCTAAAGCCTCACATTTTTCAGCAGCCCATGGTGTCTCGGCAACAAAGAACCTTTGCTTTGACTTACATAAAGCAAAGCTTTATGTAAGAAATTTGCTCCAGGTAGCTGGTAATTTCTAAAAGGTTTGTATCAACCATAAAAAGGCACCCTTAAGACTGGCCTATGCATGGATCGCTATCAGGTCTGCAGCCTCTGCTCAGACCTGTGTAAAGTCAGGAGTCTGACCCAAATGGTTGTGACCCTCACTAAGTCATGGATTGGGACAGGCAGGTGAGTCTTACCTCTGCCAACACTGCCCCTATGAAATGGTGTCAGGAACAGCTGGGAGTACAGCTTTCTTCTGCATTCACCAATCTTTTACCCAGACTGGGACTCAGAGCTCTTGCAGGCAGCCTAAGGCTCACTTTGGGAGCCCAAGGCTCTTCCAGATATGTCTAGTAGTATATAAACACCCCATTAAATGCTTGGTCACTCAGGGACCCTTCTCTTCCAGATGATGTCCTGGAGTTCCCCAAAGGGGATTTGTCTCCAGATTTGCTGTCAGTTTGAAAAAAAAGCTGATCTTGAGAAATGCCTCAAAGGGACAATTTAGAAATGCCCACTGGAGCTGTTACAAACCTCTGGGAAAATCTGAAACTGTGAGACAGCAGGAGTAAAACACGTCTACCCATACTCTGAAACAAAACAAGAATTAAACACAATTTACTTTAATGTCAATGATTGCAGTGAACATTTAATTAAGAAAATATATTTGGAGCAACACAGTTCTCTCCTGAAGCATTCCAGAGGTCTTCTGCACTTGGTAAAATTCCAGGAAAATCCTCCTTTCAATTCATCTGGTAGATGAAATCATTAATCAAACTACTCACACTTTTTAAAACAAGGAACAGAGTGCCACAGATTTCCTGCTGCATTGAACTTGTTTTTGATGAAGGGAAAGATCAAAAATGTTTCTCTGATGGAGCTTTCCAAAATTCTGTATCTTTTCCAATAAGTAAATTCTTCAGTGTTCAATGTATGCTGCACTTTGATTACAGAAATTGATGTGGGAAGGAGCAGCAATGAAAAACACCCCAAACCAAACAACCTGCACTATTAGTGTATTGCTTCCTTGTGGCAAGGATCTGTAAAAAGTTATTGTTTTTCAATTATCACTTCCTAACTGATCCTTGAGAAAGCAAAGCTATTGCTCACAGGAATGTTAGAAAACTATACATAAACTGGGTAGGTTAGTTTGAGCAAATAGCAGAAAACACTATTTTTGTGCTGTCAGTCTTGTAATGAAAACAGAGAACATTAGAAAAATATGGTAAGACAGAGATGTGCTATTTGTTTTTGTACTGTATCTTTCCTCCTGTGTGGAAGAAGCTGGTGTGGAATAACTAGTAATGTCGAGTGTGATGTGACAGCACTTGAACTGACAAGTGATTATCTAGTGTTCCCTTCCTTTTTCTCCTAGAGCATATATCTTAGATTCAGGCTCTGAAGATCTCCTTGGTGTCAGCTCTCCCCTATTGCCCCTTTAGGGCTATACTGGTTATCCCAAAGCAAGGCTGACATCTACATTTATGTGAGATAATGAGTTACACAGAAAGGAAAACTAGGCTAGAAAGGCTGGTTTACCTAGTGAGGTAAAAGAGACCCTTTGGGAAAATATGTCTTACCCCTAGCTAGAGTCTGTGATTTCCTTTATCTAAAAATTCAGCATAAGTAGAAGTGCCCAGTTATATCTCTTGATGTGGACTACTTTGTATATTTAGTGAGGGAAAAATGTTCACTACCAGTTTTTCAATGAACATGGATGTATGTGAACCCTTCCACCACCACTACAAATCCAACCATACCATTCAAACCTGTTCAAATGGACACAGCGTTGGCAGAGAACCAGGGGATTATAATGTGCTAGGAAAACTCAGCAGATAACATCATGAGATCCTCGCATCCTTTCTGTTTTCTGAAAAGTGCAATAGTGTTTGGTACACATAAAGTTCATCTTTGAAATTTTCTATCAGAGCATTTGGAAAGCAAAGCAATGAAAGCTGTGGGCATTTCTTCTTTTTTTTTTTTTTTTTGCATTTTCTTCTTCTGCATTTTATTTTCATTTTGAAAGCAGGAGAAGGCCAAAGTTGTGTTTGAAATGAAGATGTTCACACTATGATATACAAAAATGTCTGCCATTGCCAATTAAACTTGCTTTCAGTGATACTCATCTTCCATGCCTTACATTTCCACATCTTCACTCCTGAGAATAAGGGAAAGGTCTTTGTAGAGGACACTGTCTCCTTTTCTAACCAATTTTTATGACTGCAACACTATTGGAACACATTTATCAGCATTCAAAGATGCTTTTAAACACACACTGTTGATGTACCTTGTATTTCTTATATTACCTAAGTATTCACAAGGTTTGAATATACTCCCAGTCTGACTTACATTTAAATGTAGCATGTAAAGAATTAATGGCTGTAATTAGTTTCCAGAATTTGGAAGGGAGTCAACTTCTTCATTGTGTGAGGTTTCCAGGTTCTCTTAAGGATAGCAGTAAGTAGAAATAACATTTCTGAGCATGTTAACTCCCCAGAGGGAGACTGAATTTTCCTGTGCAGCAATTTATTTCCCTGCCAGGTTATATGTGAAGCTTCCATTGTCATAAGGTCAAATAGCATTCTCTCTTAAAAATTTGCCCTCCACTATTATCAGTCTCTTATCTGCATAAGGCTAGGAAACCCAGGTAGCCCATTTTACAGATGCAGAATGAAAACAAACATATGGGATTGTTCGGTCTGAAGAAGTGAAGGCTCTTGGAAGACTTTATAGCAGCCTTCCAGTACCTAAAGGGGGCCTACAAAAGACATGGAGAGGAGCATTTTACAAGGGCCTGTAGGACAAGGGGGAGTGGCTTCAAGCTGGCAGAGGGTAGGTTTAGATTAGATATTAGGAATCAATTATTTATTGTGAGTGTGGTGAAGTACTGGAACAGGTTGCCCAGAGAAATGGTGGATGCCGGATCCCTAGAAGTGTTCAAGGCCAGTTTGGATGGGGCTTTTGGTCCAGTGGAAGGTGTCCCTGCCCACGGTGGGGGGATTTGAACTCAATGAACTTTAAGATCCCTTCCAACCAAAACCATTCTATGATTCTCTATATTAAGGTTATTCCTGCAATGCAATGTTGCAGTATAGAGGAACAGCAGAACTGCAGAAATGCACTGCTAACCTATCTCTGCTGAATGTTTGAAATGTTCCTGTATTTTGCCCAGGTTTATATTGCTGCTCTGCCTTTACCAGTTATGTACCTTACAAGCAATATCCTCAAAAATACTTTGTTACAGCTCAACCGTTCAGTGATGTGTCACCTTCACATTCATAACCTTGGGGTAGGTATTCAGGGTCTTATTGTAACAGTTGCATTACAAACTGCCCAAATGTTTACCCAGTCTGGTTTTAAAGCTCATGCCTAGCTTCAGGGTGTACAAGATAACTTGGGATTATTAACAATTTTATTGGGCAATATCACACCAGAAGCTATTTCAAAAAAAGCATGGTACCTCAAACCCCCACCTTCTCAGAGACACAGGCAATTACTGTGCTTGCGGGAGAAATACCTCCTTCCAGCTAGAATTCATCATAGCCATCAACCATGTTCAGGAGCTGATTGCTTGACTAACATACTAATGTGAGATGCCACTGATGCTGAGGCATTTCTATCCATTTTCAATTACTATCTTGGATGAAGAAATTTAGGTTGTTTACTGAGTATGTCGGAGACTACATATGAAAGCAGCTACTTATGAAAGCTCTTACCGTGAAGGTACAGTTTATGTGGGAGAGGGTGTTCTTAGCTGTTCTGGCTAAAGATTGAAATTTTAGGGTTATGGCTTTTGATGTTCTCAAGATGCAGGCACTAAAGTCATGTTGTGAATGCCTAAAGCTGAAGAGGAAAATAGAGACTTTCCAGAGAACTGGGGCTTTTTTTGTGATAGATTTGTATAACATCCTGTGGCTTAGCTGTGCAACGTGCTGTACTTGCATGGAATGAGGTAATCCCAGGCACACACACCTCACAAACAGATCTACAAGGCAGATTAGTACAGAAAAAGAATATAGTTACCACTAGTAAAAATTGCAATGTTACCTGATTATATCAGAAAATCAACATAGAGGTATTTTTGAGGGAAATCAGAGAAAATTCTGGAGTTGAAATGAATTTAAAAGCATGGATATAACAGCTGTTGCTCCTTTTTCTTCTGGTCATTTTCTCACTGCTGTGGTCACTGGGACATCAGAGAGTTCAGCACTTCTAGGTCTATCACTGTCACTGTGCTGGGAAAATGAGAGGTTACACAACAGGACAAATGGTTTCTCAAGTCTGAACAGCTTTCCAAGGACAACGCAGTGCTGCAAAACTGCAAAGTGCCTAAGATGTGTAACATCACAGATAGCCAAAGTGTGCAGAATGGAGTATAGTATAGTCTTAGCTCTATCATGGATTCCCTATATGATCTTGGCCAAGTCATTTGGCTTTTTATCTTCCAGGTCTCTTTCACTCTTTTGAATGCAAAGTCTTTAAAACAGGTAACTTCTTTCAAAACAGACACCTCATGGGAGTCCTTTATTAGCTGAGGCATCTAATCAACAAATCAGATGACCACAAATACAAATTTCAATTACAGATGCTTTCCTCAGGGGGAATACACATCTAGAAATGTTCCAGCCTTTCTACTGACTATCTGGGAAGGACAGTACAAATCAACAGTGGGATAGTAGACATGCAATAGTTTATGAAAGAGTTGTTGATTTCATTAGGAAATTTCTGATCTGTTCTTGAGAAGCTTGGTCTTTATATTTTCCACAAACTTGCACTGAAACATCTCCAGAACTAAAGAAGGTAAATTAAACCTCTTATATAAGATGTCAAAAACCTAAGCCCAAGTGAAGGTGGTATATTACTCAGAGCGGGGTACAACATTGTGATGCAGTGCTCGTGGTTCAGATCGACTGCAATGAGCTAAAAATAGGAAGAAAATTTTATTATTACCTTTACTATTGGTTTTTGCCTGATTAGTAATCACAGAATAAGTCTTTTACTGCTGTTGGTACACTCACTCTTCAAAAGTCAGGCATGATAACTGTTAAGAGATTATAGTAGTGGATAGTGTCCTCAATGTCTACTTGAATCCTAGATCCACCAAGACACTCTTCATGTCACCACCAGGTCCAAGCAGTGCAAATCAGGTGATTCCAGGGAGAGGAATTAGGGCACTCTTACATCCCCTTCTTTCTAGCTAAATCCTGAACATCTGGAATCGGAGGCTTTTGATCCCTTTGCCCTTCCTCCTCATGACTCACTCCTCATTTTGAATATTTTCTTCTTGCTTTCTGCTTAAAGCAAGACTCAGGGTTAGAGGGGCTACTCAACACACCTGCTCCCTCTGTAACACCTGTGTGAGCTTGTAAGTGAGGTAGATGAGAAGTGCCCTGCTTGGCCTAAAGCTTGTACATTTTTGTCAGGTCTCAGAGTTGCTGATACAGCAAGTGGTTGAGTGCTTCTCCCAGTACAGTGATCGCAAAAACAGGTCAGGAATAAAGCTGACACTTTCCTAACTCTGTTTGCTGCTCTTTCATCCCTTATTGGTTTGCTGATTGCATTGAAAGGAAAAAGGATGGGAACTGATAGGAGCACATGAACCACCATGACTTCTATGTAAATTTTAAAAGTTATTGTTATCTGTAGTATGGCAGAAAAGGACTTAGAAGTAGTGGATTTATATCCCAAAACTCTGCTGCTAAAGAGAAAGCAAAGACACCTAATATTGTTACTATAGAAGTCTAACTTAATATAAAAAGTATTGAGAATTGTAGTGCTAGTGTTCTTTCTCACACTGTTTTCCCTTCAAATCCTGCAGGATTATAAAAATGTCCCCACGGGACCTGTTCTTAGCAAATAGAGCTTTTCTATACTACCAGAATAATGAACAATAAAAAGTCAGCCTAAAAAAAGAAATGCTGCTCATCTCATGAAGGAACATAGCACAGACACTCAATTTGGTGCTGTTAAGCTGTGCTGAGGTGTGAGATGTCTGTATCAGGGACTATTGGGGCAGAGTTCTTTGACTGTACAAACCTGGGATTAATGAGGAGCAGCAGGGAGGTGACATTTTACCTCTGTATGATGCTGCTGAGATCACTAACAGAACAACACATTCACTCTGGGTGGCCACTGGTCTAACAAATGTTCAGAAACTAGAAAGCAAACAAGAAATAGCTGTGAGCTAAATAAAAGCACAGAAAAAAAAGTTTGGGTTTGTTTTTTTTGTTTTTTTTTTTTTTTTTTTTTTTTTTTCTTTTTTAAANAAAATTTTTTTTTTTTTTTTTTTTTTTTTTTTTTTCCCCCTGACAGATTTAACATATTCAGCCTGCTTCATTTAATTAAAACCCCCAAGCCTCATGATGGTACTTATACTGTCATAAAGAGCTTTTCAAACCAGTAGTGGAACACGAGTAAGACTCAGTGGCTGAAATTATTAATAATTAGAAAAGTTCATATAGGAAACAATGCACAAGTTTCAATAACTACTGGCAAAGTTTATCAGTCAAGATTCTGGATTTACCATTTTTTAGTGTTTTCCAACCAATACAGGGTATTTCCCCTTAAGTATGCTACTGAATTCAACTCAACAGTAGCTTAGGTTATCCAGCATCAGTCCCTTCTTGGGGTTACCTAAGGCTCTAAACACTTGCCCTGCACAACAGAAAATATCCTGAGGAGTACTGCTTGGCATCACCTTCCACAAAGCAGAAGGAAATCCACCACATCTTGGAATTTATGCTGCTCAAACTGCACTGAGACACGTCATCCCCAGGGCAGTAGAGCCACACTTCTCACAGGGAAGCGCCAGTTTGGCAAGAGAGAACTAGAGAGTATCACCTGTTGCAAATGTGTATTGCAAAGGGCAACTTTCTTCTTGGAGCCCACAGTGTGCTAAGACAAATAAAGATTTCCTCGGTCTGTTTCTACGTAGTAGTTCAGCACACTTTGTAGTCAGCTCTTCACATGCTCCTCACAGGGTATAAAGTCTGTTCAGCTGTAGACAGTGAGTGTTCTTAGAGTCCTTTACTGTGGTCCCCGCATCATATCTCGTCTAGATCCCCTTCACCCAAAGTTCGCCAAAGTTTGGAGCTGGTAGAAGTGTGCTAAGATGCTGCCACCTTGTGCTGGTTTGGCAGCAAACTTACTCTGAGCACTCCGCAAGTATTCCCCCTTGCGATGCGAGGTTGTGCTCTGGCACAGCTCTGTTCGGAGGCAGGGCAAAGAGCCCTGTCGGGGACCTGCACCCCAGATCTATCCTCTGACCACACAGCTTCCCTGGCTGAACAAACGGAGAGGGAATCAGAAACCTCCCTCAATTCCAACTTCCAGTCTGAGCTTACCAACAGCTCAGGAAAGGAAGAAACTCTGATACGAACCAGAAGACTTGTAATGAAGTTAGAGAAATTTCTCTATTGCTCCATTTAGTGACATGAATACCACAAATACTGAACAAATATGCTGTCTTCATAGTGGCAGAAACCTTCCAAAATGTAGAACAGCTTTCACATTTAGCCTTATTCACTGCTTGTGTGTTTCTAAACAGGGCAAAAGATAACTCCTGAGGATGTGCCCAAGTTTCAAGTGGGAATTCAAAGTTTCACAGAGAAAGTATGATTTGCCTGGTATTAGCCTTTAGAACTAACACTCTCTGCTAATATGATTGTCCTTCCTTATCCAATTTACTTTCAAAGCATTCATTTGTTTGTTCCAAGCATTCTTAAGACACCCTTTCTCAACCATGCTTCACCCTACTATGAGCTGCATTTAATGCACTTAGAGTCCATAAACTTATCCAGTGTACTCTCTAATGATTAATGGTCAATGAGTACCAGCCACCAAGATTCTCCCCCCGTATAACATTGTGCTGTGACACTCTCTTTATTTAAACTGAAAACACAAAAGCTCAGAATAACCTGAAGAGACATTTTTTTTAGTATTTGATCAGTGGATCAGACATGAATTAGCATCCGAAAGTTATGTATGTGAAATGGGAAGTACTACATTATGATGAGCTAAATATTATTTCATCATACTGTTAGTCTGAAAGTTAAAGAGCTTGTTTCCTTTGACCCAAGAGGGAAATTGCTCATCAGGGAACTGTTGTGGTCCAATTCTTTATAAGACTTAGGCTTCAGTCATGAAAGTATAAATTCTTACATTTACTGCTCTGAATGTTGTCCCTTGGCACTGACAGTTTTGGATGGCAAAGGTTAAAGCTGGTTGACAGTCTTCAAGTGCCTCTGCTACCTGCTTCTGGACTCTTTCTCTGTGTCAGCTCTCAAGTAACAGCTGAGGACTAAGCTGTAGAACTGCTGCATCTCCTGTGAAGCTGATGGAAACTTAAGAGCTGGGTGCTTCCAAGCCAGACAGTAGAAAGGTTGTTATGCAAATCAAAGCAGAAATTGCAGTTTATCCTGTTGAAAACTCTTTGCACAAAATACTTCAGTGAGACCTGCCCTTATTTCTTGCTCAGCAGAAGTCTAATTAACCGAGTGAATCACACACAGAAATAAGCAAGCAGAGATATCTCCTGATTTGAGTAAAGTTCAGCACTTACATTAATATTTATTTTCCTGTTTCATTTAATGCTAATCAACTGAAACACAACTTACTTCCAGATAATTCTGCTAACATTAGGTGGAGTGACTATGTTGTTATTGATCTTATTTGCAAAGTTGATTTTGCTAGAATGCAAGCAAATTGCAACATTACTGTTCAGATAACCTTCTTTGGATATTGATAGTACACTTGTGCATGAATAAGTGTGCTAGTCTGTGACTGAGAGAGATTCCAACAGCAAGGGGACCTGTAATGCCTGTGATTTGCAGCTTAAAGTGCCGGGCTGTTGGTCATAGATGGGACCAACAGGCATCTCCAGTCTTTTGTCAACTCCACCACTTTTGCCAGTGGGATTAGAGGAGTCAAGAGGATGACAGGGAGGAGAAAGAAGCAGGGTACTTTTCACTAGAGAGAGAAGCAGAGGGAGATCACAAGACTACATTGGATTTTTGGTCTCTTTGTTCCTCTTTGCTCCTAAGAAGGATGTGTTATGTGCTCCCATCACCTCTCCTTTCCCCAGACCTTAGAGAGAGGCTAGTGACGGAAGATAGCTGTGTCAGGGCCCTGCAGTGTTGTATTTGGCTGCCTCCTCCATTTGATTTCTACAGAAAGGTAATCATTAAGTTGCTCTTGTTGCTCCTGCCTACTTCATGCCATTTGCTTCTCCTGCAGCCTCTTCATCCATGCTCAACTCCCAGCTATCACTGAAAACCATGGAAAGCTGGACTGTGAAAGTTCGGGTTGGCTCTCTGCCAACAGCCAAACCTCACAAGAAAGATTCCCTCCTCCCTCT
>VXBX01007267.1:96693-144953 GCA_013400415.1 Scytalopus superciliaris
TCTTGACCCTGGTTACCAAGGAAGGCCTACAAAAACAACCCATCACATGGACTTTCCCAATAAATCTAATTCCTTTGGGTGCATAGTGAACTTCCTAGGGCTGGCACCCATTTCTGAGCTTCCCTCCCTTCCCTTAGCTTGTCACACATCCTTCTGGTCATTTCACTGTGAAACTTACGGCTCCTGCTGGTTTCTATAGCCCTGGTTTCTGAAGTGATCAGTAAGGGATCTTTCACACACTCATATGTGGGGATAGAGTAGGCATCTGCCTTACCATCCACAGACCTTTGCAGATATAACAACATTCAAGCACCCCAGAAGTATGAGATTGAAAAACCATGACAGCTCATTTTGAGAGGAGGAAAACTGTGTCTTATCTTGATTTTTACAATCTTTATGTTTTATACTTTTCCCCTCTCTGTCTACACAGTCTAAATGTGGACGCTTTACTCTTTACATTTAATAAAAAGAGGAAGGGCTTTGAAACAGCAGGAGTACAATGAGAGTTAACAACCCTGAGACATCTGACCCTGTCCCCTTTGCTCAAAGTGTGGAAAGTAGCCAACAGTCAGTTTTACACTAACAGTGATCTACTTATCTCCATTAATATGTCAGGAGGTGTCCATGAGCCTCTGTGCAGATGGATTATTTATCCCTCTAAGAGTGTGAGGTGCAGATCTTTGCCCCAGGCTTTGGTCAGACATTCAGGACATTTCTCAGGCTGTCAGTTGCCTGTATATCATAACTGTGATGCTGCAACAAGAAAAATGAGATAAGCAAGGCAGAACACAAGACATTGCCTGATTCTTCATATTATCTGGGTTTACTTAGTGCAAGCATTGTATGATTCATAACTTGTTTTCCATATGCTGAAGGGAAATCCTGAGCTATGGACAAGAAGTCGAGACTAGAAAAGAATAAAAAAATATTCTTATTTCCAATTATAGGTAGCTCTGGGAGGTTTAGATGTGGCTTCTAAAACACAATAGTTGCAAAAGAAATACTTTGTGTGGAGGAGTAAGAAGCTGGATCACAAATATGTATGGGCACCAAACTGTATTTGGTGTCAGGCTGAATAACTGGTTCATCAAACTTATGTAATGTAAAAAAATTATTGATTGCTATTTTATTTTCTGTTTGCTGAATAGAACTCCAGCTCTGTATTTTTGTTTCCCAATTATCAATAGGCTATTTATTCTCCTTGCTGTGGAATAAGATAGAAATAGGCAACCAGATTACTAATTTAAAACAGATCCTAGAAGTATTTTGATAAAATGTGTTTCTATGCTCATTCTCACTTGGCTTAACACTTCCAGTAATTTGTATATTTTTAAAAAATTGGTTTTTTTCCCAACTGACACATACGTTTACATCTTACACAACATAAGACAGTGTCAGAAAGGAGGGAATCAGCTGGAGGAACTTTTCTTTGATGAGATTTTTGAGGCTATTTGACCTGTCCAACTACATTGCTCAGTTCTGGCTGGTCAGTTCTATCCCACTATCCTGTTTCTTACCCTAAACAGTGAAGGAACTTGCAAAGGGATTTCTAGCAACAACACAATGCAATCAAATTGTTGGAATGGTTTCATGTATCAGGAAGTCCTACTGATCATGTACCCATATGTCCCTCCTAATTTTTAGGTTCTTTCTCAAGAACTTTATACAGTTATTTCCATCTTTTGTGTTGTCTTCTCTTTCCTTCCTTCTGCCAATATTTGTTTTTAATTACTGTCATATATGTGTGCAATCAGGAAGGTATGTTCTTATTGAAGTTATGTTGAGGAGTGAACCATAATGAATTCTGAAGCCATATTGGGTTTTTTTGTCTGTTAAAGCCTAGCACATACCCAAAGATGATGACGATGATGATTATTGTTGTTGTTGTTATTGCTATTGTTATTATTATTGATACTAATAGTTGAAAAACATTTAACTCAACTGATATATGTGCTGGTGAACTCTGGGGATGTAGCAGGCACTTCTCTTAGAAAACTTTTAAGAGCTCCATATTCAAAGCACCCAGAAAAGAGGCAGAAGAGTTGCAACAGTTTTACCATCAGCTTCCTTCGATGAAAGGAGAACATCTCTCTGTCTCCATGACCTTGTCTCTGCAGCTGCAGTGTTTTTTGATGCTTCAGTTTTCCTAATCATTGGAATTGTTCTCTCTGCTGTGTATGATGCATTTAGAGTGCTGGCCAGACTTCACAAAAGCAACTAATCATTACTGATATAGGGATGTTAAACACAAAGGAGACAAACCTGGATTCTAGAATGTATTTCATATATATCCAGTCAAAAAGGATCTATCTCCTTTTCTTTAAATTTATAATTACAGAAAGACCTTAACACTGCCAAGCATCTGAGGACTAAAATTTAACTTGCCTTTAAGTTGCTATAGGCTATAGGAATGCATATTCAGCAGTTCATATGTTATTGCATTTATTTTCCTGTTGGTAAAGTGTAGTATTTTCTTCAAACAAGGCAAAGGGAAAAAAGTGAAGTAAAAAGCCACGAGGAAATAATGACTGCCACTTTGGTAGTGTAAATGTAGGATGGACAACCACTCCAAGGTTTAAAGTTCTCCCTATTATCTCTACCACCAGATTTTTGGCTTTTTTGAGTCATGAAGTCATATTGCTGCCATTTTTCATGAATGATTACCCTTGCCATGTTTGTTCCCTTTATCTGAAACTCTAGTAGGTCACCAATGATATGTCAAGTGAATAGTTTGCATGATGAAGACTTCTTGTGCTACTTTACAGAATTACAGAATGGGTCAAGTTGGAAGAGACCATAGTGGGTCATCTGGTCTAACCCCCTGCTCAAGCAGGGTCATCCCAGAGCACATGGCACAGGATTGCATCCAGATGGTTCTTGAATATCTCCAGTGAGGGAGACTCCACAACCTCTCTGGGCAATCTGTTCAGTAAAGAAGTTATTCCTCTTATTCAAGTGGAACTTCCAGTGCCTCAGTTTCTGCCTGTTGCATCTTCTCCCATTGTTTGGCGCTACTGAGAGGAGGCTGAGTTTGTCCTCTTTACAGCCCCCTTCAGGTGCCTTGACAAGGTCCCCTCTCTGTCATCTCTCTTCACCAGGCCCAGCTTCCTCAGTCTCTCCTTGCAGCAGAGATGCTCTGGTCCCATAATCATCCTTGTTGTCCTCCACTGGACCCATTTCAGGAGCTCCGTGAGTCTCTTGTGTTGAGGAGCCCAGAGCTGGACACAGCACTCCAGATGCACCTCACTAGGGCTGAGTAAGGGAGCAGGATCACCTCCCTCCACCTGCTGTCAGTGCTCTTCCTAATGCACCCCAGGATCCCACTGGCCTCCTTGGGCACAAGGGCACACAGCTGGCTCATGGACAACTTGTTGTCCACCAGGACCCTCAGGTCTTTCTCCACAGAACTGTTTCATAGCAAGTCAGCCCCCAGCACATGGGGTTACTCTTCCCCAGGTGCAGGATCCTGCATTTTGTTTTGTTGAATTTCATAGTTATTCTCTGCCCATCTCTCCAATCTGTTAAGGTTGTTCTGAAGGGCTGTATAGCACTCTGGGGTATCAGCCCAGAGTAGGCCACTCCTCCCAGCTTTGTGCCATCAGTGAACTTGCTGAGGAGGCTTTGTCCCCTTCACCCAGGTCTTTGATCAATAAGTTAAACCATACTGGGCTGAGTATTGAACATAGGGCGACATTGCTAATGACAGGCCTCCAACCAGACCCTGCCTATAAGTGCTCTGAAAAAGCCAGTTCTAGAGAGGTCCCATCACAAGCACCGCAAGAGTACCAGGTCTGGTCACTGACATTCAGTTCATGGCAATGTAAATGAACACCAAACCTCTGCGTGTCATGTTCTTTTCCTGCCAAAAGCTCTAACCTGCTTCTTTCCAATCCACTACGGTACTTTTTAAAATAATAAACAAAAAGTAACATCCAACAGGTAAAAGCAGACATTCCATATTCATCTCTGTCCAAGTTACTGTTCAGTCATAGAACACCCAGAGATTTCAAAATGAGAACATGTTCCTAAAAGCAAAGAACTGCATTTTTTGAAGGGACATTTTTTGAAAATCAGCCTCTCTAAGCCACCCTGTACACCAAAATATAGGTATCTAAAATCATGTGCTCTGGCCAAGTCAGTCTTACTCTGATCAGAACTTAAAGACTTAACACTATGTAACAGCAGATAAAGGTGTATGACATTGACACAGCAGTACAAATTACATTAAATATTTGAGTAGTATTCAAATCAATTGAAAAATCAAAATAGAAATCCAAAGTTTAATTTTTAGTAAATTTTTGTTGTCTGGACATAATATATTTAAACATCAATAGTATAGACATAACTATTTGAGATTTATAAATTACCATGCAGTAGAAGTTTTACAGGTAGAGGGCAGAAATGTTTGTCTGAACTCTACAGAAGTAGTGCTGATATTGGCAATGGACCTGGACAAAAATCTCACTCCACTCTGCATTACTTCAGAAGTCACTGGGTGATTTATACCAGCTTCCTTATTCTCATGTCATGTTTCTGGACAAGTCAAACCCAGACTGATCTCACAATTAAGCAGTCTCCAGTTTGGAAAGGAGTAAATCATACTTCATCACAGATTTGAAGCAGCTCTCATACTGATGGATTACAAAGCCACCTTGCAGATTATATGTGCATTAGTCACTTTAGCCAGCCTTACATTTTATATCCACAGTATGACAGAAAGCAAGATCAGAGTGATCCACTCAGAATTCAAAAATGTAGATAGAATAGGAGTTACAGAATTAGTTCTCATAGCTTTGAAGTGTGACATGGGATCATTACTTAACGTCCATGATTAGGCCATTAGCAATGGCTCTACATATACTCCAGGAGGGACTAAAGGAATGAGAAAATGCTCCCTAGCACAGTGAACAAAGATGCTGCACTGATTTTGTAATGTAACGCTTTTGTATTTGGAGTTTCTACCTACAGTGTTGCAAGAAAGCTGGGTCTACCCTAGAGGGTTCTGCTCTTGAAAACATTTCAAAGTGTGGATAGTTCTGTTTTTATGAGTTTGGATGTTAAAGTAAATATGGGACAGAAAGTATGAAAAGCCTGCAAGTCTAAATTAGGTTGCTATATATTATAGTTCTCATCGGCCACTCCTCAGAAATAAGGTCTGAGTCAGAAAAAGAAGTTTCACTAAAATCAACCTTCTCAAAAGGAAGTTAGATGAATGCAGCAAGATAAATGACCAGTTATTTCAACTACATAACAGAAACAACATTTTATAATGTAGTGGAAATGAAAGAAAGGAATAAAGGGAAATAAAAGAGGACAAGTGAGAGAAGAACACTTCTCTGAAATCTTGTTTTCTGACAGGTGCCCCCATACTTTAATGAATGTGAAACTGATAACCCAAGCTCAACAATTACATATAAAGCAGAAATGATACAGAGCTTATAACTTTTTAATCAATTCAGTTGACTCATTCTTGTGCTGTGGACTTGTTTTCTTCCTTACAGTCCAGTTGTGATTAACCTGCAAGAAATTAATACCCACTAGACAGAGACACACATTAAAACTCTGCTGAAATCAGTGCATATTATCTAACTGATTCCAGTGGTTATCTGCTAGCATTCTCTTCTAAGGATCCCCATTAAAATGTTAAAGTCAATTTGTTATCTTGTTTTGAATGTCAGCTAAAATTTTTATTTTGAACCATTCTTTTTTGGCAAATATTTTAAAGCTATTAATTTCTGTGTCTTAGAAAATCAAAATGACACAGATGTGAGATCATTAAACCCTGAGACACAATCCTCAATTGCCCAACTCCATCTCACTCTGCACTTTGCATTTGTTCCCAAGAGGCAACTTTGTTGGTTTTCAACACAAGCTCTTTTGGATGTTCTCCCAGGTCAGCACCCTGTACAGAATACAGTGCATGTAGGATTTGTCTGTGCATAGCAGTGCATTGAGAAAGGGCTATATTAACCTCAGCAGAGTTGTATGCTAACAAGGCTGGACAGATTTTTCTATCAGAGCCAGACTGTTCAGAACAAGCCTTGTTCTGAACAAGGGTGTACCAGACATGCAAGTTTAAACTGTGCACTTGCAGTGGTTTGCACAAGTTGTTATCTCATCAGGACTTAAAGAACCAGTCCTAATTCACTCTCAGAAGTGTATTTTCAAAACCAACTCTACATAAACAAAGAATTTATGCCTTGTAACACTCCCACCCTGGAGCTGTGGGTTCACAGGCTTAGCTAGGAGTTTTACTTTAATATATATATAAAGGGTTCTTTAATACCTCAAGATATTATTAAGGAAATAACCCATAGACTTGCTCCCAAGAGGTACTTTATTGAATTTAGGGGAAAAAATAAGGGAACTTGGCAAAGGTTCAAAAAGGGCACTGCACAAACTATACAAAATGTTCCACCATGATACCAACTCAGCACATATTAATCCACAACACTAAAGTCAAAATCCAGTTCCTCTAGCTCCAAGACACCCAAAACATAAGGAAAGGAGCAATGAAAGAGAAGTAGAGGGAGTAAGAAGAGAGAAGAAGAAAAAGGAAGAGAGAGATCATTTAGCTCCCACTGAACCTTGTGGAAGACCAGATGGCAGATCCACAACATGTGGCAGACCTATGCCTTTGGTTTCATCTGTTCTGGTCCCTATGGCCATACCCCCCAAGGTAGGGCCTCTGATCCCCCAGCCACTCTGGGGTCCCAGACCAGGGTGAGGGGCAGTGTTCTCACTGTGCCTGACAATCCGAGCTGGGTCAGGGGCTCCAGGAGCTGTGGGGTGTTAAAGTTTTCCTGGGCTGTTTGTGACTTGCAACTGCTCTGGGGCTTCCCCATGTGGGCTACAGAGTCCGCCATGAGGGATACGATGCTGTTGGGGTTTTGTATGCTGTCAGACCCTAAAGGGCGAGGCTTGTTTACCGCTGTGGGCTAATGTTGGGCTAATGTTGGGCAACTCGGAGAATTGCCCATTAAGAGCTAAGTATTGAGCAGGCAATCAGTTATGGCGCGTGGACAGCGGGACACAACCAATTATAGCAAAGCACTGTCGTGTGGATAGCATTGTTAGCCAATAGTTAATCGTAACCACAAGGCCTGCGTGCGGACACTGCGTGTAAGGATATATAAGCATTGTGAGTAGAAAAATAAATGTCTGCTTCAGCTAACTTGTATTGAGTTGTCTGATGCTTTCCACAAACCCGTCTCCCACATGATGCCACCCCACCTCTGGGGTGCCATCCCTTCTCCCTGTGCTCACATACACACACTCCCCTCAAGGTGATTCTGACCCAATAATTACTGATCTGGTGTCTAACACTTACCCATGTCCATCTCCATGCCCATTCTTGGGCACTTGCTTGGGGGGATGTGTATGTACTCAAACCAGGGAGACAAGCAGGAATCTAAAATTCTCTGCAGTCAAAGCAGTTTCAAGTGAGAACCTGGTTGTTTAAAGAGAGCCAGAGATGATACATTCAAGGTCAGATTGGATGAGGGGCTTTGAGCAGCCTGATCTTTCCTAACGTGATTTGTCTTTTGAGGAGTGGCTAAGGATTTTGATTAGTCTGTCTTAGAGTAAAGGATGCTAAAAGATTACTTCATTTCTGTCTACAGCTTCCTTAAGAGGTGAAGTGGAGAGTGAGGTGCTGACCTCTTCTCCCTGGGATTCAGTGAGGGGATGCATGGGAATGGTTCAAAGCTGCACAAGGGGAGACTGGACATTAGGAATCATTTCATTACCACAGTGTGGGCAAACACTGGAATGGGCTTTCTAGAAAGGTGGTCATTGTCCCAAGCCTATCAGTGTTTAAAAGGCATTTGGACAATGCCTTTCATAATGTGATTTAATGCAATCAGCCCTTATCTGGTTGAGCAGTTGGGCTCGATGGTCACTGTGGGTCCCTTTAAAAGGTAATCTATTCTATTCTATTCTATTCTATTCTATTCTATTCTATTCTATTCTATTCTATTCTATTCTATTCTATTCCTTCCCCCACCATGGCAGGGTTCTTGGACTAGACAATATTTAAAGATCCTTTCTGAACCAAGCCATTCTGTGATTCTCTGGTGATGCTGGCTACAGAACATCTTTGCATGCTGTTTGCCTATGTGCTGTTGTGCCTTGATCTCAGCTGCCAGAGGTACCATGAAGGCTGTGAAAACCTGTGGCACTGAGCAAAACTTGTCAAAACCACAAGCTTTTCTTCTAGAGAGAGAGGATTATCAGCTTCATGTCAGAGAGACATATCAGCTGTGCTGAATGAAATTGAAAATGAGAAACACATTGTAAACATTGCAGCTTTTGTAAAGATCATATGAGACACTAGCCTTCTTTGTACAATGCCCCTGCTTCCCGTTCCATGGTGTGTGTAATAGAAGTTGCAGTGAGAAGGCAGACAGCATGTTACAAGCCATTCTCCATAGAGAACTGACAGCTTCTAGAGGTTTCTTAGAAAACTGTCTGCTTAGCCAAAGAAGCTTTCTGCCCATCAGCAAATGCTTTCAGGGCCAATACTAACCCAAAATCCATAGAAAGGACTATCTGTGAGACATCTATCTGTCTTCTGGGACCAGGTATCTGGAACATAAATCTCTAGCAGTTAAGAGTATGAAGTGTAGTTAAGCGTATTAAGAGTAGAATTATAGAGAAAAACAGCTGGTGCTGATACTCTGACTTCTACTGCCACTGCCAATATTAGTTATTTTTATTCTGGATTAATTCTAGATTGGTCCTGTGGTCCAAATTCCCACTTACAGATGGAGTGTATTATGTGGCCTCTTGAAGATTTTCTTCCTGATTGTTTTTTTCCAGAAGCAATCTAGTTTATGCTCTCTAAATATTTCTCAACACAATAAATGGAACCACAAGGGTACTTCTGTTTGCAACTAAAACCACTGTGTGGATAAGCTACAGGCAATGTATAGCAAGATGTATGTGTATGGAGTCTATCAAAAGTAAATAGTTGAGCAAAGTGACTGAAGTTAAGGACAGAAAACCTTGAACTGAAAGGTGTGTTGAAAACCTCATAATAGTTGCAGTGTTTTACTTTGGTGTTAAGAAATTAATTTCTCACACTTAAAATTGTAGTGCATTATAATTTCCAGGAAACAGAGGTGTGATCTGAAATACTTTAAGTAAACTGTTTATATTTAACCTTATATGGCAGAACACACTTTTAACAATTTTTTTTTTTTTTTTTTTTTTTTTTTTTTTTTTTTTTTTTGTGAGTTAAGGACCCATGTACCACAAACACAGTTAAAACAGAAAGCAGCAAGAAAGTCAATTATATTAGCAAGAAACTACAGAATGGAGAAGGCAAGTTGCTGTATTACTTGGTAGTTCAAGTTGAGGCTTTAAGGGCCCTACCAGGTTGGACTAGACCTGACATTCCTTTATTATGAAACACAAATTTGTTTTCTTGCTCATTTGTGTTTTCTACTACTTTTTAAGCTGTACAAATGGTAGTAAAACAAGTGTTCCATCATCCTATCTTTATAAGCTACAAATTCTAACCCAGAAGTTTATACCTGTAATCTGCTCCTTACAGATCTGAAAGCTCTTTTGCCTGGGGCTCATGCTGCTGTTGCTGTCATACTGTGAGGCATTTGAGGGCATTTCTGTGCTCCCAGCACTTGCTCAAATGTCATGTTGAAAGTCCATTTGCAAATTTCCTCTCTTGCTCTGATGTTACTAGCCTTTAAGTCTTCAAATCAGGTTGTGATACTCAGGTTCCAAGAAAAGCCCATCACAGGAAAAGCACCCACTCCCACTGCTTTTTGCAGCAGCTTCTGAGCTAGAAGAGTTTCCCTGGGAGAGCTGTAAGACACTTACACTCCTTTTTAGAGCATGTCACGAGGAAATCCAGGCGTCTTGACAAAGTGCATGAAGTGCTTCTTACTTCTTCTTTGCTTATTTCCCCAGGGGCCTATTTTGTACTTGGGGATTTTTTAGATGGCATTTTTCCCCTTCACTGGCAAAACACACTTTTTATTGCTCTTCTCATTTCATGCACCATGAATAGACAGACCTTCACAAAATGAACATTGCTACTGACTTCACATGCAGCATAGATGTTTGAATATGTGCAAGGCTAGCTTTAGACCTTCTCAAGTGCCTGATCTTGAAATACTGGAAAGTGATAATATTTTTTCAACCAGCTACTTTTGCATTTAATGTATTTCAGAAATGATGGGAGGGAGGGTACATTCTGTCCTATGCTGACAACAGATGGAAAAATTGAATTTGTTATTGTATCAGAACCAAACAGAAGCTTGAAATAATGTGTTAGCTTTAGTCAATACAGTGAGAATTTCCATATCTATATACAAACTTTTAAAGTCTGTGGGCTGGGTGAGATTTGGAAGAACTGTGTTCTTATCCTGAGAGCTCCTTGTGTTAACCATGGAAACATGACTTTCATCCTTCTTCCTGCTTGGTTTCTGTTTTGTCAGAATACAGCTTTAGCTGTCTAACAGTGAGGGCATTTTTTAGTTGGTTCAGAAAATTTTAGTGCTATAGCACTATAGCAAAACAGCTAAATGTAAAAGTGTCAAGGGTTGTATCTGCACTTGCAAAGTGAAGACCTGGGTTTCATCTTTTCCCTTTTTCTATCTGCATGCATTAATCACTACATTTAAGTAAAATCATGAAGATGAAAATGAAATCAGGGATCCAATCTGTACTTAGTATTTGAACAATAAGTTAATGTAGAAAATGATTTGCAGATCACAGTTGAACTGCAGCCCTAGGAGTCACATCATGTGCCTCAGAGTGTTGTCCAAATGTATCTTGAATAGTGTCAGGCTTGGTGCTGTGACACTTCCCTGAGAAGTCTATTCCAGTGCCCAAGAACCCTCTAGGTGAAGAACATTTTTCTAATACCCAAACTAAATCTCTGACTCACCTTCATGCCATTCCCTTAGGTCCTGTCACTGGTTACCACAGAGACAAGAAATCAAAGTCTGTCCCTCTGCTTCCCCACACGAGGATGTCAAAGACCATAATGATGTCTCCCCTCAATCTCCTCTTCTCCATGCTGAACGAATCAAGTCACCTCAGCTGCTCCTTGTATGGCTTCCTCTCTAGATTCTTCACCATCTTTGTTGTCCTCCTTTGGGCACTCTCTAATAGTTTAATATTTTCCTTATACTGTGGCTCCCAAAACTGCCCCCAATATCCAAGGTGAGGCCCCCCCCGTGCAGAGCAGAGCGGGACAATCCCCTCCCTCGCCCGGCTGGCGATGCTGTGCCTGATGCCCCCCAGGGCACGGTTGGCCCTCCTGGCTGCCAGGGCACTGCTGACTCAGATTCAATTTGCCATCAACCAGGACTCCCAGGTCCCTTTTTGTGTTGCTGCTCTCCAGCTTCTCGTTTCCCAGCTTGTATGTACATGCAGGGTTGCCCCTGGTATGATGGCATAGATTTTACAATCTAGTGAATGAAAGCTTATCCCCTGACATTATAAACACTGCACTGATTAATTAATCATGATGTTTGGAACTCATGTGACCAAAACATTGTGAAACATGTGGGCTGTGTCTGTTTGGGCTCTCCAGTACTATATGAAAGTAGTCAATTAACCTTTCTTTAAAATGATGGTATTAATTTATACACACTGTGCTAGTTGCATCCTTCATTATTATCTTTCCCTTGGGTACCCTTCTAGCTCAATGTATGATTTAAGAATGAAGTCATAAGGTAACATTTAAATTAGACCATTTATGAGAACCTCTTCAGCTTGTTCGTAATCATAAATATCATTACAAGGAAAACCAGAGACTATTTTAATGCTTACTGTTTTTTCCTTCCTATTATAAACTTGATTTTGGTCTTCACAGCTTCTGGCTCTATGCGTTAGCTATCAGCAAACCTCATGATGAGTAGAAAACAATATGCCAAAAAGCATCACTGGAACTACATGGTTGAAACTGAGAAAAGGGGTGTGATTCCAGTGAGGTAACTGAGCAACAATTTTAGAAGTGATGACTTCAAGGAAATGAGGAAGATTCAAGCCCAGACTTATTCTCCTATGGTGCAAATGCCTATCCAAGGGGTATGGGTTAGCTACCTGGTTCCTCTACAGTCCCTTTACAGCCAGTCAGTGCAGGGAGACCACCAGTATCCCCAGTAATCTGAGTCAGAGATATGAGATATGAGGATGAGTCATAGAGTATATTTACTGGCTATGCCATCTTTCTTAGACAGCTTTTTCTGCATATATGAAGTCATGGTTATTCTGGTACTAGTAAGATGAAAAAAGAAAGCAAGGTAGAAGTGAAAAGCAAATCACTTGCTTTTAAATGTGAGTGGAGAAAATCACTACAAAAACAACCCTAGTCCATAAAAGTGATAAAAAAACACTAACAGTGAGAATGAAGTTTCCTCCACTTCACATTATTTTTCCTATGTTCTAGAGTTTCTTTGGAATGTACCTAGCAGAAAAGAAACATATCCATAATCAGTGGAAATATAATGAGCTTTTCAGTTCTTCAAAAGTTCAAAACAAAAAAACAAAACAAAACAAACAAACAAACAAAAAAACCCAAACCAACAAAAATTTCAGTAATTTCACGCTCAAACTTGACTTTTGCTCACATAAAAAAAAAAAAAGCCAAACTCCCCATCCCTTAAGTAGTTCAGTATCTATCAACTTCCGGTATTGCAAAGACCCATTGAAATGGCAGATAATTTCAGGACAGAAATTGAGATTTCTTTTTTTTTTCTTCTTGGTTTGCAATTGTGAGCTGTTTTTCTGTGTTATAATATGACCAACTCATCATTTCCTTCATTCTGTCATATTCGTGAATTCTAGAAGTTGTCCTTCTCTTCTCTAAACAAATATTTCAAAAGAGGGAAAAGAGACTACAAAATGCTTTTAATGACCTTGTGTTACCTGAACTATTGACATTTATTAGTCACCAAACCATCACTGGTGTTCTTCCCCTTCCCTTTCAACAGTATTTTCTATTTCATATGAACCTCCTTCTTCTGTTCTAGTGTGAAGAGTTTTTTATGATTTCCATACAAATAAAAGCAGAGCTGATATTTTTCCCCAACAGGTAAGCTGTACTTAGTGTAAACTTAGTTGATAGCATAGTAGGATCAAGGTTTAGGCAAAATTAGGTCACAAAGGATGAAAAGCTTAACAGAAGTTAGAAATCAAACAAGTAAAGGAAAACTGATATTTTTGGGGCTGACCTACTTCAAATTCTCAGAAGCAAGTAAGATAAGTGACAAGAAAAATTAATTCTGGTTAAATCTTCCACATAAATATTTGGTGTTCTAAAATGTAACAAAATCTCCAGACTCTTTTCAGACTAAATTCCCCTGTAAACAAGTACGTTAAAGTCTTCAGTTTGACATCTCCCCTCACTTTTTCTTCATCCATAATAGATACCATTAATCATGAATAAGGGTTGTAATTTTAGTTCTATTAGTGGTATTCTTGAAGGCAAAGGAGTTCCAAAGTCATCCTAGCATTAGGCAGGACTGGTTTTCCATCCTCATCATGAAAAAATAAATGAATAAACTCAGGTTTATTAGGACATAATTTAAACGTTCAAATAATCCTTCTAACACTGCAAAGCTGTGGATCTGAGGCTTGCTTTTCTGGAAAGAACTTGGAAAAGTTAGGGAGGATTTCAGGTCTAAGCATCAGGGCAGATAGAAGAGCTGAATAAGTTCTTTGCAGAAATACTGTGTGTTTTCCCTGTACAGGGAGGACTAAAGGCAAGTATTGAGCAAGGCTCAGGTTCTCCTTCAGAGCCAGACATCAAAAGCAACCCACCTCCATTAAAGAAAGGAAGCTGAGGACTTAACCAGTCTTGATGATGGAAAGCACCTGCCCTTCATTAGCTGTGACACCCTCTTTTTCATTTGATACCTCAGGTAAGCATAACTAAATGCAGCCTGAAAGGATGCCAGTAATTGATTTGAGACACTGTTGGGTAAGCTACCTATTTTTAATCTTTTTCTTTCTGGGTTCATACTACAAATCAATGCTACTTTGGGTGTATTATAAGCTACCAACAAAAATATGGAAGCTGTATATATAGCGCTGAACTGCTTGCTAATTTAGACAATGTCTTCGTTTGACTTTAGTCTCAAATTAGAAATGCTAAGATCTGGTGGCTTTCCAGCTCCGTATGTTCTTGAACAGTGCCTGTAGTACAATGCTGCAGGTGTTGTTCCTTCCCAATGGAGCACTACACCTTTGGGTGTCTTGAGTTCCTGGAAAGGAGACTGGGAGCAATGCTATGCATAAGGGGAGGCCAAAGGCTCAAAGACAGATGTGTCATGTGGAGCAAAAGGGAAAATATGCTCTACTATGAGATTCGGTTTGGGGTAGTCTAACAAACACCTGGAGGACAAGAGGACAGACAAGGCTATTTAGAAACCAGCAATGCCATGGTGCAGAGGGCATGTGACGCTGAGGCACAGAGGCTGCTCTGTATTAAGACTTTCCTCTTCAGCTCTTTCCAAGACCTCTGTAGCATGTTTCTGTTTCAAGAGCCTTATATGTTTTCTGATCATGGTATCCTGCAGCAACCAGCACCCACTAGACCCAGTCCCACTGGTGTGCCAAAAGATCGAAAGATAAAAATTTAGTCAGGAAGAACAAAAGAAGTTTCTGCATCACAGCTGAGTTTATTTGCCAATTAAAGCAGACATATCTCATAATGAAAAACTGCAGCAAGAAGATATAAATAGTATAAATGTTTAGAAAGTAGTTCGAAGTCAAAGTTGAGGTATCAAAATCAATCTCAGTTCTTCCCTTGAATGCTTCAGGGTATCTTACCTTCACACAACCTCTTATGCTGTTAAAAGGTTAGGAAAAATCTTTCTTAGCCAACTATACGAGCATGTTCTGTTATTTAGGCTTCTTATACCTCTTTCTTTAGTGTGATTATTGACCTTTGTCAGACATAAATGTAGAAGTGCAATCACTTGTGTTTAATACACTACTGTACAGAAGTATTTGTTTACAAGGATCACGTACATCTTCTCCGGCGGCTGTGGCCGTGTGGGTAAAGCCGCCGCCCCTGGATCCGTGCTCCTTCTCGGAAGGACGCCGGTTCGAGTCCTGCGGGTCTCGCTCTGCCAACTTCGTCCGGGCTTGCCCCGGCCAAGGCTTAGAGTGTCCCAGGGCTAAAGGGGGTGGGGCCAGTTCCGCGCACGCTGAGCTCCACGTAATAAATCCATTCGCGCAGGCATAAAAAGCATCGTCGTTCGCGACGGCTAGCCACACACACATCTTCTCAAGCAAAGGACCAGCTATTATGCAGTATAATGATCCTATTACTAATAATCAGGACTGAAGAAGTCTAGTTTTAAATGTGGTACGCTGAAACCAGATGAGAAGAAAAAATGTTTCATTTTCTTACTCTCCATTGCCAGAAGTGGTTTCTCTATTAGAGAAAGTACATCTTAACCAAAGAATCAGCTTGCTTCATTAGCTGTCCAAGTATTGGAACAGAGCAAATAATCTCACTGTTATGGTCTACTCTGACTATGAGTGATATGGCATGCTGACTAGGAGTTTTGCATCTGAGTTTTTACTGAATGAACTGACAAAAAAAACCCCGTGGTGTCAGATTGTGAGTGGCAGTGAATAGCTGTTACTATGTGTTCTGGTTTCTTTTTTTACTTAAAATATGAACACTTGAAATCTTTTAAAGACTTCAATAAGGGAAGTCAGGTTCGAACTGTTAAAACAAATTAAAAATATTTTTTTCCTGGACCTTAAAATTTCTGCGTGAATTTGCCACATCTGGCTATGTCATGCACGTAAAATATCTCCAAAAACACTCCTATTTGCTTGCTGGTCATATTTGAGAATGCCTCTAAGCAAGTAAAATGCTCTAGGGGTTAGGGTTTTTAGGTATCTCATAACATATCTTCTTTGCATTCTCTTTGCATTAATTTCTTTGGATATATATACATAATGACTGACTGAGACATCTCATGTAAAATTCTTCTTGCTGAGGTTCTGTGATTCAGTCACCTTTTTTTTTTACCAGTAAAGCTCATGATGGTTTGTGTTCTTTAGTTTGCTTCTGTTTTTGTATCTTGGGTTTGACTGCCAGAAGATGTACTTGGCCACTGTTATTTTTCCAAGTCCCTTTACCATATGTATGGCATTTTATGGTCACATCTCACATCTCAATGAAGCACAGCTATGTGCTGAGCTTTCCTTTGTAATGCACTGGCCAACCCTAATCCAGTAAAAGCCCAGTACAAGTGTCATCCTTGAGAGAGTGTGTGTGTGAGTACATGGCCTTATAGCATTTCCAGTGTTAAAGTCTTCTGACTGTTACTAGCTTGTACTGAGAGAATTGGGTTCTGGCTGCTGATCTGAAGTCTGTTTATATTCATTATGAAATAGAAGAACATCCTTTGGATGAGAGCTCAATCCCCCAACATAGCAAGTCATGTGAATACCTCAGGGCTAAGGACACTTCAGTCTTCTACCACAAGAGGAAACAGTTTCAACTGGATGTGTGAAAAATATTTCACAGAATCACAGAATATGCTAAGTTGGAAGGGACCCACAGGGATCACTGAATTCAACTATAAACCCATGGAGAAGAGATCAGTACCTGTCCTCCTTCTTCCCCTTGTGAGTAAGTTGTAGACTGTGATATCTCCCCTCAGTCTCCTCTTCTCCATGCTGAACCAACCAAATTACTTCAGCTGCAACTCACACAGCTTGCCCTCAAGGCCCTTCAGCATCTTCATTGCCCTCTTTTGGACACTCTCATATTTTCCTTATGTTGCGGTGCCCAAAACTGCATACAATATCCAAGGTGAGGCCACCCCAGTGCAGAGCAGTGTGGGACAATCCTCTCCCTTGCCTGGCTAGTTATGCTCTGCCTGATGCCCCCCAGGACATGGTTGGCCCTCCTGGCTGCCAGGCCACTGCTGACTCAGACTCAACTTGCCATTGACCAGGACCCCAAGGTTTCTTTCTGTAGCACTGCTTTCCAGCATCTCATTCCCCAATCTGTGTGAACATCCAAGCTAATGTGACAGAAATGGAGATATTAGGCTATCTGCTATAACCACAGAAACAAATATTTCTTCAGAATGCCAGTATGTGCTGAAGTCAGATGCAGATAGAAGACTTAGGTTTATCTTTTTATGGAAATGATATGGAAAAATGACTGGTCTTTGAATATCCACTGTATTGACAAAGGCATGTAGTGTAAAGTTTTCTCTTATTTTAATTGTGTGTTGTAATAATTCTTTATTTTGAGTAGCTCTATGATTTGATAAGACTAGAGCAGTTTCTTACTGTTTCATTTACAGGTTTTATTGGATGATAGTTCTACATAACCTCTAGCTCTGTTATTTGAAAATACAGCTCATAATAGTGAAATAAATATTAACTTCTGTACTTAGCAGGACAGCTTTTCTAGACTTCCTTAGTACGAAATAAGAACTCCTGTGGGAATCATATTATCTTCTTTCAAGATTGTAGGTTTTGATGGAATGAGTGACACAATTGTATTTACTCTGTATTCTCATGTGAGCACAGCATATAAATTTGGAGATCTCAAAATGTTTTGTAAGTATCAGCCTAGTAATTTTAACAATACTAATATACGATGCAAACTTTGATGTCTCTCTGATTTCCTTTGTTGATTCTTAGGAGCTGCTGAAAGAATGAAACTGGTTCATAGAATCAAAGAATTGTTTAGGTTGGAAAAACGCTTAAGGTAATAAAGTCCAACTGTTAAACCAGCACTGCCAAGTTCAGCACTAAACCCTCTTCCTAAGTGCCACATCTTCACATGTTTTGAATACCTCTGGGGATAGTGACTCAACCACTCGCCTGGACAGTCTGTTCTAGTGGTTGACAGCCCTTTCCATGTGGAAATTCCTCCTGATGTTCAACCCGACTCTTCCCTGTCCCAACTTGATGCCATTTTGCCTTGTCCCTCCTCTAGTTGCCTGGGAGAAGAGGCCAAACTTCACCTCCCCAGAACGCCTTTCAGGTAGTTGAAAAGAGAAACAAAGTCACCCCTGAATCTCTTTGTTACACATATGGAGAACTTGAGCCATATTTTGCCCCAAGTGACTGCAATGAGTGAGTGGTAAACCAAGGAAAAAGATCCAAGTCTGTTCCCTCTTGCTTTTCTAGACCTTATTTCCACCATGACAGAACTGTTCTATGACTCTACTCTGGCTTCTCTTTTTTGACCTGCATTTCTTGCTAAAGGCTAGTGCTGTGCCATTTCAGTCTAAGTCTAAATCAGATAGTACTAAACAACAGCAGCTTTGATTCCATTGTTCGGGGGGGGTTGTTTGTTTTTGTTTGTTTGTTGTTTTTGTTTGTTTGTTTGTTGTTTCCAGTTTCATTCACTATAACAGAGTTTCTATGGGGCATATACATTTTGTAACTACATTGGAAAGTGATAATAACAGAGGTTTATCAGCATTAAAAGAAAAGAATTCTTGTTGACCTCAGCGATGAATAACAATTAAACTAACTGATGGGAAGCACAAAAATTACTGCTGTTATGCCAGCACCACAAGTGAGAAGAGAAAATTTCATCTTTCTTACAAATACATTGGCTTTTGAAAGAAGAAACTGATTCTTTCGAGAAGCCATGTGTAAAACCCTAAATATTTTCATAGCTTTCAGAGTTTCTACTAACATGCTGGCTTTGAAATAAATACTGATTCTGCTTGAGTGAAAGTTGGAAGTGCAGGACATACATGATATGAAATAGTTCATACAGCTTAACCTCTGTGGTAGTCTGGGTTGACTGATGTCATAAAGGCCAAGCGGATGACTGGCTGGTTATCATTCAGCAGTTCTGCCTCAGCCCTGTGGATGAAAAACTGATGAAATACTGTTCAAATGTGTGTTATCGCTGCTCCTGACTCAGGAAGGATAAACCACAGGTATGCACAAAGGGTTTACTTAATCCTCAGCTTCAGTGTCAGGAAAATGGACACATGCACTTGCTCTTTCTTTGGTCAGTATTAGCTATGAAAAATGGAGAAGGAAGAGATCCCTCATCATTTTTCATACAGCCATAATTTGGACAGTCAAAGGAACAAAGAATGTAACAGCCTGACATGTAATTATGCTCGTCTGCAATTAGAAAGGAGAGACTGGAGAGAACAGCAGCTGTCCTGCATCTCTGTGACTTCAGATAAAATGTCTGTCAAATGTCATTGTTAAAATAGCTGAAAAGAAAGTAATGAGCAGCACAGCCAACTGCTCCTTGGGAGTCACTGCTGTGGTGGTTATTTTGGGATCGTCTTACTCACAGACTATGTCAGCACAGCTGAGATGGGTATATTACGTTACCTTCCCAATACAATTAGACTGGCCATTCTGCTGGGATAAAAGCTCCATTGGGTACAGTAATACAGCTGAAGTGAAAACCAATTGACTAACTGGAGGCATAAAATCAAGTCCTAGATAGGAGGGCAGGTAAAGAGTTTGTAGAAAGCAAACAGGGGTTTCATTCAGTTCCTGACTGGATCATTTAACTTCAGCTGAAAGTGGTGTAAAAAACAGTAGAAGAGTGTTGGAGTCTGAACAAGTAATGGAATTTGCAAGGACTGGTCTAGAATCATTGGCTTGCTGTGCATTTGTATAGCCAGAACCTGACCTTTTTTTCATGCTCTCACTTTTCCAGTTAGATAGACCCCACATATCTTGGGTAAATGGGATGGAGAAGAGGGGAAAAAGAAACAAGGAATGTGATCAAGAGAGTCAAGCTTTTTGGATTGTTCACAATACTTCTGATGGAACTGGCGCTGTGATATACTAATTCTCATATACTAGTATACAGAGGCAAAAAACCAGTTAAACTAGAGGCAGTTCATCATTCATGCTTAAAGCACCTGTTCTCTGTGGCTCCGCACATGCACACTCTTCTAAGTAAAATCTTCTTACTTAGATCAAGCAGAAATTAATATCAGAGGCACAGCCATTATAACCATTTTAAAATAGCTTGTGGACTAATCTTAGTGAGTCTGCTGGTGGGATGAATACAGCCTGGATATAGGGTTCAGATATACTGGAGTTCTTCTTCATGTGGCCAATGTTTGGGACCTTCCTGCCTCCTAAGCCTTGGTATGTATGCCAGTCAAGTTGGGGATGTGGGTGGAAAAGACTCCAAACCATAAAATTTTCATTCCTTCCTCTCATGTCAGGGAAACTGGGCACATGAGCTTGAAAGATATCATGGTACCTTTCTTACCTGGATTACCAGGAAATTCAATATTTTGGTTAGGCATGGGGCATGAAGGACCCTCTCAGTTTATACACAGTTTTGATGTCATGTTGCTCCTCTGTTCTATCCCCGCATGGGCTACAAATCAATCAGTCCTTTCTATCTGTCTATGTGGATCATCTTTTGCAACAGCAGATTGCAGCCTCTCCCTGTGTGCCACTGCTTAGAAACATTTTTCTTCAAAGCCCTTTTCCTCCTAGGGACCATTGCTCCCATTTTTCCTATTTCTATATTTTAAAGACCTAGATTCTCCTAGTTATTTTGCTGAATAAACACACTTTCTATTGTTTATATTGTATCCATGAAGGTCAAAGAGGACCAAGAAAAAATATTTCATTAGCAGCTAATTTGACAGTTACAGAAGCAGTTAAACAAGAGGGAGATCCAAAGAATGGATCTAGTAAGGGAAAAGATGCTGTTATATTTCTTGTTCAAAATTATAAATATAATGTGAAATGAAATAATTTAATGGAATCATATGAAATTGCTCCATATGAAGTCAAACAGCCCTGGAAAGGGGAAATCCAGGTAGACATCTTAGAACTGGAAGGATTCTTACTCCCTACTGAAGTGTCTGGGTAGTGGGTTTTTTTACGGACAAATTATCAAGTGTGTTAATTTTCTTTCTGTTCAGCATTTCAGGTTATAATAACCCCCCAGCCTTTACCCTCATCCTGCATAAAATCCCATCTATAAGGCATGAAAATGAATAGAGGTGGCTAACATTATCTTTTTTTTTTTTAATGAAATTTTCAAAAATTACAAGCTTTTCAGATATTGTTTTTCTTGGTAAAATTTTATTGACCTGGTCTGTACAAAGTAAGCCTCTAAATTCCATTAAAAAGTATTTTCAAAATAATTTGGCTAATACTAAAAGTGTTCAATACCCAATGAGGGTGCACCCTTCCTTTTGTCAAATTTGTTCCTTCTTCTTCTCCTTCTTCCTTCTTCTTCCTTCCTTCTTTCTTTTTCTTCTTCTTCTATTATTATTGTGTTCTTTAAAATCATTGGCAATGTAAACTTGGAAATACTGTGTACTAAGAGAAGTGGAGAAATATCAGCCAAGTTTTGACAGTGTTTTAATATCACTTCTACTAAAATCTGCTGCACTTCATCATTATGCAGGATCAAAGCAGAATCTTGCTGAGAGGTAAAATACAGCAGGTTCATCTGGCAAATTGAGGCCTGAAATTAATTATGTGTGTAAATATTTTATGAAAATGTGTTTCTGCCAACAGAATTCCATCTGCAATGAACCTCTGGGGAGGAATCCAGAGACTAGATTCAGTTATCATATATTTTTTCCCCTTCT
This sequence comes from Scytalopus superciliaris, assembly GCA_013400415.1. Classification (NCBI taxonomy): domain Eukaryota; kingdom Metazoa; phylum Chordata; class Aves; order Passeriformes; family Rhinocryptidae; genus Scytalopus; species Scytalopus superciliaris. Next base: position 118,269 of record VXBX01007267.1, read on the forward strand.
GCTTTGTATTGGTCTCCTGGGGACATCTTCTCATAAAGAGTCTATTATTTTCCCCATTTATTACTTTGTAGCTTAAAAGTTGAGCATAAGCTGCTGTTGCCCCTGCTGGTCATGTCATCCCATCCTTGTCCCTTTGTTTTTCCCATACTTTATCCAGTTAGCAGTTGTAACCCCGATTACTACTACTGCAAGTAGGACGAAACAACTTCTTTTACAAGGGTAACATACATGTGCTCAGTGCTTTTCTTGACTGTATTTTATCTCTGACATTTCTTCCTTGGTCACCTGCAGAACTCTTTTGTTTCAGAACAGCTATCATTGCCTTCCTTAGGACGCTCTCTAATGGCTTAATATATTTCTTCTATTGTGGCACTCAAAACTGCCCCAAATATCCAAGGTGAGGCCACCCCAGTGCAGAGCAGAGCAGAGCAATCCCCTCCCTCGACCGGCTGGTGATGCTGTGCCTGATGCCCCCACAGGACACGGTTGGCCCTCCTGGCTGCCAGGCCACTGCTGACTCAGATTCAACTTGCCATCAACCAGGACCCCAAGGTCCCTTTCTGTGGCACACTCATTCCCCAGTCTGTACAAACATCCAGGGTTGCCCCATTTCAGGTGCAGAATCCCTTTGTTGAATTTCATATGGTTGGAGATTGTCCAGTCCTCTATTTTCTCAAGGTCTTGCTGCAGGCCCTCCTGCTTGGTTTTGGGCACCATCATCCCTGCTCTTTGAAGATGGGGCACTGTTCCACATACCCAGAGTTTAATGTTGCTGATCGCAAGATACATGATTAGAGCTGATGCTAGGAAGACTCTTGTTATGGTAGTAAGGTAGTGCAGGCTGGAAAACACACTGTATTAAAACAGGTCATGAAACTGTGCTACCATGACCTCTGTGCACCCTTGGTTGGACTCCTTCTGCCATGTATGCTTGTTAAATGAAAGCCAATAAGGTGTTTGTTCACTATGCTGTAGCCAGTGAAGCACACAAACACAGTATAAAAGACTCCTGCGAGTGGAAACCTTGCTTGTCATGTTGAGTCTCTGACCAGTCTGAGTCTGACATGCACTGGCACACACCACACATGCCACGTTCATGCTCTTGTCACCTGCAAGCCAATAGCTGGGCACCTGATGTGAGAAAGCCCTTAGGAAAGAAAATGGAAATGCAATTTTTATAGTCTGGTTCTGTAAAGGCCAGGGGCCAGAAACCGAATTCCTATCAAATTAATTTACTGTACCAGGTTAGTTTGGAGACCATTATGCTGGCTTTCTGCTGAAAATTTCAAATAGTTTTTGAGATTGCAGTGTTGACTTATAAAACCAAGTACTGTATGGAACCTGAATGTGTAGCTGAATTAGTATTCTACAGCAACACAGGTAAAATTCAGAAAATATTTTATGATGGAGTAAATTACTACATATGAAGGGACATTCTAATCATTTAGCTCTTTTTTACATATGTATATATTTAACAAGATACTTGTCAGGAGTTTTCTTTAGATACCTTATTCCTCCTACTTGGCTAAGGAGAACAGCAAACAAAAGGCACCAAGGTTGTGGTTGTAAGATGTGTGTAGATGTGTGATATAAAATGCTTAAACTTCCTTCCCTTACATCTCTCTTAATTTAATGTTCTAGAGTATGTAATGGGCTTTGCAAAAATGATAGTTTTAGTCACTAGACTTTAGGTGATGCTACAACAGAAATGAACTTCACTTAAAGATTATGGTTCAGTGAGGCTGTAATTTTATTTAAGACAAGAACTAAGAATATGGGCTCCCCTCAAAGAATTTAAAATTAGTTGTATGCCAAAGAAACTTAAACGCCCATTTTAAGAGTATAAAAATGCAAGAATTTTTAGTGTTCTGTGCCTCTGAGAATATCAGTCTTTTATTTCGCCACTCTAACTTTATTAAAATTGCATTTTGTTTTTATTTGTCATAAAAATTTGAAATTGCTTATTTTCCATGCCATGAATTCTACTTAGTTTTGATATTTTCATTTCTGTTACCCACCCACTTGGCTTGTTCTTATGCAGAAACAAAACAATTTAAGTGATGTTTTCATTTTGGTTTTCTGGTTCAGAGAAAGTGTCTCACAAATTTGATTAAATGTTGTCATGATGAAACAGCATGTCATAAACTACTGATGTGATGACTCACAGGCCAATTTAACTTTGTAGTCACTTAATACATATTCCTGGTTGCTAAAATTCTGTTCCTGAATGTGCCAAAGACCCATTTTATCAAAGCTCACTGAAGCCATCCCCATCTAAAAACACATTGCCTCCACACTAAGTGTTTTCATTGCATGTGTCCTCCATAAGCACAGTCTGCTTGCACTTGTTGCCCCACATCACCTCCTTTCATCCCATTCAGCAGACTAGACGTGATAAATACACTGATGTGGATCTGGTTAGTGTATGGAGTAGCTCTGTGGAGCTTATTCTGGTCTACCCAGAAGAGAATGTTTTCTCACTCAAGAAGCAACATGTTAGGGGTCTTGTAGAAATTTCTAAGTTAGGGTTTCTGAAAAAATTTAGAAGGCAAGGTGGGGCTTCCCTTTTGTGGCCCTTTTCCAATTTGTCTTTGCAAGCCTAAATTTCACTTAACATAGTTCTTAAGGGGCTTAAAGTGCTGTATGGAATGCCATACACTAAGAATATGAGAAAAAGCGCAAAGAATATTTAAAAATGCTTTAAATTACTGAGGGAGATTGTGTGTAATAAAGAACATTCATTAATTCAGAAGGTTATAATATTAAAGCAACCTGTCTTTTTAAAAGCAGATTAGAGCAACATGTTACATAAGTGACAGACACCAGATGGCTCCACCTCATTAGAAATCAGACTTTTCTGTAATTTGAGCAGGAAGTAAGGTGGGCCTGCAGAGAGCGACTGATCAAACCCTGCCTTGGGAGTAGGGTGGAATGGACATGTAAAACTGATTAATTAAGTTTGCACTTTGTTAGATATGCTTCAAATCATAGCTGGAGGTTGGGTGGGGGAGTGGGATATAAAAGTGAAACATTGAAATTAAGTGAAAAATGTAAATTGATGGCCAAACAGAATAAGGAGTCTGAAACCACACGAGATATGGAAATTCCTGCTTTAAGTGCCAGACTGGACCTACTTGACCAATTATCCTTCTTGACATATAAAGGTTCTTCTAAAATTAATATTTCTTCATTATTATTTTTAGTTTAGCTTTTATGGATCTGAAGACATCTCCTGAATGTGAAGTACTCTTGTGCAATTCTGTTGACTCCCAAAAAAAGCAGTACAGCATATGAAAAACAGTAACAGGTAAATGATTATTTTGATGGTGTAATAAAACAAGTTTTTCATACCTTCTGATGTTAGGGACTAAACCAAACATTTGTCTATGTACCTTACATCTGTTCTGTTTGTTTCTTCTCAGTGTAAATGGAGGACAGGAGAGCAGTCATTGCTGCCCATTTTGTTATCATTGTGCTACATTCAGTGAGTTTTTCACACACAGATACTAAAAATCTAGGGAACTACATCAAAGCATTAGGCTTGATGAAAGGGCTTTCCCCAGTATGTGAAAGGACTGAACGGTCTCAAGGAAACACTATCTGCAAATACAGGGATGCTTCTTGGCTGGATAATTGAGTAGAGTGATAGAAGACATTTATAAAAAACCAGACTGAGTACAATTTGAGTGTAAATATTTCACAAGTGGTGAACTTGTTATGACAAGTTCATACCTTTTGGTTTTTAAGTACTAAACACCTGCATAGGAATGATACTGTATGTCACATTAAAAATTTCCTAGGGCACAACTCATCCAAAGCTAAGTAATTAGTTCTTTGGAGAAGAGCGTGTGAGAGAAAATGTCCTCATGTCAGAGCAGTGAGAGATCCAAGGTAAAGAAAGAGAAATTAAAAGCCCCAGAAAGAGATAAATTAACTGGACCATTAAATGGATTGTTTCTGTGTTCACTTAATTGAGTCAGCTGGCAGTTCTCCTAAAATGATCCTGATCACCATCACCCAGGGAACTTACTTGCAAATCTGTGCTTCTTGTCTTGAGGACAGTGGCTGGAAACTGGAATTAAGTGTCTCAACCTCCCAGCTAACTGCACAAGTCTGTTACACTGGATGTCCAGAGAGAGCAAACTCAAAAATCAAAATGGTTGCTGCAGAAATCCGGCTGCCTATGGCAGTTACCATGTGTATGTATATGAATGAGACGTTGGGCTATTAGGACAAATAATAAAACTAGAATGAAAGGATCCTGTGTTCAAATATATTCTACTGGAAACTGCAAACATCTGGCTTGACCCTAGTTGGTGTAATACAGTTGCATGTACTAATTATTTAGAAATGTTGGCTGTTTCAATAATGTTGCTTTTTCATGAGCTGTCAAGCTTGTGCAGGAGTTGCATCTGCTCCATCTTGGTTCCCATTCCTGCTGCCTTAGCAATTTCTTTGTTATTCCTGGCAGCTGAGTTTCTCTTGTCCTGGCAGTGCTTTGCCAGGGAGTTGGATTTACTATTGGTAACACTGTGCTAAGCATCATGCTAGCTTAACATCTACAGCAGCCTTTCTATTGCTAGAGTGTCTACTGGAGACAAAAATAAAGGGATTAATTTTCAAGTTTGAGATCGGGATATACTTATCAATTGGTAGAAGAAAATTCTATGGTTTTAAACCAAACAATTGGGATTATATAATATGTATAATATATAATATGTGTAATTATGTATCAGGATTATATAATATCCACTTTTTTCACCCCCAAGTACTGTCATGCAGTTAAATTCAGGAAATGAATTATATTTTCTTTTAAAATGGGCATAACTATGTAAATATAATTTTCCCCTGCAGACTACTGGAAATATCAGAGCTTTCATTTACTTCCTCTTTAAAAATACTTTTGATTATGCTCTCACACATAAGGTTTAAAAAGCAGATAAAGTAGATTTATATTCTTTAATATTGATGTCAGAAGCTGAAATAATAAATTATCATAATTGACAGACATATTGCTAGAGAAGGTCTCCCAAGACATCTGTCTGCATATGGATCTATCTCTGAATTTAGAAGGAGTTTGAGGCTGAGAGACAGGAGAAGTGATTGCCACGTGTTTCGACAGGTCAGACTCAGATCCATTATTCTCTTTCTATGTTGACTTTTAATGCTGTCTCTTCTGTCTGAGGCTTGAAGAAGGACACATGCTCCTGGAAATGTCTCAAGCCCTTACAACTCTTTCAGTCATCTAGTAAAAGATATTTTTGCCCTTCATATGTAGTCTTATGTCAGTGTCTGGATTGTTGTGGTCAGAACAGCACCATCTCTAACCTCTCTGCTGTGAAACTCCCCACCATGCAACTGATGCACCAGCCCCTTGTTTAAATAGTATTGCAAGTCTTCAGAAATTTGCTGAAAGCACCCAGCAGATTCTGACCAACCTCAGTGAACTTTGTGTTTTGTATGAGCTGTTTCCGGTTCAAGTTCTTGTATTTAAAATATATAGTAGATGTATACTTGACCCTCATGAAGACAAGCAGCTGGTTGCAGGGTTGTGTATGTGTTCTAGAATTCACATCTGGGAGGGCAAACGGTGAATTTCTACACTTCTTAACATAGAAAGCAACTGAAAAGATGGCTGAAAAAATGTAAACCAGCATATAGCACAAAATTAATATAAATTACAGTCCCCAGAAGAGTGTGTGAATAGGCAGATGCTGTAGAGAGCAGCTCCATTCAGCTGCTTATTACAGAATAAATGATAGCATCAAAAAGTAATACAGCTCAACGATACAGGTCATTGACTTAGACGTCTCTGCTGGGAATGATTAAAGTGGCATTTAGCCCTACTGGTTGACTCTCTAGGGTGCTGGGAAACATCACATCAATACAAATCTGCTTAGCTGCTCACAAAAAGAATGACATCATGGAAACATAAATAAATTGCTGACTCCCAGCCTGAGGATTTTGAATTTCAGGAAATAATGAATAACACAATGAAAGACAAACCAAATGAACTAATCAGGCCACCTCTGAATTATATTGCATTCAGATATGCTCTCTTGCCAGTGGATCAGGGCACTGGAGTCTCATTCTTATGCATGGGTGGATGAGAGGAAGCAAAACTGTTGCTACCCAAAACATCAATTTTGAAAAAATCACCTATAAAAAAATAATACAAGAGATAATACAGGAAATGCTGGAGGGGTCTCTATAGTTATCTCAATTACAGCAGAAACTATTGTTAAGGCTTGTTTTGCCAGTAGATACATAAGCAGTGTTTGCTGTACTAATGTACATAGTTTCTGCTGCTGCAGGAAAAATTGCAATATAACTATAAATAATTCCGAATGGGCTGTATCACTTCAGGCACAGGCAAGGTCTAAAACATCACTCAGTTACTGTATGACACCTCCAGTAACAATTCAGTGGGACTGGGAACTAAACCTCAGGCCTGACCAGCTCATTGTACAGGCATGTGTTGGATTAAGAATCACCCTACTATTTCTACATATTATAAATCTAAAACAGAAACGTTTGATCAGGTGTGTATTTTTAGAAAATCCAATTATTTTGTTTTTCTCTGTTATACCTGGGGACACAAAAACCCCAAAACCAATACCAAAATCGTATTATCTTACTTTAAAATCTGACTTACTTAAAGGATATTATTGGCTTCTATTATATAATATAATATTATATAATAGAACTATATTTTCATAGAAGCATGGAATAAATTCTTTGGGTCTGATAAACCATGTAAATGTATACTTATGCAACTCAAATGTCCTTAAGAAATCAGACACAATTTTTATACCTGGGGTGAGAGAATACTTAGAAAATCACTTCAGGTAGAATTTATGAAATACATCTGCCTTTTACAGGAGAAATGCTGTGTTTATTTTCCATCACATAGAAAGTGTGGTCCTGTATGACTTAACTACATGGCTGTCATTGTCTCAGTTCTTGTGTGTAAAGCTACTGTTCATCTGATTATAGGCAGGAAAACTGTAATAGCATTTTGATTTGAGTCTTAGAGATACCTCGTATTTTACTCTATTGGTTTCTGGAGTTGTTCTTCCAAGGGAAAATGAATGCATTTCAACTAGATAGGAGATGTGAATCGGCAGAAATTACCTACTCTGCGTGCATATGCATGGGAAATTAAAGATTTTGCCTGAATGGGTAGGTGAGAAGAACGGGAGAAATTTCTGCTGAACTAAGTGTAGACAATGTGACTTCAGGGAGAGGTAGATCAAGAGCAGCTGACTTTCTTCTACTTAGCCTAACCTTTTGCAGTGCACCTTCATTCTGAAATGCAGTGTACTGTTTACTGGAAGTTTGTTTCAGTTTGAGATAATTAGGAGGGGCAGACACCTCTAATTCGTATGATTCAATACTCTGGTTTATCTAATACAGAAAGAGCAAATATGCCATGATGTAAGTGAAAAAAATTAGCACTTTATCAAGAAGAATGCCAATAACAATACTGATAAAACTGGGTTAAACCAGCTGATGAGGCGAAACTTCCCAAGCCCCACCCACTGGGCCAACCTGAGATGGTAGCCCAGCCTCCTCCACCCAGAAAAACACACATGGACACAGGACAGAGACAAAGTGGACACCTTTCCATGTGGTTCAGCTCCCCACACCTGGAAAACCTGACAAGAACTGTTGAACGGCCAGTGCTGGACTGAGGCTGTGGTGCTGGTACAGGCAGTTGGAGCAGGGCTGCCTGTTGTAATAATTGATACTAAAATATTAGTAATTTGCTGATCAAATAAAGATCACTGTTCGCTTGTTTTGCTGGTTAACTGAGATAGCATGGGTTGAATGGTAAGTTGCAAAGTTGTGTTTCACTAGCATGCACTGGATGCTAAACGTTAAACCTCAATGTTATGTTTTCGTGGTAAACTATATCCTGTTGTGTAAGTATTCTGTTATGAGAACGTACTTATAAGGAAAATGCTCAGGGTTATGTAAAAAAGATGTAATGTGCAGGCACCTGAAGCAGGGTGGGGAAAAAGTAACCAGAAGAAGACCTGCTGCCTTCATCCCAAGAACCCAAAGAGAGGCCCTCGACTCCCTAGCAACAGACTGGAGTCTGCTCAGAGGAAAAAGCAGAAAGACCCAGTGCCTGGGAGGAGCCCACTCAGGGCGGGCACTATAGAACAATAAAAAGGGATTTGAATTTCCGATAAGGTGTGGGCTGTTGGTAGAGAAGAGACTCCCAAGCTGCCCAGCGCATTGTTTTGCTCACTTGCCTTAAATAAATATTGATATTCTAAAATTTAAAATATTTCTGGTTTATTGGTTATAACACCTGTGATACCTCCCCTGGGACAGGGAGTTCCACACTAGATGATGTAATACTGGATCAAGGACATTTCCAGAGTCTTGACACCTTCTAAGCTGTGACAGCTGCCTGTTATGTTAGCGCAGGTGGATCCATTATGGCTGGTCAGCAGAGATGAGCATCTTCAGGCTATGTGTGAATTGTCCCAGTGCTTCCCAGGAGGGGAGTTATCACAGCTGAGTCATTTCTGTACTGACAAAGAAATACTACCCAGTCTAACAGGATTTTGCCTCTCTCCTTACTTGTTCAACACCCAGCTTTAGCCCAAAGTGGCAGGTGTGCACTTTGCACATCATCAGCTTGCTCCTTGATTGTCTGAGTCATCAGCATTCCAGTCTTTCACACTTATGAATGCATTCTTCTAGGATAATAGTACCACTGAAACCTCAAGTTCCTGTGGCAGTCCAAATTAACAGGCATATTTGGGGAAAAGAGAAAAGAAAAGATGGATACCAGAATTTTTGTGTAACCCAGGACAAAGTTCAATCCATAAATCTTTAGGGATAATGTGCAACTCTTTCAAGAATTCACTGTTGTCAGCCCCCACAAGCGTGCAGGACAGCTGTAGTCTTCAAAATGAAGTATCACTACGTTACCTTCAGTTGTAGTGGAGGGGTGATACTTACCTTAGCTAATTGATAGCCACAGAAATAACAGTCAGATTAGTCCATGACAAAAGTGCATGGCATTTCATTGCTCTTTCATTTGCCTATTCAAATGACTAAAGTTATGGTGTAGTAAAATCTAATGGCTGAATTCTAAAGACTGCTGTATAATAAGGGGATGTTTTGATTAAGTCTGTCACATAATCTTCTTGTAGTATATTTAGTCTAATAAAAAAAGGTTATGGGTCTAAATAAAAGAAGTTATTTAGAGTAAGCTTTATCTGAACCCTGTGGACCTCAGATATGTTTCCTCTATCTGAAGGTAAAGTTAAGGTATGTCAGAAGGAGCTCAAGAGTATTTACTAACTAACAGCATTTGTGTACTTTTTCACCTGGTTTGTTATTGTTTTATTTTGCCACTGGGATGAGATAGAGCAAGTATAGTGAGTTAGCACATCTTGAATGATAGGGACATAAATCTAATTTTTATTCAGATAGTATGCTGATAGTACAAAATTTGTAGTTAGAAGAGCTACAAGAAAGCATTATTTGTGAAAACTAATGTCTGAAGTGTTATGATTGGATTTCAGTCAGATTCAGCTGGTGTAACTCTACATAATATTTCACATATCCATCCCTCTGACTTCTTAGCTTCCTATCTGGACTTCGTAGCTTCCTGTCTGACAGACTCTATTAAAGCACCAGTCTACCTGATTCCTCAGCTCCATCACTTTTCATTAAATATCCTCATCTATTTTTCTAGATTGAAGTGAAGATAAGTTTTAGTTAGTAACAAAATACAATTCCTTTCCTAAGTAAACCATACAATTGAAAGCACAATACTTAATTTACTAGGAAAGCTACCTAGTGAACAGAAATAATTGTCAAAAAATTACAATATAGGAAACAATATTTTTCAGACCTCAAATTGAAATATTATAGAAAAAAAGAAACCGAGGCAAAAGAGAAAGATGGCAAAGTGCACTTTTCAGAGGAAGATTTAAAATGTTATTCCTAGCTAATTTTCATTCCATAGGTTTCTTATCTGGCAAAGGGTTGTTCATCTGCTTAATTTAAATGTAAGTAAAGCTATTGGTGTTCTTGGCATTATGTTTCAGCAGAAGACTTAGTAGGACTGTTTAGAATATAGTTCAGTGCTGTTTAAAGTATATATTTAGGAAGCTGCAGGATATTTTTAGGATCTATAAACCTTGTGTGGATGACTATGCACTACTTAATACAGCTTAACTGAATTTTAATATGTGTAACTGAATAACACCTGGTCTTCAAAAATTCATTAAAATGGCAAGAAACCTGAATAGTAATTGTAATTTGACATTAGTTCTCTGCATCCTTATCAAGTACTTTATTCCCTGCTTCTCTGTACTTTCTCCCAAGCAGAGAGAGGGAACTCATGCTCTCTGAACAGCAGAAGCGATAGTTTCTGATCTGATAGACAGTCTCTCTGATGTTTATTGCAAACATATTTCATTGCAGAGTGAGTAATTAATTCCAGCCAGGGAAATTAGGGGTCAATCTCTGATCTCTAATTTCGTATTAGTAAAGCATAACACTGACATATAAAAAGTCAGAAGTCTTCAGGCATTTTTCTACTATTACACAGAATACAATACTCCTCGAAAAGGCAATCACAGTGAAGAAATACAGAAATTCACCAGACCATGCACATGGTTTGAGAAAATACTTATAGAATAGAAAAACTGTGAGCAGATTCTTCTGCATCTGTGTTTATACTAAAGTGCTGTAAATAAATGCAGGATACATCAATTCAAATATGCCAGTTTGGCAGCACGCAGCACGTAGAGAAATCAAGTTTAGCTGCCATCATAAGGAGTCAGTCACTGCAGAAAGTTTTCACAACAGGAGGACAATTAAAGAGATCTATATATATGATTTCCAATCAGGTCAAAAGGTAAGATGCAGAAGGGACAACTTTACTAAACCTTTTTCTTAAAAGTAGGCTAGAAAATGCTGAGTTAATCCCTCTGCCGACTTTCAGAATCTTGGGTGTAAAGATCAGAAAATCCTGTTTCAAAGAGAAATAAAGAGCCCCTCTGATGCAAAGAATTGATGCCGAGAATTCGTGCCCCAAAAGGCATAGGAAACTGCACAAAGACAATTTTGTGTCTTTATACAGCGAGGTATTTATTAAGGCAACGTTGGGGAACCCCCAGCTCGCGCTGGACAAAGAGTTCCAAAGTAATCAGTGTAAAATCAGGGTATTTATACAATTTCTATGGGAGATTACAACATTTCTACATAAATATTCATGTCGTTGCAACACACAATTATAATATTGTGACACCTAATTATAATATTCATAGTAGGCGGAGTTCAGGCGGAGTCAGAGGTGTGTTCATTCTTTTGAGGAATATTATGGTGGGAGTTCCTGTTACTTCATCGTGGTAGTGGCGTATTTCTTCTCCTCATCATCATGAACTTTTGACCTTTGCTGGTTCCTGCTGATTTCAAGATGGGATGTTGCAAGAGCTCTTCCCTCAAATCCTGTTACCTCCTTTATCTCTTGTTATCATTCCTCTGTAGCTCACTATTATTTCCAGACAATCCCCAAGTCCTGGCTTCTAGTTAAACATTCTCTAGGAAATTTGTGTTACATTGTCTGAGGATTTTAGGTTTTGCTCTGCTTCAGAATTCATGTTCTTTCAGATTCAGAGTGTCATGGCAGTGTTTTGAGAACCAAGTGAATTGACTATGCCCATGCTGAAAGGCAACATATTTTAGCTCTACCTCAGCACTTTGTGGCTACCCTCATGTTACTTTTGGCTGTACCAGTGCATGGAAAGGACTGAGAAGCACTGACTCTTTATTTATGAGATGGTTGTGGCAGACTGCAGCACTCTGATGGGTGTGGCAGTTTTGGGCCAGCTGCTTGTATTCATTTTGCTATCTGTGCACAGTACCATGCCAAAGCAGGGCTTAGCTGCTGCAGGTTTAAATCTATCTATCTTCGATATGTCTTCATTAAGTGGTGGTCACAGTGACTGGAATTCATCCTTGACCAGACATTGACACCTGCATCTGAGCTAATCACTTGGTGCTCCCTAGGATATTAGTCTCCATTAAAGTCAGTGGAGAAAAATGGGCAGGTTTAGAGCAAAATTTATCTTATACTAAAGTAGGCACTGGAGATAGGTGAGATGAATCACATGCTGCGAGTGCCTCTTTCAGTCTGTCAATTACAGCAGCCTAGGTGTGAGCATCGTCGACCCTGAAGACTTCTTGAGGCAGGTGTGACGAATCTTCCCTCCCAAGCTGAGGAATGAATGTGCTTAGAATGGAAGAGTGCCTCCTGAAATCTTTAAGCCTCTTAATGTTTTCAGGAGCAGTGAAGGACCTACTGTGTTTGTATTAAGGAAGTTAGTTTTCTTTGGTGGGCAAAGCACAAGGTTATCTGTTGGAATGTCTAACCACAGTGGATCAAATGCACTGACATTAGGAATCAAGAAGGCATCACTAAAGACTAAGGTTTCAGTGAGAAACAAAGCACCTGAAGTCACACCGATTCTCTTAAGACTTCTCCAATCTCATCAACAGGTACATAAGAGTAGAACAAGAGTATACAGATAGGTATAGGCTATACAGAAAGAGAAAAGAATAATTGTGTCAAAGAAGAGAGGAGCTTTCTTTTTAACTTTCTCTTACACACCTCTTTATGCCTTTTTCTGAAGCATCTGCTACTTTCTGTTGGAGGAAAATGATCCCAGACAAGCCTAGGATGAGAAGACTTTAGTCCAAACTTAGCAAAATATGACATGTTGGATGTTGTCTGAGGAACAGTTTACTAAACAAAAGTCTACTCCTGAGCTCAGCTATCTCTCACCTCCCACTGTGATTGCTAAAGCTGAGCTAAGATTGCACATGTATCAAAGGGTCTGTACACTGGAATCTCATCTGTTTTCCTATGCCTGTGTAGGCTGAATCTTGTGAAAGACATTAATTCTTCTTCACTGCTTCTCCTGGCTGTTGAGGCATTGTCCTGTATGCATTTACCCTGCGTTGGCTGCTATTGATGCCTTAAAATCTAGTTTACATAGATTTTAAGTACAGCTCTTCTAGCACTTTTAGTAGCATTTTATCTAAGTACCTTTGTAATAGAGTATGTGTTCAGAGGCTTTCTATCATACCTCTAAATTCTGATCTGCTTCTATGTGTATAACCATATGCTCTCTGTCCTAGAGTAACAGAAACAGATACCAATTGGTGTCTCTTTTATCAGCTGAAGCCTTGGTGGCCTGCATTCCTCAACATTTTTTAAGCCACAAATACTCCTTGCAGGTGATTTTCAAAAACCTTTAGGCTGACTCTTACACTCTTACATTCACAGCATGACCTATGCCGTAGGAATGCAGTTCTGCAAATGTGCTTCTAAAATTATTTGTAATTTTTTTTTTTCATTTTTCCTCAGCTGTAAAACTGAATGCCTTCATTACCACATGGCTAGTTCTGCAAAGACAGCAATAAAAGGTTTCTTAAAAACAGTCTAAAGGAGATTGCTATATACTAAAATAAGCAATGTATTCAGTCTCTTTCATCTTGCTACTTTGATAGACAAAAGTGATTGATGGGTCTCCTTGGGAAGCTAAGAAAATCATTTCCCCAAAAGTTTAAAGGTGCCATTTGAGATTTTACAGTTCTCCAAGATATCAGTTTTAGCATTTAGATAATTTAAAAAAAATGTTAAAAGGAATAACTGGTTAAAAATATTCTCTTATGGCTTGATCCAGTGAAATGGTTCAGGGAAACTGCAGGACTTCTCATGAGAAAAGTGGGAACCAGCTTTGTATTTCAAATACATCAAAGAGTTGTTAAAAGTTTTGAAATGTCAATGGGCTGCAGGGGAGGGGATCAATAAGCAGAGGGCAGCAAGGATGGGTTTAATGGTAATGAGTTTACCTTAGGTTTCTCTGTTCTTTTTCCTTTCACATCTTCTATATAAGGACCAGAAAGTCCCCAAATAAAATCATAATATTATAAAATACATGAGAATTACTCCAAATCAATGAGATATCAGTGAGAATTACACCAAAAAGCCCAAGTTAAACTGTCATGCTGAAGTAGGACTTGAAATATTTTAAGGGAATAAGCTTTTTTTCACTACATCAAATTAATAATTTCTCCTATTTTTTTTTTTTCCAATATGGAAGAATGTATTGAGTTTTGTGAAAACCCTAATTTTGTAACCCAAATCCATACAAATCTCATTTGATTGCCTAACTGAAGTAATTTAAATAGATAGATATTTCAGAACTTTTCCTGAAGGGACTACTGTGAGTAATGTCCAGGACAGAATCAGAGGTGAAATATTGCATCCACATGAAGGACTGGCCCTGTAGGCTAGTCACTGTGTATGCAATCATGAGGAAAAACACAAAGAAAAATACCTTTTTTTTTTTTTGGTGGCATTCTCCAATAGAGCTGAGAATGTACCTCCTGTGAAATTGCGTTCTTATCAGAGAAAAAATTGCTTTTCTATTCACAACAACATCACGTTTTACATTTTTGAAGAGGACTTTGAGAATCAAAGTAATTTGTTCTAATGGTAAAAGATTTTAAATGCCACACTGAAAATGTAGCACATGCTGCAATATTCAGGAAAAGAAACCACACCTTTTTTGTGTTTGTAAGTCTGCACCTTTGGAAAGATTCTACAGCACATTTCTATAAAGAAATAAATAGACGGATGAAATACCACATTCAGAACGGATACAAAGAGAATAGCTTGACAAGTGACTTTTAGTCTGCAGCATTTTGCTGAGAGTCATAGTCACTGGCTGCCTAAGAAAAAAGGTAATTTAAAACATTAAGATGTTGAAGAGATGAACTTGCTTGCATGGCTGCATTGCCATATCAAAGAGCTCAAGGGATTACGTGGCTCCTTTGAATGTCAAAATTCTTCGGAGGAAAATCATGAAATAGAAGTGTAATTTCTTGTTTAAATTTGGATGAACTATGTGCTTCCTCAGAGGAGAAGCTGGTGTGATGGGTTTTAGAAATATTGGACTAGAATTTTGCCCATGATGATAACATCAGTTATTTCCAAACACTATCAAATTCCAAGCTAAGACATATTTTGCACTGTGGGATAGAGTAAGGTTGCTAGGCACCCCTGGGAATTTATTTTATTATTTTGCACATCACAGGGTCATCTGGGTATGTATTTCCAAAGGAAACAGCAAAATGACAAACTCCAGATCTGTCAGAGAGATTAAATTCCCAGTGTGTCTTAACCTTTATTTCATCTGAGGAGAGAGTGAATTTTAATTAAATGATGAGGGTGATTCAATGCTGAGCATTAGCTTTCAGAATGATTTACGCTCTGAAATGGAAAAAAGGCTTCACCTCAAAAGTATAGTCCTAAAATGAAATTTCAAAAATAACAAGAAGAGTGCAAAATGGAGAAGCTCTGTTAGGCAGGGAAGCACAAACGAGCTACAAGGGGAACTTTCACTTGAGTCATCCCTAACATTAGCTCCTCACAGTGTGGTGCAAGGAATGCAGTTCAGCATCGGCGTTGGCAGCAGGGATATTTCTGACAGGGAGATATTCTCCTCTTTTAACTCTGAACTACAGTTTCTGCATGAGGAGCAACACTCATGTTTTAGCTGAGGGGAGGTCTCAACATTAAATTTTCTAATAGACATTTTCATATGATTTTCTAGTCATTTTCCTATAGTGTGTATGTACGTGTGTGTATGTGTCAAAGAACCCAGAGGCTTAAAAAAGCAGAACTAAACAAAACAAGTCCAGTATTCAGATTATTCAGGGAAATATATTTATTTGTTACATATGGGAAAATAGGAAAGTAAGGCATAATTCCTGGTAGTTGATCTTTTAAGTTTATTTGAAGGTTCTCTCCTCATGACTAAAGAGTGTTTCTGCATCTTGGCTTGGGGTTAATCAGCAAAACTCCTGATGAGGACTACTGAGCAGGCAAATGAATGTGTGGGAACTCTCTGATGCACTAGCAAATTGGGCATTTATGAAAAACTGATATATTTTGAAAAAAACTTGTTAGTTGCTGTAACAGACTTTTATGAAATTTGTAGTTACCTTTGTAAGTCAGGATAAGCCAATATTGGGTTATACTTTTTTGTATGTTCCCACCAAGAGAGAAAGAAAGAAACAAGAATTTTAGAGATATTTGTAAATTTTCTGGTGGGGATAGATCCCACTGCCCCCAAGGTAAGAACTGCTCTCTTTATAGAATGTTTTGTCAGTGCAAAGAGGATTTTACTACCTCGGTCCCATATGAAAATAGCCATTAACAGTTTAGAGAGCATTGTTTGTTATCAGTTGATTTGTTGGAATTTTTTATGTTTGGGTGTTCGTTTATCCCCCCAGGAGAGGTGTCCTTCACATGAAGGAGTATTTTTTACATTTTTAATGAGGCCCTCAAGAGCTTCACTGCAGCACATGTAGTATGTACCCACCACAGGAACAGGGCAAACACCAGAGCCTGAAGTGAGATTGGACCCGGGAGAATTAAAGTGTGCCACTGTTTGTTGCAGTATTTCCATGGCAACTGGATGCTATAAAAACGTTCTCTAAATATATTGCTTGTGCTCTTTTTTGTTTTGTATTTTTTTCTCTGCTAGTTATCAATTACTATACAGAAATAGTCTGCCAATATGTTTTGTTTATTTACACTTATGCACCTTGTTTTGTATTTATTTTGTTATTATTAGCAACATCAATTTTAATGGCTCAGATTACCAGAAAAGATAGAAAGGTAAATGATGAGTCACTGTGGCAAAAAAAACCCAAAAAACAAGGAAACTCTGCCCATGGAAAAAAAAAAAAAAAGTCAAAGGGAATATGTATATCAGTTAGTATCACACAGAGATGTTTTGGTTCATACAGATTTATTTTTCATGCCCAGTCCGCCATTTGCTGTTAACTGTCCTCTGTGATCCTAGCTTAGCGTCTATTCAGAGACTGCAAGATAAATCAGATGTGGCAGAGAGTGTCACCTTTCAGTGCTCCGTGCCACATTCAAGAGCCTGGATGCTCCCAGGCAGACAGCAAACAGTGGCAATGTGAGCCAGAAATGGCACATCAACTGAAGTTCAAGGAGTGCCATCGAATTGTGCTCTTTGTCTACTAACAAAACAGCTCCGCTGGTGTGCCAAGGCTTAGCTAATGAACCACCACCGTCTAGTTGGGCAACATCCAGCCCTGCTGTCCTGATCCATGACACCTGCTCAACCATCAGACAACACCACATGCTGAGGATGAAAATCATTTAATAAAAAAAAGAAGTGTGGATTGCAGCTGGAGGTCCATTCTGTCATGTGTGGCAGCCAAAACCAACACAGGCATGAGACATGGCTCTGTGTTCTCTCATGCAAATTGTCAGTGCTGTGTGTGACTCAGCTAGGCTGATATACAGACTCGTTACGGGGCCCATCACCTGCCTTTCTGGTTCATATCACCAAATGTGGGAAGCGAGTGACAAAGTTCCTTCCCCAGTTTGTATGCAAAGGAGATACATGTACATGAGTCAGCAAGGTGGGCTCTGCTCTGCATTATCCTGCATCTGAGTAATCATGTGGCACAGACAGGGAATGATGATACTCCTAACACCTGGAAAGATGACCCACATGTCAGCTCAAAGGCAACAATTGTGTCCCTCTAGCACCAACATCCGAAGGCAACAGGAAAGAAAAGGTCAAAGTTTCGTATTCTATGAAGGAGAAGGGAATAGCATGAGAAATTTGGACAGCACTGCTCTACTGTGACTAGGTACTTTGGCCCATTGTTTGAAGAATAGTTGTAAGTTTATCAACTCTGTGCCAAACCCCAAATATATATTCCACTGAAAGAAACTCTGTGTGTGTGTATAAATAGCCATGATTTTGAAAAATTCACACAGAACTGAAAAGTAAAGAAAAAAAAGTCATTTAAAACTTGCATATGGTACAGCTCCTACACAGGATTAAAAGGCACCCTTCAATTTCATACACTATATTTTTTAATGATGGAACCAATGGTAACAAATTATATTGTGAAGATTTGGTTATGTGAAGATGATTAAAAGGTCCTCCAAATCTTTCTGTGGTTTTCTTCAGCTTTGAGTAGGGCCTAGATACTTAAAGAACATAAAACCTCAGGTAATGCCCTGTTGTTCACTATTCCTTTTGTTTAAGTCCCCTGCCATCCATTCTTCTTCAAGAGCATAAACCCATAATGTAGATGATAAATCATCTATAGAAAATAATTAATAATTGAAGTTACATTATCATTGTGTGAATTATCTCCAGACTCAGAAACTGAACTGGCTTTGTTTAACTATAGGATAAATAAAAAGGAACAAGGCTCATGAGCAAAAATAGCTTTAAAATACAGACTGGTTTGTGTATGATTTAAGAAAAATGCCTTCAAAAATTTTTTCACACCCTTCAATTGCGCTTAAATTTGTACGGGAAATTTTATCTGAGCAAGATGATAGACCTATGCAGTGGTGTGTCTCAGGGGTTGGTATTGGAATCAGTGCTGTTTAACAGCTTTGTCAAGGACATGGACACTGGGATTGAGTGCATCGTCAACAAGCTTGCTTACGATGCCAAGTGCAAGGTCCTGCACCTGGGTACAAACAATCAGAAAACACAGGACAGGCTGGGTGGAGAATGGATTGAGAGCAGCCAGGAGAAGAAGGACTTTGGGGTGTTAGTGGATGAGAAGCTGCACGTGACCTGGCAGTGTGCTCTCAGGTCCCAGAAAGCCAGTTGGATCCTGAGGTGCATCAAAAGAAACATGGCCAGCAGGTTGAGGGATCAAACCATTCTGATTCTATGATTCATTCTGATTTAGACATTTTGATTGCATGAATTCCCTTTAGTATTTACAATGCCAGGAAACTACTATTCTTTTGTGTTGTCAGGATTTTTCAGAACCAACGTTTGTCTTTTTCTGGGGCCTCTTGGGACTCCATCCCGTGCTTGAAATACAGTACTTTTCTAGTAGGTTTGCTGTGGAAGTGAGCTTTGTTCCTAGTAGCCATCCACAATACACAAACCCACTTCTCAGTACGTCATTGAATCAAGTCTATATTTTTGTTGGCTGTCACATGTAGTGAAATGTTTAGCTTTTTGTCAGTGTGCAACAGGGATCTGTCAGACATCTCACTTTATTCAGCCACTGCAGTCTATTCACTTATATACACTGCAGAAAATGAGTGCTCATGATTGCTGTGGAATTGCAAACTGTGTTGTGAAATGTAGTAAGATTATGGTAAGGCCCTGATCCAGTAATACACTTCAGAACATGATTCAGTAGTACCCATACCAAGTGACTAATATATGCTTGAAGCTAGCCAGTCAAATGCTTAGATAATGTTTTCAGTCTGCCTGAGAAAATTTGTTTTCTGATGATATATTTCAGTCAGATGAAGTAATTCAATTTTAAACCTAATGTTGAAATGTTTCTAGCTGAAATAATGGCCAGGTTTAACTCATGAACTTTGAATATCCACTAATGTAAATTGTTTCACTCTAGCAGGTAAAATCTAAAAAAATATTCCTAATGAAAGTCTCAGTGGACATGAATGTGATGGGATTCAGTGTCCATTAGCCAAAATAAAGTCTTGCAGAAAAATTACTTAAATAATTAGTAAGGTATTTAGTGTCTTCAAACAGCCATCTAAACCTGTTTTCACAGGACTTAATATGCAAAGGTATTTTTATTATTTTGTTTTCATTTAAAAGACAATATTATCTAAACCTACAATTATGTTATTGGAAAAAATTACATAAATGAATGTTCTGCAATGAATGACAGCACTGGTCAATAATAGAGATAAGAGATCTGAAGTCTTGGGGTATGCCCTGCTACAACAAAGGGAACTAGAATGGGTATTTTGCAGTCTTGCCCCTACCATGTCCTACAGATTTTGGAAGAATATAAAGATGAAATGAACCTTTACTCATTCCTTGTGTTCTACTCTCATACTTGGCTCCCTAATATAAAATTTAGCTACTGTCCCAGAGTCCTAGCAGGTTTAAAAATTGCATTCAATTGAAGAAGAATTAGTGAGGAATGTGGTCTAAGGGATAAAGTGGCACCTGCCCATGGCAGCTCCAAGCCTCTCTGAAGCTGGGACTGGCTATAGCATAGCATCACCCCAGACTCTTTATGTACTAAGAAGAAAGTATTGCAGCCACACAGTAGCTCTGGGGAACAGGAGGAAACCCTTCAGCTGGGGTGATCCCTGAGGTCCTCTGCTGCTGGAACAGCAAGAATCAGCCAAAGCAGAAGACTTGGCCTTTTAAACGGTGCCGCTAGTTTTGGTGTCAATGCTATCCACCTTAGCAGTCTTTAACAAAACTAATTGCTGCTTTCCAAGCCTCTGAAATACATAGTCACAGGAGCAGTACTACCAAGCTAGCAGATTAAAATGATTTTTACTGTAAGTGGCTTATATTATGCATGTTTCAATGTCAAAAAAGAGCAATTTGTCTTATTTTATTTTAATCAGAACAAACAAGGACAATCACTTTCTTCAGAGTTTGATGTTTCTAAACCAGGTAGTACACAACTAATCATAAATTTTTAATAGCTACTGATTAAACAAGACTGAAGACTCTATGTCACTGGAGTAAAGTCCATACCATGTAATCTTTACTTCCACAATTCACTGTAAGATGAATGACATTGACTAATGAATACATATCTTCTAAATAGGAATTCGACATTTTTAATGAATTGCCTGCAACAATAATATCCTGTGGAGAAGTAATACCAGGTCCTCCACTGTGTCAAAGGAGATGAGCCAGTTTGTTTCAGCTGACAGTAGGGACTACAACAGTGTGTTGATAGGTGGCTGTGAATCCTCTCAGCTTTAGTAATGCAAAGCTTAAGATATGAGTAAATGAAAGAGAGAGAGAGATGGTTTTCCTGAGTGATTCATGATACCTAAAGACAAGTAGGTTGAACTGCCCTTGGATGTGCTTCTCTTTTTCCTTGGCTACATAAGGAAGTTTAAAGGATAAACATTGATCAACTACCTGACCTTTAGGTGCACAAATGAATTGCTGTGCAATCACGATTATAGCAATAGCTGATGAGAGGCCTCTTTCAGATTTAATCAGACCTGAGCTAGGATTGAAACTGGTTTATTTAGTTAATTTTTAAATATCATTATAATTTAGCAGCAAAGACCATACATTTGTAAGTAAAGATTAACAGCATGATGTATATGCCTTTCATTTAAATCCTTGCTAAAATTTCAGTTAATGAAATAATAACTCAACAAGATTTGTTGTAATTCACTTACTATAGAACTAGCATGTGCAGTGTGACAGCTCCATTAAAAAGTGCCAAACTGAGTCATTATGGTAATTACTACCATAAGCTACCCTGACCTCTCCAGTTTAAAGAAAAGTTTAAGGTTATTTAGGTCAAGCTAATAAAACACAGAAGTTGACTTCTGTTGAAACTTTGGCTACATTAGTTAACATGTTTTTAAAGTGAGTTGAACCCCAAAATGTGCATTTTCTGTTTTGACTTTTCCCTCCAATATAATTTAGATATATTCATCTAGAGTTTCTTGTCTTGCTTGGCAATGGATTGTCTGGAGTGGCTTTGCTGCAAAAGTGATTCTTTGACATTATTATTTATTTAAAAGGTCCAAATAATTAAAAGTGACTTTCCATGATCATACAGTATTGGTGGCATGAGGCTTTCAACAGTCAGCACCAAATGGTCTTCTGCATCAGCTGCTTTATATCAGTTATTCTCCTGGAATTCTGTGAGGTTATGCAAGTTAAAATTTATTCAAAGTAAAATCAGAGTCTGCTTAAATGTCTAATGGCCCCTTACCCCTCTTTTTTATGGGAAAAACAAATCCAAAGGTATGTGCTGTCAAGAAGTGTTGTGCTTGGACCAGTTCAACCACCTAAAACTTTAACTTGTACCCCCAAAAAACCTCAGAATTGCTCATTTCATCACACAGAGCTCTTTGGAGCAGGAGACACTCTAGAAAATCTGACTCCAGCAGGACAGGAGGTACAGAGCCAGAAGTGACAAAACTTTGAGGAACAAAGGCATAGAAGAGCAGTTGCATAAAACGGGATTTGAGATGGGAAAATGAGAGACCAAGAGAGCCCGACAAACACAAAAGCAGAAAGGAGGGGGTGGATAGGAATCACTTAGTCACTGACAGCATGGGAAGCATGAGGTGTCAGGTGAATAGGGATCAAGTCCCTTTTGGGACTACTCATGCTAACAATTTCTAAATTTCTAACCAAATATGGTGTTTTTATGGCTGCTTTTATGTTATTTATTCTAACTTACCCTAATAAGGCTTACCAGAAAATCCAGGCAGATTTAGAATTTGTCCCTCTAGGCATTGATAGATGTTAGTGTTTACACCACAAGGGTCATGTGAGAGGGAATAAGTTTGTGCTAATAGCCCACACAAAGGAATTCCTGCTGGAGAGCAAAATTGAAAGGAAAAGCACTAGAATCCCAGCATTTTGTTATGTTTTTTGATGACATTCAAACTTCTGTATTGAATTTATTTCTCTCCCTCTTTTTTTTTTTTTTTCCCCCTGAAAAGAAACAGAATCACATATAATACCTGGCTGTTTATGATATACATGGATGCTTACAGTATAAGCAGGGCTTGATGCTCTGTATATGTCATGTCTGAATTTGAATGTAACTTAGTGTCCCTGTGTTTGCAGCTACCAGCTCAGGAAGGGACATGTTCCATTTGTTGTGATAAAAGCGGTATTTATCCATTTTTTATTCAGTTTTGCATGCTCCAGTTTGATCCTGGAAGCACCTTGAAATAAACTTCTGATTTGTAAGGCATGTCTAGCCACTTCCGCAGTATGAATTACACTGATTTGAGGAGCCTGGGAGAATTCTGGTCTGTTCACTCTCTGAAATTTTAGAGCTTGGAAAATGGACCTCTGTCTAACATGACAGTTTTTAAACTGCCTCATGCTAGAGGCACGGAATAAGTGTAATCCTCCATCTTTCTTTTTCAGCCTGACAAGAACAGAAAGCACAAGTCAACATTAACACAATGCACATTTTTAAATATTTACAACTTTTTTTTTTTTTAAAAAAAAAACCCTAAATCTTATGGGTTTGATTAATGTAAGGTTTAGAATAGCTCCTGCTCCTAAAGCTAGAGGGAGGGCACGTCTTGTCTTACGGAATATTTGCACTATGAAAGTGGCTATTCAAGAGATACAGAGCAAGTTGCCATATCTTGCAGGGTGGGGTCATGAAACCACAGGTTTTGTGAAAGCTCTGGATGTCATCAAAAGGGTCAGAAACTATCCTGTGTATTTTGTCCTCAAAATGTTGAGCGCTGATGGTTGTACTCTGTATTTCAAAATCTAATCTCTGCATATCTCTGAAGGACTGGAGTTAACCTGAGATCTTCAAGATAAACATACATAGATTTAGCACTTGAAGGTAGTTTAAAGACTCAAAACTCTCTTTAATAAAAGTCAGAGCATTAATTTTTATTCTTATTCTTATTCCTATTAATACCTGGTGTGTTTCTGTGCATTCAAATTACAAGTAAACATATAATGAGTTTTGTATGCCTCTGCCTACCGTTAAGCATGTCTGTCACATCACCAGAAGCCTTTCTTTCATGTTTCAGAGCACTCTTCTTTTCCCCTTGTTACTGGGGCTCCAGCAGAGCCCGTCCCCCCGCACTCCCTGAGTGTCGCTCCCGGCTGCAGCGGGAGCCGTGCGGCACCGCCGGGGCACAAACCCGGCACTGAGCGCAGCAGCGAGAACAAGGTGCCATCTTCTGATTGCTTCAAGATCTGCATCCCAGGCCGAGAATTTCTGAAGTGCACTGAACAGATGAATCGCTGGCCAAATAACGTTGTTTGCTCGTTTGGAAAAATTCATGGGACTTCCAGTGACAGGGACATCTAGATTTGGATAGTGAGGAAACCTCCTTTCTTCAGACGCAGGGCTGTTCGGAATTAATGAAATGACACAATTTTGAGTTATACCTAAAACTTTGACAAGTACTTACAGGATCCTCAGGTTTTAAGAATATTTCCAAAGTTCTGTATGAATTTACAGCTTTGTTATTTTTTTGTTCTACTATCTTAGGTTTCCTTTTTTGCTAGTTTTCCATTATAATTTCATTAAACAACCATGACTGAAAAATAAATCTGTAGCAATGTTTCCTATGAAATGTGCTAAGATTTTGTCTTCTGTGTGGTCAGGATGAAGGTGAAGGAAGGATTCTTGCTGGACATAATCTCTGTTTCTCAAGTAGAAGTAATTGTATCATGTTGCAATTGTAGGTAAGATTATTTCATAGGCATCCAGCCTCTCCCTCAAGCTTCTCTTCGACAAATAAATAACAACAGGAAAACTTTTGCATCAGAGACTGTAGGTATGGGTAAGCCTTTCATACAAGTCATGCCTAAGGGCTTATTTAGAGCAAATTATATGCTGGTTTTGAGCTATTGATATGTGCTAGAATTTGGTAAATTTTACATACATGTAGCTCACCTGAAAGTGATATAGTGCAAATAAGTGATGCCAAATATAAGCACTCTGATGAAAAATTAACAGTCAGCTACAAACACCACATGCTTCTAAATAGATCCAGTATGTTGTGTTTGAGACCAACAATTTCCATTCCTCATTCTTTTCAAAGGCTGTCATTTAAAATAACCTTGACAGGAAATTGCTATTTTCTGTCCTTCTCCTGCTCTGAAAGAAGGAGGTTGCAACTGCGTACAGCTTTTGATGGCTGTTCCCCTATGGGGCCTTTAGCAAAGGGCAGGCTGTGTGGCTGGCACAGATTTGAGGTAGCTCAGTTTTGCCATCATGAGAGGAAAGTTGTTCAGCTCAACAGCACTGGGCAATTTTCAATGTCTTTCTGTGTTCAGCAACAAAACAGTTGTTGTCCCTTGCCATTCCCAGAGTTTCTCATCCTCTTGGCTCTCTGGTTTCTGGTTCGTGGTTTGATTCTCTTGGCCATGTGAAGATCTAGGGATGTGTGGTCCATGAGGTCTCATCAATACTGAAAACACCCTCTGCCTTCAGCTACCATTACCAAATATCTACAGAATCAGATCTGGTTTATTTTTTTTTCTCTTTTTCTTCAAGCTTACAGCTTGTGGTATATGTGTACATTTCACTCTTTATTTGAGTTGATAGGCTCTTTTATAGAGTGCAGCGCCATGAGCTATTGTCTGTCCAAAGTGACATTTCTGTGTTTTTCAAAGAACCTTCAGACTCCTTTTGCACATGCCAGCCACAGAAAGCTCACAGACAACCTGTCCACTTATAGTTCTCTGCCTTGTTGACTGGTCTATAAACAGACTGCTCTTTGAGAAGACCAAAAGACCCCAGCAAACAGACATGCTCTATCCTGTGGCTACCAGCAACTACTGATATGTTAAAAAAAACTAAAGAAGTGTCCTGATGTTCTTTTTTAAGAACATAGGTCCCTCACAATGGAAAGCAATGTGCCATTTGGAGCTATGTTCATTCCAAATGCATTGTTTGTAGAATTCCTAGTCTTTCATTTCATCAGTCAGCTCCCAGGTTCTTCCAGGTAAAACAAACGTGTGAAGATCTTATTTCTAAAAGCAGGGAGATGTGCATAATACCATTCAGTGACTTCTAACCATGCTTCCAGTAGGAGTCTTCCTGTCATTCTGTGCTTGCAGAAGTGCTCTCTCTCAGTTGCAGGTATAGAAATGCATTACAGTTATATATAGAAATATACATAGTACCAAATCCCTTTTAGTCTAGCTTTCTGGGGAAGCTTGGGTGCCCTAAGAATGCAAAGGACCTGCTGGGAATTCCTGTATACCAAACCAGAGCCTATAATGGTTAATGCAAAGGACCTACTGGGAATTACTATCTATCGAATTAAAGCATTTAATGGTTAAGGCTTTCTGTAAAAACAGAAACTTTTCTGCCGATAATAATTTTCTTCTTAGAAAAGCTTTCTTTGATAGTAAGTCTAGTTCATGTTTCAGTAGAATCAGTGTGTCCAGGTCTGGGCTGCCCAGTACAAGAGAGACACTGAGCAGCTGGAGAGAGTCAAACACAGGGACACAAAAATGGTTAAGGGACTGGAGCATCTCTCCTATGAGAAAAGGCAGAGAGAATTTGAACAGACTGTTCAGTCTGAATGTGAGAAGGCTCAGAGGCATCTTATCAGTGTGTGCAAATGTCTGAAGGGAGGGTGCAGAAAGGATGAAGCCAGGCTCTTTTCAGGGGTGTCCAGTGACAAGAGGCAACTGGCAGAAAATAAAACACAGGAGGTTTCCTATAAACACTGGGAAACATTTTCTACTGTGAGGGTGACAGAACACTGGCACAGGTTGTTCGGAGTTTGTGAAATCTCAATATCAATCTCCACCTGGAGATGGTCCTGGGCAATGGACTCTTGGTGGCCCTGCTAGAGCAGTGTTGTTAGGCCAGATCCATCTAATGGGTCCTTCTAACCTCAACCATTCTGTGATTCTGTGATAAATGAGATCATATTCAAAATGCATACCGTAAATATTTTTGCATAGCTTGTTATTGTCATCACTCCACCTTTGTAGACTGCCTGCAGCAAAAGGCAGTCAAAATCAGCTTAAGAGGTGTGAAGGGAACATTTATTCATATAGACTGTTCCATTAAATTGTATAAAGAAACTTCATTGTAGATTGCCAAAATCCCTCTGTTTCTGGGAAA
>VXBX01007267.1:144964-209350 GCA_013400415.1 Scytalopus superciliaris
CAAAATTCTCTTGTTGGGGGAAAAAAAAAAAAAAAAAAAAAAGAGAGAGAGAAAAGAATGCCCTGCCATCAATATGTATGTTTTATTTTTGTGAGATTGTCCAAATGTCCTGCTTCTAATGAATAAATTGCTGGAGCTGAGTTATGTCCATACAAGGACAGCAGTCTCTTTGAAACAGTGTTAAATCAATTGAAAGAAGCAGGTGAGCTTTCCTCATGAGAACAAAGAATGTTCTGATATTATTACTTTTCCAAATACCATATTTTTTGTCATGATATTTTACTCTTATACGGGAAAAAAACCCAACCATGACTTCCAGAAATAGTGTTCTATTATTTAGGCTAACTGAAAATTACAAAGTTCCCTATGTGGAAGAGAGTTAAGCATTCATTAGTAAATATTGGCAATTACAGTCTGCCCTTCCACATCAATTATTTTAGTAGACCTGGCCCATGTATTCTGATTTTTTTCCTAATTCTCTTTTTTGCATGCCTTTTAAATAGTCCAGTCTCAAGAACTTGTTCACAACTTTCTGCTAAGTATCAAGGCAATATTAAAACTTTCTGTCTGAGTAAACCTGGCACCACTTTGTTCTTTATTGCAATTAATTCAATCTCAACAGTTCCTGATCATGTTATTTTTGCCTTTTTTTTTTAATTTTTTTTTTATTTTTTATGTGTGTATGATTATTAAGGAGGCCAAATCAGTGAGGAATACTTGAGCTTTCATGTAAAGTAATAGCTAAAAGACTATAGTCAAAAATAAGATGCAAACATTTGCTATGTTTAGCAATGAAGTTTAAAAAGCCATTCAGTATGCACATGATTATAGAATTGTTCCATCTCCTAGACACCTAATAATTATCAGAGCACTGCCTTCCTTCTATGTTCTGGTACATTAGCAATGGACTAAAAAATACACATGGGTTGCCTGTTGCCTTGCTGTTTGAGGGAAAGCTGTTCAATTACCCAAACAGGGTCTTTCCCTGAAGAGCTTACTTTCTGCATTTGCTGCAAAAAACTTGGCTTAATCACCCTTGAATTACACCTAAAATCTTCAGGTTTTTGTCATGTTTCTGGGCTTTGTTTGCTAATTTTGGGAAAGTAAATTCAAATCCGGAGTCCTGATCAAGTACTTTTTAAGGATACATTGTTAGTTTGTACATTTAAAGGAAAGCGACCTCTGCTACATGTGATAGCTTGATCTAATGTCTCTGACAAATTTGAAAAGAATCCTTTGGGAAAGGGTTGAAAGACCAGTAGAAAAAGCACTGAACCGTTTCTGTAAATTTTTCAGTTATGCGAAAGTTGACTTGAATGACATACACATTTATGTGAAGCCTCCCTAAAAACTTCATGAAAAGAGCAGGCAGAACCAAGATGTTAATTTTACAAATATTTTGGGGAAAAAAAGTAATTTTGTTTATGCAGAAAAGTTCTATTAAAACATTAATGTTTTAAACAGCAATGTAAGTTTTAAAGCAATGCTACAATTTTCAGCAGCTTTCTACATTAAAATCCCCACTTACTGTATATGATTTTATTAGAATCTGGGAATCACTGTTAAGCATTTTAATAACTAGAAAGAGGCACTTGTTTTTCATACTGACAAAGTTAGTATATGAATAGTTAGTCTCTGCTCTAAGTCACTGAGCACATTGACAGACTCCTCATGAAGCACATTGTAATAATTTCTGAAAAATGATCATTAAATCATCCCTTAACAAAAGATATCACTGTATTTTTAAGGTTTCACTGGGAATCTGCATTCATTTGTAATGGCATTATCTTAACATCTGTCTTTGGCAGTACACACATTTGGTGCTTAGCAAACCATGAAAATTTCAGAGTGTTGAAAATCCATGTCAAGTCAGATACAGTCTCTGCCTGGGATTTTGAATGTCAAGAGGGGGCTTTTATATTTGTATCACTGCAGGACCAGCCTGGAATGTTTGAACCATGTTTGAAATGGTTAGATGCTGTACAAGCAAGGGACTGTGATATAATTCTTATTTCAGCACAAGTATAAATTCATATATACATATAAATCCATTTCTTCCATTTATCACTTTACTGTGACTTCTAGTAGAAATTGATTCAGATGAACTTTATTTCTTTATAAACTTGGTGTTGTCATCTGTATATTCATAATTTCTGCCTTTGCTACTTACTGCTAGGTGCATATATGATAGGTTTTATTGGATTACCGTACTGTTACAGAGCAGTTTCTAAATTTTACCTCCTAACACCCTCATGCATTGACTGCTGAGCAAGTCCATGTCTTCGAAAGGTTTACCTTCCTACTGGTTTAAGAAGACTTCTCTTGCCCTGCTAGTTGCACAGTGGTACCTGGCTGCCTTGTGATGTCACTGCGATGCAAGGTGACACAAGTCAAATGAAACTAAGCCACTTATAGCAGGGCAACCTTCAGACTGAGATCTGTAATGTCTATAGCGTTGTTTCCTCTGCTGCTGGCAGCCATGTGGACCTACCCGAAATCATCATCCTGACTGGGTTTGCTTGAAAGCTTTGTTGTTAAATATTCCCACTTGCGAAAAAACTCCACACATTTCCTTCACTCCCTCTTTGACACAAAGCATACTCAGACAAGCGGTGAGACTAGTTTATTGTGAATCCACTATCCCAGGAAAATATATTCTCAGTCCTTGGCTGTGTGGTTGCACCGAATTTTCTGTGGATTGCATGGGACACCACGCAGTTAAGATAAAAACCTTCCTTAATTCTGTGACTGTTTTTGTTTGTTGTCGCAGCGCTGTCTTTACTGAGACTCGGGAACAGCTGCTGGATTTGCTTCCCAGCCTTGTTTTCTGGTTTCGGACCCACGAGTGGGCTCCAGGTGGCAGCACTGGCACCGTTTCTAGAGCAGGCGGAAAGGTTTGGCAGGGAAACGTTCTGATTCAAATTATCTTGTCTTTCCTGTTCCTGGATGAAACGCGTGATGAAAACACATTCTAAATTTTAAATTATATCCTTTTTACAGTTTTGTTCATTAATATTATTCTTAGAATCGTCTGTGTCAGCTTTCATTGCTCAAAAGCATGTTCTCTGACTGAAAACCTATACAAATAAAGCTATTATGAAAAGTTTCCATCAATGGGCTTAAAGCAATCAAACAAAGATTATTTGGGTTAAATCATATCCGCTTTTTCTTCCCCCTCCCCCCCAGGAAGTCCTAGTCATTTCACTGCTAAGTATAGGAGTTTTGCTCTTTGCAGACTGGAAGAGGATCCCTGAGTCCTAAATCCTCCATCTACACTTCCAGGTACAATGGCACATATGCCCTTAAAACATTCCGAACTATTGAGTCATGAAGACCAAAGAGGGCTGGACATTAATGGTGGGGATACAACAATCCCAGCTTCATGCACTGACCGAACACCTGAATCATGTTCAGATTGGTGGAGATTAGGAAAAATATAAAGTATATATATGGTAATCTAAGGTGATATAGAACTGCTGGTAATGGCTGCTCTTTACATCCAAAACACAGCTGTAAGATAGAATTTTAACAATGGTTTTGACACGCTGAGAAAGGATCTCTGCATTTCAAATGCTGGTGTGTGTTGGTTTGAACACTATATGGTCTCCCTCCTGAGCATAATGATGGTTTTTACATGTTATTTACTCCCTTTCAAATGCACTGCAGGAATCTGTGCTCCTCCCTGAGGTAGAATTTGCTCTGAGTACCTCCTTACATCTCCTTACTATTACCAAAAGCTAGCTCAGACACAGAAATGCAAGTGTGCCTGTCCTTTCTCTGTTCTTTCTCTTTGGATGGATATAAAATCTGGATGACAGATTAATTATTGAAAAGCAATGTCACCTCTCTCTTGTTTCTGTTAGCATCAGAAGAGACATTTTATGCAATTTTACACACAGAGAAAATAAAAAATGTTACATAAAAGTTCAAGAAAACCTTTATGTACACTTAGGAGAGGCAAACAACTCAGCTCTCTTTTCAGTTACAGAAAGAGAAACAAGCAGAAGAGTGTCGGCTGAGGGAAAATTTTACACATTAGAACACACATGCAGTCTTTCCCTAGTAAGCTCTTTAAAAGCAGTCTAAAAAATTTGAACATATTAAATTAACAGTACTGACTTTCCTATTAAGAAAATAATTCCCACTTCCTAATTCCAGGTGCTACAATTTCACAGAATATATTTTTCTACAAAATAAATAATGTAGATGTGAAATCCTTACAATTTCAGTTTGGGGTTTTTTTTGGGGGGAAGTAATATTAAGTCAGCCTGAATGAGAGTTAAAAATATGAAATAAACACAAGTAGTTTGAGTTATTTTTTTAGAAAGATACAATTTACAGTCAAGTAGCCATTGAATCAGGTTCATTAAATGATTCCATACTCCATTCATTAAATGAATTAATGTGCTCTGTTTCACATGTTGGACCTTTGCCTGCTTGTATTTGGGGTAGTCCATTCTGATGGCTGTTCTCTGAGCTAACCTCATGCATCATTATGGGCTTTTTTCACCTTCTAGCCCCAGGAAGATTTATCTGGGTTTCTTCTGACTCTTGCAGCTCTTTCCCTGTGGAGAACTTTCCATCTTGGATGCTCTCTCTCAGGATCAGTACTCAAATAAGGCCTAGGAAATAGACTCTAATGATTGGCTGTATCATCTGACTTTGTTATATCAAAATAGCTTTTGACTTTAGTAAGAAGATTTCCTGAACCAAAGCTGAAAGACTAATTCTTAATTCTGAAACCCTTCATTAAGTAACTTCATGGATCTGCAGATGAACTAATTTGTTTTGCTAGCAGAGCAGAACAAATAATAAGAATTTGCTTTTCTGTGCATGCATGCTGCCAGAACCTCTCTGTGCTTAATTTCAACAAAGAACCTCCAAAATGCAATAATCAAATCTTCTATTGAAAATAGTTTTGTTGCTATTTCTCTCATTTGGCTTTCAAGCTTATTGAAGAGATGCTATATTCCTGCAGCAGTTTTGGTGTGGATTCTAACAAAACCCTATACATCATTTGAGCAAAACATGAGTTGAGAGCTTTCTGAAATGCTGTAATGACAACTGGGCAGAATGAAAGACAAAAATCAATGAAATGGAAATATTCAGTCCCATTAAAGATATGACATAAACACAGCCTAATTTACTGCATTTCTACTAGACTAGTCATCTGCCTTACCTATGTCAGTAATTTTGCATGGGTTGCAAGCAGAGTTTTCAGATTATTTTTGGTAAAGCACTCTTTCTCTTTTTAGATTGCAATAAGGTCAGAGACAACAAACACAAAAATATATTTTAAAAGCTTTAAGATGGTCTGTCTTTGCACTCCATAGCCTTGAGGAGCTGATTTTCCTCTTTCATGTGTGCAAAGGCACTGCTGGTAGTGGCTTAGGACAGAGGATTGTTGGGACCAGCTGACGGACTCTTCTAGTGATCATGCCTGGCCCTGCAGCCTGAGCACACACCTCATGCTGTCCCAGCTCCCCTGTCCTTGCTCCCTACAGCCAGGGCAGCAGCACACCCCTGCTGCACTTGCTTAAAACCCACCAAGTAGTTGGTGACAAGGTGACAGCTAAAATGACAGAAAATGATTGACAGTATGGTTAAAACTATGGTTAAAAGCTCTTTCAATCAACCTCGTTTTTGGGAAAGAAAGATAAGGGATTGTGGTTGGATTTGGATGGAGATCATTGCAGAGGTGTTAAAAATACTACTCTTGTTTGTGTAATTTTGAAGTAGTAATTTCCCAGACATACACAGAAGAACAAATAGCTTGTGCAAAGGGACTGTAAGTCATGTTTGGATTGCAAGAACAGGGGCTCAGTGACCCCTTATGCTGTAACAACTTTGTCTTCCTGAGGTGATCAAGAGTGAAATCAGCCCAATATCCTTATACAGTGAAGATAGAATATGTGGATATATCTTCTGTGCTGTAATCTGTATCCCACAAATGCCCAACCATTCTGTGAAGTTCCTTAAGGGAGTACTCAAATATTGCATGGTCGTCAACCAGGAGAAAAATAAGTTAACTTTCTCAAAGCCTTGCTGCCTAAACATGACTCTCCTGAGGAATAATACCTGGGTGCCTGCTCTTGATTTGGGCCAAACATCAGGGAAAACACATTTTCTTACATCATCCAATGACTACAGAGCTACAGGCTGATGCAGGGGTAAAAAATTCAAGTTCAGATATTTCCTGAGTTAGTCTGAATTAGAGAAAATAAATTGCTCATTTGCATACAAAAAACTTACCCAAGAAAGCAAATCCTTGCGTATTACCTTTCAGTTTCTTGACATAACAATGCCCAGATACTTGTCAGTGTTATGTGAAACTGTTGCAAATTTTCTCTTGAGGTCAGTTAAAGATTGAGTTAAAGACGTAACAGGTCTCTGTTACATCCCTCGTTTAGTCTCAGCTTTATACAAGTCTGAGAACCTCCCATATGAATTCAGAACTTCTTTATTGCCTTCGTAAATGTTGGAAATGCATTCCTTCCTGACTGTAGATGTCAAAAGATAAATAACCCAAATATTCCTGGATGCACTGGTTTAGTAGTCTACTGTTGGAAAATGAGTATTTTATTTCTACTCAAAATTGTCTAGCTTCACCTTTTAACCACTTTTTCTGCCATTGTAGTGAACATCAGCTCTTCTTACAGCTGTAGACAGTATAAAAGACACTTCTTAAATGTCTATTGTGTCTATTTTTGTTATATTCTCAAATATAGTAGGTCATGCTTTACAGGTTTTTCAAACTTTTTTTCTAAGTGGAAAAGCTAGAACCTACAGAAAATTTTAGTCATGCATCCATCATGAAATCCACAGAGATAAATTAGATCATCCAATCCTACTTGATATTTGCTCTATTTCTGCATCCAAAGCCTTTACTTGCAGAAATAAACTAAGAGGAAAGATTCCTTATTTATCATGGCCACAGAGTCCCATTTACCATCCTTCCCTTGAAAGTACAGACCAGAACCTAAGATGTGTGAACCTCATCTTCTGCTCTGAGATGCTGAGCTTTACCTGTTTTTCTTTTTGGGTCTAAAGGCACCTAGATTAACCTGTCCTCATCATTAGTTCTAGCTTAGCTAGAAACATATCAACCACTCCCTGTTTCTCAGTAGACTCTGCTGTGCTCCATGAAGCATTGTGTAGCACCTTACCCTTTATGTTCTTTGTCCTTGTCTCTACATTGTTTCAGTAATAGTAATAGAAGCTGTTATTAACTAAAAATGGGAGACATTTCACCATACAGAGCATAAAGTATACCTATTTCTAAAAGTTATAAATAAAACAACACTACAAAATTTTTCCTTCTTTTCTATTCAAGGCCTGTTTTATGACAGAATTTCATATTCAACATTTCTATTCAGTGACAGCAAAATTTCCCTTAACATTAATAGAAAAATAGAGTAAAATTTGGGCATTGGGTGCAAATTAACTCCACAATTTCCCCTCCCAGTCTGTATCAGTAAGGTAAACATGTAAGTCTTGATCACTTGATACTCTGTGCTCTGGTTCTGCTGCTGCTGCTGCTGGGGAGGAGCACTGCAAATGCTTTGACTTAAGGAAACTGTCAGATGCGTATTATGAATGTTAGACTGAATCAGCCTTCTAATTATGATAGCTTTTAACGTTTTCATAAAAGTGCATTAGTCTCTGCAAGCCTTGCAGGTGAAATATTGTGACATTAACTGGCAACTCTATTCACACTGAAAGTTATTTATCGCAGTAGTAAAATTTAAAGAAATTACATGATTATATATAACTAAAAAATTATCATACCCTTGTGGTTCTGACTATCTGGTTACATCCTGTGCCTTGAAGTCTCCCAGGTGTACGATTATCTAATAATGTTCAATTGTTTGCCTTATTGATTCAGCACCATATGTCAAATTGCAAAGGGAACAACAATGAACAGAAGAGTTTATGCCTAAAGGGGGAGTTGCATGTTTATGTACTTCAACTCTTTCATATATTTATTGAAATATTTAAGATTTGGAATTGCAATATAAATTTTCTTTTGAGAGCCTCTGTTTCTCCAGATGATTTAAAGAGCATGGAATTAGCTTTCCAAGGCCTGATCATCTGATTTTACTGGCAGTACCTTTAGTTTCTATGGATCCAGATAATTGCTGAGCAGATTTCTTTTGGGGGCGGGTTTGTGGTGTTTTTTGTTTGTTTGTTTGGGGTTTTTTGTTTGTTTTGTTTTGTTTGTTTTGGGGATTTTGGGTTTTTTTGTGCCCTGGGGTTCATTTTTATAAATTAATATTACAGATCCATGTCTTAAAAATTTAGCTCAAAGCCTGTAAATCAAAGTTGTAGAAAGAATTAAAAGCTGGTTTAATGTCTCATATGGTGAAAGTTCTATTCCCCTGGAATAAATTAATTTCAGTAAATAACTCTGTTATGGGAATTTCTCCAGGACACACATTTTAGGAAATATTGGTCATAATTTGTAAAAGAATACTAAACTCACCTAAAATTAAAAACAAAGGCCTAGCCTCACACACAGTGTACTTCAGGCATGGGGAAGAGTAGATCTTTGTGAAAAAGGCTGCAGGTCAGAGCAACCCAGCCTTGTTTTTCCTCAAGGCCAATGTATCATTCCTCCTGTGAACCACAGAAAAGAGACTGATCATTTAACTATGGAAGTGACTAGACAAGCATCGGTAAGAATCTTCTCTACATGCTAACAGTGGTGGTACATGGTGACCGCATAACACAGGAAAGAAAAATGGAAAGGGTTATGACTAACTCCACTGAATGTCTTCACAGGGAAAAAAGGCCATAACCTTTAGAGTGCCACACAGTCTCTTTTTGGTGCCAATCATACTTGGGGTCTTTGTGCAACGCAAAATATCTGAGAGACAAAGCTATTGGGACATATTTGAAAATGGACATTCATACCTCTGGTATTTTAGATCTTAATATATTTGTAAAATGTGAAAAGAATACTAACCTGCCACTTCACAAAATACGATAATAATTATTTTGGGTAGCATTCACATTATATAATGAAAAGTGCTGCAGAAAAAAACCATGAGGAAATCAATATTTGTGTCCTCAGAGAATGACACAAATTGAGTGAATTAAAATAAAGCATGGGACTGCTTGCTGAAAACTGACTGTAAAACAGGGTGTTGAACAGTGTGCTCATTAACTGAGCACCTTTCATTGTATGCTGTAAATGAAGACAAATTTCCAGGAAAATGTAAACATGAAAGGCACCCAGCAGACTCCTCAGTCTCCCCATGTCCTCAGGGCAGTGAAACAGAGATCAAATTGGCAGGAGACACAGCCACATAAGGAAGAGATCTATAGAGATAAAGCTCAGAATCTAAAGATGTGTAATCTCCTTAAAAAAAAAAAAAAAGTATTGGTCTCTTCATTGTACAGTCTCAAATTTCTGGGCCAACACTTCACATTGTAGGAATATCAACTGGTTTATTACAATATTGCTTCATATTTTGAGAATTTACTGCACTCAGTGGTGAAAGTCCCTTCTACTATGTGATGAAGAAGACTAAGTAATTCTCTGCAGCCTTTGTTCTGTGAGGACTGCTGACAAGCCATGCACTGCACTTGCTCAGGTCAGAGGAGGTAGATTTCTTAACTGTGGAAGAGACAACGAGAATAATTACTAAGGTCTATAGTAGAACCCTGTGTACATGGCCCATAGCATAGCCCTGAGCTCCTGCATCTAGTAAGTAGCATCCCTGCCCATGGCACGAGGGTTTGAACTAGATGGTCTTTAAGGTCCTTTCAACCCAAATAATTTGATAATTCTACTCTATCTATGTACCCAAGCCATATATTGGTAAAAGAAAGGCAAAAAATCCAACTGGAATCCATTACCCAAACAGATACTTTTTCCTCCTGTTTCACCTAGCAATGATCATTATTGTTATTAGCAGAAGCATCAAGATAGAGCAGTAATTGTTAATGAGATCAGTGTTTGGGAAAAGCATTTCAATATAAATCTTTATGTAAACTTGGATCACAGCTAAATTTGCTTCACGCTACTGTCCTATGAACAAAACAGATGCACAGTTAGCTGAGAAAATTAAATAAGGGTGAAGGGAAGCACACTGTAATGCTGCCCTAGGCATGTGCCTATAAGCTGGAATTAAGCTGTAGTAGTCTGTCTATACTCTATAAATACACTTTTTTCTGGCCCACGGTTCGTGTTCCCTGTAAATAGCCCTAATCTTAGAGAATAAATATATGGTGCAACCACTGTTTAATAGTTGAACTGTGATAGCTGAGCCTTGGTAAATATTGATTTAGGAGTTCTTAACCCCAGGCAAAGGTAAGCTAATTCAGCTGTGTTTTGTGCACTGAGAGGTGAAATAAAGTCCCATTCTTCAAGAAGTGATTGCATGTACGCAAATCCTCTAAGTGTGTGTGTGGCTAGCCGTCGCGAACGACGATGCTTTGTATGCCTGCGCGAATGGATTTATTACGTGGAGCTCAGCGTGCGCGGAACTGGCCCCACCCCCTTTAGCCCTGGGACACTCTAAGCCTTGGCCGGGCAAGCCCGGACGAAGTTGGCAGAGCGAGACCCGCAGGACTCGAACCGGCGTCCTTCCGAGAAGGAGCACGGATCCAGGGGCGGCGGCTTTACCCACACGGCCACAGCCGCCGGCAATCCTCTAAGTAAAGTATGATTAAATCATAGTCATTTATTTGTGCATATTTCCTTAGAATTACAGATTTTGAGCCTGCTTACCTGAAAACCAGATAAATCAGGTAAAAATTCTTGGCATCACATGTGAATTTAGTTGTTTAAGAGATACAAATATCTAAATGATGATAAGCATATCCTAGAGGTTTTTTCTAATGAAAGGCTGGCTTTAGGTAATTTAACTCTGTTTGAGTTACTTTATTCAGGCATCTTCACCCATGTGCAAAGAGACTATGCAAGCAGGATAGATACTGTTCAAAAGCAGTGATTATTAGCTAAAATGCATAATTGGGTAATCAGCAAGCAACTGAATAATTTATTATACTTATCAAAGAGTCTTGCTGTAAGGCAGCCATCATCAGGAGAGGAAGGTTTAGACCTCCTTGCCTCCTTGAGTTGATCTTCAATGCTCCTAAGTTGCTGTCATCTCCCAAGTATCTGTGTTTTCCTTTTTAATTCTATACATCACCATTTTGGTGGTGGTCTTTATTTGAATATTTGGTCTACTAATAATCACCATCTGAACAGCCCAATCTCCATAATTTTACCTTTTAAAGTGAGCTCTTTCTCATCACTTAGGAGTTTCCTCAGCAGTATGACCCAAGGTTAGACAGCTTGGGCATTTCGGAGCTGGGCCTTGCTTCTGGGCTGTGGAGAAGGAAGGGTATGATAGAGTGTGCATCTCATAGGGCTAAATTAGAGTGACAGAAGTGCACAAAAATTGTTCTGTTAAAACCTCCCTTCTTTGGAAGATGAGGTCTGGATTGAATGTCAGCTCTGTTGGCAATTAAAGCTACTACTTGACATGTAAACAAATTATTGTTCACCATTGCTTCATGACAACTGTCTGGATGCAGACTTTTATTCCAGTGCATAATTGCAGTAAGATAAGGTTGACTGTGCCTCTAGAAGTCTTCCTGACAACACATTTGTAACTTCACAGCTTTTAATGTTTTTTTCCAACTGAGAAATGAACACTCTACTAAATTTGGGGTAAAAAGAAGAAATAGTAACTATTTTCTGAGGGAAAAAAAAAAAAAAAAGGTTTTTAATTCCCCTGCAGTGGCTCAGAAGCAGTATTTCAAATACAGCCATATGATTTACTAGTGTAATTATATACTGATCTGCCTTTAAAAGCATGCACTTTTCAGGTTTTCCTTAAAAAGAAGTAGTCTGTAAAAAGCCAATTTTAGTGTATGGATTCAAAATGAAACAAATCAGACTTCTTTTACTTCGGCATCATTTGCAGTGGAGAAAAAGTCTCTAGTATTTGCAGTTGTTAATTTCTGCAACTGTGCCTCAGCTTTTTATTTCAGTTGTGTAATAAATAAGACTTCTTATTTTAGAAGACCCAAGCCTTTAGGTGAAGGAAATTAAAATTCTGTGCAGGGGAGTGCAAGAGATGTGGTCATGAAAACAACTTTCCAATCCCTTCACCCAACATCTGCTGGTTATCAGAATAGACTTTCATGTTAGTTTAAGCAATGTAATGCTAGAAGCTGCAGTGAACTTGATCCTAGCCATGTCCTGTCTCTATCCCACCTCTGGACCATCTGTGATGATGTTCCCTGATGTTTTGAACAATTTCTTCAATGACCTTCTTGCCCAGGTTTCTAGTAGAATAGAAATTCTATAGTAGAATAGAATTTCTACCTTCAAGTTAAGACCACTGAGAATTAAACACTGGTTTACAGACAGCAAAATTAGCGTAGCTTGGTTTGTCAGTATGTGGTGATGAGTATGAATTCCTAAGTGTTTTATAACAGCTGAACTACCATAAAAATGAACACGGTCTCTCCTCTCTTCATATATCTCTTTCCTCTTCACATACATTTTTTTTTTACTTATCAGTGCCTTTACAGTATGTTAGGGAAGAGTGGAAATTTAGGATTTAATCAGTAATCCAGCTTGTGTTTAAACTTCTAAGAACATGAAAATGGCCCTCAACTCTCTTGACAGTGAAGTTCAAAACTTTTGCTTCCTATGAAGCAACTTCCTTTCACATAGGCCAGGGTGTGTGAATTATTTTCAAGTAATTTGAAGTGACTAGCAAATCCATTAGGATGGATTGAACTGTTTCCAGTACCCTGGCCCTTAGCTCCCTACAGGCTGCTTTTGATCCACGTCTCAGGCATGTTTACCTTTGGACCATACCTAGTTCTCATTCTTCACACTTTACAAGTCATGAACACTACAGGAACTACATGTCTGTAGAGTGTTAAGGCAGCTGTTTGACAAAGAATTGAGTATTAGCAGCAGGGCTACTCCTTCAGCCTGTAAGAATAAGAATGATTACTATGAGTGTTAAGGCAATGATTTTATGAGCATTTGAGCTGACTTTATGATTCCTGCATTCCCTTCAGAGAACTGTTCTGACATGTACCTGAATATTTCTATTTAAATAAAGACACCTGCAGGTACCAATGTAATTTTGGACATATACGTGTTTGCCCAAACTCTCCTTGTTTCCTGGAGTCACACATTTTATGTGGCCAAATACTTTGAGATGCCCACCTCTTGTCTGGTAGTGAGTGGTCAACATGTACAAAAATAATCAATGACAAGAGAGTTACAGACCAACAGAAGAAAAAACAACCAAACAAACCAAGCTTCAGAAACCCAAGTTCAGATTTTCTTGATATTAGAGGTAGTTTTAAGGTTGTAATTCTGTTATTACAAACCTGGCTTGCAGAAGTTGCACCTCTCCTAGTAGTGGATTGCTGTTCCTTAGTTGGCTATGCCAGTAAAACCACTGGGAGTCTGTACCCTAAACTGATCACTTCAAAGGTTTGTTCTTTGCTTTTCTGACCATAGATTAATTAACTGCTCTGGTTTCACAGAACTCTACAAATAGTAGGACTGGCACTATTTTAGGAGCAAATAAATGACTGAGAGAAATGACTGGAAAAAATGCAACCTAAACTGTAGCACTATTTCATCCTGTTTTTCTTTTCTTTTTTCAGAAGCTAATTTCTTTTTAAAAATCCATACAGAACAAAACATAAAACAGTGCATTTCCTTTTGACTGTGTTTTGATTGCAACGAAACCAGTCAAAGTGGTACAGGGAGAGAAAGTTGTTCACAAGTCTATTAAGACCCTTAGTGCCACTTTAGTTTTGTTTTTCTGCAGGTGGTGTCCCCTTTCAGCTTTCAGTTTTATGCTATATGTATACTGTGAATCCATATTTTTAATTAACTTCTGTTCAGTAAATAGATATTCAGACATGGCTTAGCACTGCAATTAGAGGATTAGGGTTAGATTTGAGCCCTTCTGTACTAATTAAAATACTTTGGAAGTCTGTTGTTCATGCATTAAAATGTCAAGCAATTGACAAACCATAAGTGAAAAATTGATCCAATTATCAAGATAGACAAAATGTGCTACTTTTGCTTCTCCCCCCGCCGCGCAAGAGTTAAGATTTATTATGGCCATTAGAAATACAGATGTTTATTTGTCTGTGTCTTGGAATTAATTTAAATTTGCTGTTCCTAATGCTGTTTTTCTTGCTATAAAACAGAATTATCAATGGCTTCTTCAGTGGAAAGAACTGCTCAACCTCTTTTAACTGAAATTTTAATCTGGAAACAAATGACTGGTGTTTCCCACATTATGGAGTGAAGGAGCATCAACAACTTTCTACAATCGTTCTGCTTGAACAGACAAAATCTTACTGAGTGCTCCATGAGGATCCACCATTGAAGTGTACCACAGAAGTCTGAATACTGAAGAATAATTGTGGACAATATCCAGACATGTTTTTTAAAGTGAATTATTGGTAAATATGTGGTAGTCCAGCAAGCTTATCGAAGATTTGTAATTTTATAATTAGTTTTTAAAATGTATAATTTAAAAACTCAATTTATAATTTAATCATTAGTCATGATACATTTTAGAAGTGGTTAGGTCTTCTGCAACCAATAAGGAAGTGAACACTACAAAAGTCTTGCTGCTCAAATGGTGCAGTTTTTATATAATTCAGATGTCTAACCTAACTGCATTCATGTTCCTGTAATACTAATTTTATTCCTCTACCATTACAACTTCTCTTTACTTCCTTTTAATTGCTCCCTAGCACTTTGATGGAATGCTGTTTTGTCCTATCCCAGCTATAACTACATTACACTCGCCAAATAATTTTTTTTTCAGTTCCTATAAGACAGGCTCTCCATTTACAGATCAGCCCATTAGTGCTTCTCAACACTTATTCCACCTCCTCTTAACCTTTCATAGACATGTATGTCCAGAATTGTATGCAGCTTAAGATATTTCACATGAAGGCTCATCAATGTCCTGTAGAATGGAAATAATATTATCTTCCTACTGGAAATGCCTCAACAGAAACATCCTTGGATCACATACAGCTTTGTAGTGGTTGCAATATCCTGGTGACTGACAGTCATCCCCTGTGATTAACTATGTTATGCAGGACTTTCTCTTCCTCATTTTTTCTAGCTGAGGGATTCTCAGTTGAATTTATCACAGAATTTTATATTATTAGCTCTCAGGAGCATGACCGTGCATTTTATACTACTGAATTTTGTACTACTGAATGTAATAAAAAATTAATTCCATCTGGTTTTATTCACTTGATTTTTATGTTCACTTCCAATAAACACTGAGCAAACAACTGAATCTGCCTGACTGCTTTCAAATTGGGACTTTCAATGAGTACTTTTGCAACTCCCCTTGCTAATATGCATATATATGTCTGCTAACAGAGCTTGTTTGCTCAGCTAATCAAGGAATGACAATAACACAGTCTGCATCATTGACCCAGTCATTAGTCAAATGCTGCAAAGTTGGTAAGTTCTGGAGGTGTTGAGACTTACTGTAAGCTCCAGTCTGGCCACAATAGTCAATAATACAGTTCTTATTGTCTCTAGTGAAGTTGGAAGAGTTCTTTTGCATTTGTAGGATCCACTGTGAACATTTTTTTCTGTGTATCAGTCATGCAGAATTTCCTGCTCTCCTGGACAATGGACATTTCCCTGGATTACATATATGGGCTTATACAGCAAATTACCAGGACTGTTGGTTGTTTCATTGATTCAGTGTTTAGAAACAGTTCATGCTTTACAGAGCAATGTTGCACTTCAATATTTGTTTCTTATGCTTATTTACAAAACAATAAGAATTTGGACAGAAAGTGTGTGAATACAATTAGTTAACTCTTTACTCTGCTATAAATTGTATGTTCCCTGTAAAGGCTGTTATTCAAACATATTTTTGTGCAAATATAACCCCATCTGCTCTGGGATAACAGTGCCTAATTATTTTTACTTTATACAGTAAAACTAGTAAGTATTTCAGATAGGTTTTCATAATTAATAAGACATGATAATAACCTCTGGTTTCTGGATGGTCTACATGAGTGAACTAACTTCTCAGAGTGTGTGCCCAAAGTACCACAGACTTTAAACAATACTAAAATACTCTGCTTATCTGTTATTCTATTATTTCTGTTACCTTTTTTTAATTGTCAAAAGGCAATAAAAATCTCTGGAACTAACAATCCAAACCAATATAAATTCTATGTTTTTATCCTTCAGTATCCTTCAGTCCTTGCTTTTAACTATGGAGCAGTAGCATGAATTTGCAATGAATATCTGCGCAGGTTTAACAAAACTTGGTTTGAATCCTTGAAAATTTTATCCTGATTATACGGGCTTAAACTTCAGAAACTAAAGATGGTCATCAAACTCTGTGTTTCCTCCTCCCCCTGCCCCGGTAGTTGGACATGTGAGAAACCTGTGATTAAAGGTAAACATTTCCTATCAATTTTTCCTAAGTTATGCAGATAAGAAAATTGGAAACAAGGTCTTGTTTAGGCAAGTCCTTACTTACTTTCCCTCCTCCACTGCTCCTCTTTCTGTTTTTATAGAATTTTTTTTCTCTGGCCCTCGTGAGGAAGAGATGCTGAGGTAGCTTTGCTGAGGTAAAGAGTAAGCTGAGACAAGGGACATGATGATATATGTGCAGGAGTGAGATTTGGACCCTAAAATAAGAGATACTGGGTGTATAAGTAGATTGAGAATGTCTTGTGTCTCAAGAAAGAGATTAGGATGGGGTGGTAAGAATAGAATACTGGGGATATGGTCTGTTGGATTGTGTAGAAACATTGCGTTTGGACAAGAAACTGTGTGTTGGAGTAGGAGGAAGACAGGTAGGCAACAGACATGGAGATGGGTTAATGTCCTGGTTTAA
Organism: Scytalopus superciliaris; assembly: GCA_013400415.1. NCBI lineage: Eukaryota > Metazoa > Chordata > Aves > Passeriformes > Rhinocryptidae > Scytalopus > Scytalopus superciliaris. The sequence continues at coordinate 161,860 of VXBX01007267.1, forward strand.
AGATAAACTAGCAGGAGAAACGAATCTAATTCACAAACAGATTATAAATCAGAACTATAATTTAATAAGAAAGAAAAAAAAAAATCACAATCAGTACAAGGGTACAGAGGAAGAAGTCCCTTTAACCCACAAAAAAANAGGTGCTGATAGCTCTCCAGAGGGGCATTATCACACTGAGTCACTGATGTGAAGACAGGAAACCTTTCTTATCTTACAGGAGTTCCCAAACACCCAGCTTGTAGCCTGAGGAGTGGGGTGTGCCTCAGGCAGCTACTACAAATGATCCATTGTTAGCAGTTCATGAGGGGACCAGGTGGAACTCTTTTTCCCATGGGGCAGGCAGTCTCTTTCCTGGTTCCATGGTTGAAAAAAAAGGAGAGAGGAGGTGATCCCTCTGAGGCACAGGGTGGGTAGATGAAAGAAAAATTCCAAGATTTTAAATCCATAACAGTTAAGTCTTTGCCCTTGACGGTAATTCAGTGGAAGTGAAATTAGTTTTCTTTTCCCAGTGGTTGTTTTCTTCAGATTATAAAGTCAGGATCTGTACACAGTGAGTTCTCTTTCTAGTTTTTGTCAGTGACCCCAGCATGGTTTTGTGGGAGAAAGCCCTTGGTTCTTTTCTTTGGTAAAACAGATTTGATATCTACGCAGATGAATTTTATTTCTTAAAAAACCCCAAACCATCTGGAGCTTCTCTGCTGTGATTGAAATTCATCCCAATTGTTTTTAATTATCTACGAATTATCAGCACAGTCCATTTTGGAATATGCATTAGGGAGACTTTTTTTTTAATTGGTCATCTGGAGTTCAGATGCCTAACCCAGAAACCTAACCTAGTCTAAAATAGGCATTAAAGGCTATGTTTAGAGAGCTAGATGGATTTACAGAAGCCCCTGGAGAGCCACATTTCATACTCTTTACTAAAAATATGAGAAAATTAGGTTGAACAGCTGTTTCAACTTACTGTGATTATTTCTGAACTAATTCCTTGTTACTGTTATCATTTAGTGCTCTGTTGTAATGATCACAATCACTGTGCCTGTCCCCGTAAGTTATATTACTTACATGACCAGCTTCATCCTCTCTGCACCTTCCACAGAGTCTGTTGAATGCCTCCAGCCATAGGCAAACCCCTTGGGCCCTAAAACCTGGATCCCTTCCTGACTCCTGTGTTCTGGCAGCTTTAAGTTAGCTCAGTTGCTTAGAGTGTCCTGATGACCTCATTGTTCTGAATCAATGTTAAAAGCAGCTGAGGGTCATGGTTTGTCCAGGCAAGATTAGTGAGGCAAAGTCCACTCATTTTGCCAAATTGAACTTCTTGCAGTTGGTCTTTCCTACTGCCCAGACACCAAACCTGTCAGAACAGAAAACTGTTGTCACTGAGCATGCTGTCCTGGCTAAAGCAGTGGATGTCACTACTTGTAAGTAATATGATTTAATACCAGGTGAATCCTTGTTGTGTAAAAATACTTTTATAATGAACACTCACTATTTTAAAACACGCATAGAGGGACACGTCTACCTATTATCTATCTATTTAGTCTTTTTGCTACCTTGAATTTCTTCTTTTGTAAGACCATCAGCTATACTTGGTAATAAGAGGAAGAACACTAGTGTTCTCTTTGCAAACAGAATAATGCCTACAGACAGACAAACCATACATTAAGATTTGCTCAGTACTTTATGCTTTTAATCCCAGTGATCAAGTTCAGTTGCTGAAATGTATATCCACATGAATGCAGTGGGCTGTGGTCCTTTATGGAGGCACTGGGCATTGGCCTGGTGTCTTATCAGTTGAAGTCCAGCCCACTCACCGTCAGAGGTCCATACTGGGACCAGTACTGTTTAATGTCTTCATCAATGACATAGACAAAGGGCTTGGGTGCACGCTCAGCAAGTTTGCAGATGACACCAAGCTGAGTGGTGGAGTTGACAAACTTGAGAGACTCGATGCCATCCAGAAGGACCTGAGAAATTGGCCCATGGAAACCTCATGATGTTCAACAAGGTCAAGTACAAGGTCCTGCATCCAGGTTGGAGCAACCTCCAGTATCAATACAAGCTAGGAGATGAAACAATCAAGAGCAGGCCTGCTGAGAAACACTTAGGGGTACTGGTGGATGAAAAGCTGAATATGAGCTAGCAATGTGTGCTTGCAGCCCAAAAAGCCAACTGTGTCCTCGGTTACATCACAAGCAGCACGGCCAGCAGGTCAAAGGAGGTGATTCTGCCTCTGTATTCCACTCTAGTGAGACCCCACCAGGAGTACAGACCCTTCTCTTCTATAAAGAAAGGCTGAGAGAGTTAAAAGTTGCTCATCCTGGAGAAGCGAAGACTCCAAGTAGACTTATTGCAGACTTTCAGTAGTTAAAGGGAGCTTATACTAAAACCAGGTAAATTTAAGGTAGATATAAGGAAATTTTGTGATGTGGATGGTGAAGATCTTAGAACAGTTTGCAAAGAGAGAAGGTGTATGTCCCATCCCTGGAATCATTCAAGGTCAGCCTCTGAGTAACCTGTCCTAGTTGAAGCTGTCCCTGCTGACTAAAGGGGAATTCAACTAGATGATCCTTAAAGGTCCCTTCCAATCTGAACTATTCTATGATTCTATAATTAATTAATAATACAGATGTCAGGAGAGGAAAACACAAACAGCTGAGTTTGATTTTATGTATCTTTTCCTTCCAAGTAAAGCAAGTTATTATTTGAAATTTGCTGGCATTCTTTGATTCACCTTTTTGTTTGTCAGTGTGACTGCGATATACAGTGTTACTGACTGTTCAAGATGAAAACTAGAAAGCTGAAAATGTACCTTGTAGTTGTTGTAGTGGGCGGAAAATAAATTTGAAATTCCTTTTTAGTGCTTCACCTAAAAAAATTATTCCCCTGCCCTCACATTCTGTCACTTGAAGCAGTTTAACTCCCTCCTTTTGAACGTACAGCTCAACTTGTGTGAGTAGGTATAAATGCATCCCTCCATCAAACAAATGAGAACAAGTGTGGAAACCATGGAGAGACCCATGCATCTGATTCTTCAGAACTTAATTACCATGCATTTTTGTTTTAACAGTATTGCCAAGGGCAGTATTTTCTTAATAAGCACAACATGTAAATAAAGAACAACCATTTTTTTTCTCAGGCTTGTTAATAATTCCATTATATGCTTTCATGGAATAATAATGCAACTGATCAACACATCTGTATCATCCTGTTGCTACACAAATTGCTCATTGTAAGTATTCTGGAAGTGTAATCAGTTTAGCTTTCTTTAGCCATCAGAGAAAGAGCAAAATAGAGCACTTCTGGTTTGAACTATTTATTTAAACAATTCCACATTCATAGACACAGGTGTGTAGTACCTTGCTGAGATTGCACAGCCTTCAAAGGACAGTCAATCACTGCCTGCACACAGCTCTTACTCCACACTGCAGCCCAGGACAGCCATAGGTCTATCTGGCCTTGGTGCCTATGATCCCAAGTTGAAGATAAAACCGTCAAAGAACAGGGAAGCACAGACACTAGTTTAACATATCAGATTCCACATCAGGTACCCCACAACAGCCTGTACTTGAGCTTTATGTGATGAACTAAAAGTCAGTGGTAGGGTCCTGAATAGCCGGCTTTTCCAATAGTCTTGAGTGGTAACTTGTTCCATACTTCTCCTAGTGTGATGGCTATATGGTAGCACCATAACTGAGCACCAGGGTCTTAATGCAAAGTATCCTTATGTATGAGTTTTGGCACAGAAGCAAACAGGGAAATAACAGCATCTTGCAGTGATTCCATTACTTGACTGGCCAACTAAAATTTTCTGTGTGACTGCAAACTCCCATTTGATAGAATTACGGGATCATAGAATGGCTTGGGTTGGAAGGGACCCTACAGGTCATGTAGTTAAACTCCCCTGCTTGATGGATAGGTTTAGAGTGTTTTGAGCTCCCATCTTTTACACTTACGCTCAATATTATGAATATTATGTTCTTGATTAACTAAAATGAGTCAAAGTTAAGCCTATGAATGTATTATCTCAATCACCAGTGGGTTTTTTTGTTCTGTTGGTTTCTGGGGTTGTGTTGGGTTTTTNCTTGGTTTTTTGTTTCGTGTTTTTTGGGTTTTGTTTGGTTTTTTTTTTTTTTTTTTTTTTTTTTTTTTTTTTTTCACCTCAACACTTACTTTGTGGACTTGCATTTGCCTTTCCAACTATTGGTTAAAATACTGATTTTTTCCTGTTTTTATGTATTTGAAAAGAACTTTTAGAGCAGCATATGTAAAAGAGCACACCTTTACATACAACATAACTATGTAAATTAAAAAACTGTTGACACCTTATTAAAAAGTATTGTACCAAAATTGCACACAAGCCCTGATTTCAAATATTGACACAATCTTAGAAAGTGTCTCAATTACTTGAAAAACTTGTCTTACTGCATAAGTATTGCACAGATTGTATTGCTACCTAGTAACTATAGAAGTATTGCAAGAGTTTCACAAAACTCCCATGGCAAGCACAGCTGACAACTCACTAAACTTCAATAACAGTAGTCCATGTGAAGTAGGTAGGCTAAATTGTGTAGATGGCTGTGATATAGACTAGAAACTCTTACTTAGTAGTGAATGAACAATACAGATAAACTTCTTAGTTCTTCTTAGTTCAGACTCCATTTGTTGATCTTGTTATTGAAGAAAGGAGATATCCCAAACACACTAACTTTCACCTTACAAAAAGTTAGATTCCTTTGACACAGTCTTTGTATCTCTTCATTTTACTTTCCTTCTTTCTTGGCAGTTAAAAGTTTGAAATCACTGTAAGATGGAGAACAACAATTTTTAAAATAGTATTCTTCCTTTTTCAAACAGTATCAGATTCCAATATAAGATTCTTTGGGAAAAAAAAAAAACCAAACAAAAAACCAACCAAAAACAAACAAACAAAAAAACCCCCTCATACCGTAGCTGCTAGGAATAAGTATAAAAGATTCTTGTTTGTACAAGCCCAAACTGCATTAGTTTCACAATAGCAAAATATTTCAAGTTTCAGAGTTTTGATCTTTAAGTTATTTTCTTGTTTGGCAAATGATGTGAGGCCAAAGAGAGAGACGCCCTAAGGAGCACAAAAAGCTTTTCATTTCAACTTCATTTAAACTGGATTTGTGATAGGATTTCTTTCTTGCTCTTTGCTTTTCTTAGTATGCTCCTTGTTCTGTACAAGTCTGATCCCAAGTGGGGCTTGTATGCACTTCTCTAATAGAAATAAAAAGACACATGTGAACCTTGTGAGAGGTTGAGAATTAGTTTCTTAATGTCACTGTTTTCTGCTACTCCTGCAATGTTCCAGTTCCTTCTGGTGTTGACTGAGTTGTTTAAAAGCAAAGCAAATCAAACTCTTATTTCCTCTCTGCCTTTCTCTCTGGTTTGTTTGTTTATTTTTTGTTGGTTTGGGGTTTTTTACCCACAATTTGAAAGGCAATCTTGATGAAAAAATGTTTACTGTTAAGGTAATGTGCTAGAAGATGAGGACTATTTGCAGCTCAGAAACATTGAATAACACAAGTGTTTGATCTTGGTGACAGATCTCTTGAGAAGTGACAGAATTTTATTTTTGACCAGGTGTGCTTTCTACCCCTATTTTATTGTCGAAATCAGATTGCTGATTATAGAAAAGTAGACTTCATGGTTGTCCAGTCCCACAAACTACTGTGTATCTTTCTGCAGTCTGTGATACCTACCTCAGGTAATTTGGTAACTTTAAATAAATGTCCTATAAGTGACTACAGAGTCCAGTGTTAGCTTCAGTAGTGGATGGTCAGCCCTATATGGCCATGTGAGAAGGATAAACTTCCAGCACAAGTGGCTGAGTGCTACAGAAACTTAAATCCAAGGTCAGCCTGGGAACTATAGTTCTCTTAATGTGAGTATGAGAGATTTTGATAAGTATAAAATGGAGTTTCAATTTAAATCAAAATAATTGAAACAAATTAAATCATAGAATCATGGAATTGCACAACATGCTGAGTTGGAAGGAAGCCATCAGGATCATCAAGTTCAACTCCAGGCCCTGCACAGGACACCTCAAGAATCACACCATGTGCCAGAGAGCATTGCCCAAATGCTTCTTGAATTCTGTCAGGCTTGGTGCTGTGACTACTTCCCTGGGGAGCCTGTTCCAGTATCCAGCCACCCTCTGGATTAAAAACCTTTTCCTGATATCCAAACTAAATTTCCCTGACTGAGCTTCATGACATTTTCTTGAGTCCTGTCACTGGTGACAAGAGTGCAGAGATTGGTACCTGCCCCTCTGCTTCCTCCAGTTGAAGACTGCAGTGAGGTCTCCCCTCAGTCTCCTCTTCTCCAGGCTGAACAGACCAAGTGACTTCAGCTGCTTCTCACATGACTACCCCTCCAGAACTTTTTTTATCATCATCACCCTTCTTTGCACACTCTCTAATGGCTTAATAGCCTCCTGATATTGTAGTGCCCAAAACTGCACACAATATTCGAGATGAGGACACCCCAGTGCAGAGCAGAGTAGGACAATCCTCTCCCTCTCCCGGCTGGCGATGCTGTGCCTGATGCCCCCCAGGACAGGGTTGGTCCTCCTGGCTGCCAGGGCACTGCTGGCTCAGATTCAACTTGCTGTGGACCAGGACCCCCGGGTACCTTTCTGCAGTGTTGCTCTCAAGCCTCTTGTTCCCTAGTCTATGCACACAACCAGACTTGCCCTGANTTTCCCTGACTGAGCTTCATGACATTTTCTTGAGTCCTGTCACTGGTGACAAGAGTGCAGAGATTGGTACCTGCCCCTCTGCTTCCTCCAGTTGAAGACTGCAGTGAGGTCTCCCCTCAGTCTCCTCTTCTCCAGGCTGAACAGACCAAGTGACTTCAGCTGCTTCTCACATGACTACCCCTCCAGAACTTTTTTTATCATCATCACCCTTCTTTGCACACTCTCTAATGGCTTAATAGCCTCCTGATATTGTAGTGCCCAAAACTGCACACAATATTCGAGATGAGGACACCCCAGTGCAGAGCAGAGTAGGACAATCCTCTCCCTCGCCCGGCTGGCGATGCTGTGCCTGATGCCCCCCAGGACAGGGTTGGTCCTCCTGGCTGCCAGGGCACTGCTGGCTCAGATTCAACTTGCTGTGGACCAGGACCCCCGGGTACCTTTCTGCAGTGTTGCTCTCAAGCCTCTTGTTCCCTAGTCTATGCACACAACCAGACTTGCCCTGACCAAGGGGCAGAATCTGGCACTTTCCCTTGTTAAACATCATATGGTTGGTGACTTCCCATCTCTCTGATTTGTTGAGGTCTCCGTAGGGTCTCTCTGCCCTCGAGGGAGTCAGCAGCTCCTCCCAGTTTAGTGTCATCAGCAAACTTACTTAGTATTCCATCAAGTCCTGTGTCCAGGTCATTAATGTAGATGTTGAAGAGAACTGGGCCAAGGATGGAGCCCTGAGGAACCCCAGTAGTGACCATAAACAATAATTTTATTTTCCTTTGCTATAGTTAAGCTAGGTGCAGAATGTTGAAGACAATAACTATTAAGGGGTGCACCTAGAAAAACATGCACTTTGATACTTCCATTGTCTATGGAAAGATAATCTTTACTACTAATATATGTTATACTCTTTACGGTAAGTAGAAACCTGTATTCTGTTTTCCTCACACAGACCAGTTAATTATCATGATGCTCAGTCTTTAAGGTATCAACCATGATCCTTGAGTTGTGGGGAAAATGTTTAGTCTGCAGTTAGCCACTAAAAAAAAGTAGAAATCAGTTCAATAATTGGACTTTTTACCACAGAACAAAGCCCAAAACCTCTGGGATGTTTGCTCCATGATGACCACACAGAGTCTGTATGTTTGTGATTGTCAGCCACAGGTTGTTTCTGAGAAAGAACAATGATGAAAAAAGCCTTGGAAAGCAAAGTCACAGAAAAGCAGATTATTTAAACATTGTAGTGGCTACTTCAACCACCTGTGACCAGCTGAGATCCTACATTGATTATGAATTCAAGATGAAACTTGGTTTTAGAAAGTTTCTCCATCAGGAGGATAAGTGGAGGGAAAAAAAGGGTTCAGTCTTCTACCTTCTGCTTTAAGACTTTTCTGTTTGTTAGGAGAATGTGTATGCTCATATGACAAAGTAGGAAAATGTCATTTATAGTTTCAGCAAAATTTCTAGTTAGATTACTTTTTAAGATCCCTTTACCTTAGAAAACATTTTCTGTTCCAAATTTTGTCTATGTGCTATATATGCTTTTTGAGACAAGCTGTTCTGCTGATGGTAATGAGGAGAGAAGCTAAGTAAATCTACAACGAGTAATAAATGTGAGATTTAGGGCACAGGCCTTCTAAAATGTCACTTCTGAAGACGTATGTCTTTAAACCAAAGTCTGGATCTTCATTGTCTGAACTGTGACTTGTATTAGAAAACTGCAGCACTTAGTTCAGTTGTACATAGGTCTTGTGAATGTTTATTCTTTCTACAAGTAGACTGACATACTTTATTACTAGAATATTCTAGTGCCACATCTATGTGGAACATTAACAATTTAAGCCTATGCATGTTCTAGTTCAATTTAATCTCAAAATACAAGGAACAGACTTGTAAGGAATGGTACAAGGAATCTCACTGTAAATTCACAAGCCACATGACTTGATTTCCAATGAATCTGCCCTTCTTATACACACAAGGAGACACTGCATTCACTTTTTTTTTAAATTTTAGTCCTTGAAGTGAGCTGGTTTTTCCCTTGAGAAAGTGTATTGGTCACAGACTCAAATCTTGCAAGCTGCTGATGTATTTTTGACTAGGTGACAATACCTGTGAATTTTTGGCTATTTAATTTTCTGGACCTAAGAAAGTGTCACTTTTGCAAACTCTCATGAACCTGACATCTATTATCTGGAAATAAATATACTGGTCATGAGCAAAGCAACACAACTATCCCCCTAAAAAAAAGCCCAGTGAATGGGATCAGGAGATCTAGATTCAAAGTGGCTGATCACCAGCAAGTATCTATCTCCTCTTTGTGGGAATTTGTGTTTTTCCATTCCATTTGTTTATAATTCCTATAGCTGCAAATTTGTCTGCTATAAATTTAACACTTGAACATGATCTTTCAGCTACCGATACAGGTAACTTAAAGTGTACTAGTCATTTCTTAATTAAATATTTTAATATTTGTGTTCAATAGCTGTTAATTGCCATGTAATTGAATGTTTCCACATATGTATAAGCCATATATACTTCAAAGAAGTAACCTCCATAGCTTCTTCAATTGCTGATAATCAGGGCTGAAGACTAGGACGGCATGCCATTCAGGGGGAAATCCAGAAATCTAATTCTTGTATGATTGAATAGCAGTTTAATGAATAGTGTCTGTGATGCCTTAGGAATACTTTGCAATGTCTTAAGAAGTTCTTCCAGAGTCAGAAGAAATTGTCTCTCTTGATGCTGGATAATTTGCCAGAATATGAAGCTGGAATAACAAGCCATCTTGGTGAATAATCAATGTCAAACTTAAGATATTATTTGTCAGAAGTTCCTTTGTTTATGATATTTAAGGCTGTAGTTATAGTTTTCCCAAAGCAGCTGACTAAAAGAATAGAAACCCTAGCTACGTTTTCATTTTGCATAATACAGGGTCTACACACTATGGTTTTCACTTTAAAAAGCTTAAATTACTGACATTTTATCAGTTTTAAAAACATCTCCAAACTTAGTATTGCCAAATTTTCTTTATAGGCAGTTTCTCAGCAGTTTCTTTTCATAACAGAGAAAAAGACACAATGACCTTTCTGCTTAACTGTTTGGGACAAAGTCAATTTGTGCTCCATCTTCTGCAAGTGTAATTGAATGATCACTAACCTGAACTCTAAGTTGCATAATTGTAATTAATTATATCACAATTGACCTGCAGTTCTGGTTCTCAGTCATCGTTATGCCCTTCTGAAACTTGGACCAGCCTAACAGACAAATGTTACCCTATACTTTTAAATTAAAAGCTTAAAAATTCACTGTTTGACAATAGTAAAGATCATATTGTTGCTTTCAAACATGATCTTCTCTCTATACAATTTTGAGATATATTGTTTCTGTGCTGAAGCTGCATTAATGCCATCTACAGTCCAGTGTTGGAAAGCAGAAGAAATTGACAAATCCTGACAGGACAACATGAAGAGAAAGCATAGGTGATAGCCAAGTAGAAAGCTGATATAGGAAATTCTAACTGATGCCTGAACGTGACTGATAAACAGATGAAAGGCAGGAGGAACAATGTGAACTAGTGCTTAAAATAGCCTGAAGAAAATGAGAACAGTAGGATCTGTTGAGGATGGGTCAGTGCTTTGATAGCATTGCTAAATCAATGTCACAGACTTCTGATGGCAGTACAGGAAAGGACTTAAGAAGTCACAGAAGTCAGGCTTCCTGTTAGGCCAACTTGTGAGTTTCCTCATTATTTACAAAGTCCCATTTTTAATCAAAGCATAGGCTGCTATACACTAAACCCTATATTCCTCCAGCTTAGACATCTGGTGGTATGCCCATTTTTAAAAAGGAAGCAAACTCACTGACAGTTTAGATCCACTGTTTTTTATCCAATATTGAATTATTGTAAATCCTTTCCAAAGATACTTTTTTTTAGATCTCACATAGCTGTTCTCATATGCAATGGAAGCTCCACAGCTTGTGGAGCATCACTGAAAAAGAGAATTTTAGAAGGCAGTGTTCTGTGTTTTTATATTTCTCTCAGACATCAAAGAGAAGCTATTAGTGTTTGATGGATGATGAACACCCACATAGATAACTTATGATTTCATGACTCACAACACCTCAGTGGACAGCACTACAGTTTCCATTGTACTACCTACAGTAAAAAATAGAATACCTTTTAAATTAAGGCACAGGACATTCTCATTTCATAAAAAAACAGTGACATATTGGCAGGAATGCTCCTCCTTAGGCTATTGTGACTTTATTGAGTCAGTGGGCTTGCTGCTAATTTACACAGTGATAAAGAATCTGGCCAAGAATTTTTATACTTTTGTTTAACCACTTTTGTTTTCTGTATATGAAAGTGCAAAAAGTACACAGGGTTCAAAAGTACCTTGGGGACATATATTCCTTCCTTTTACACAAATATGTTTACGCTGTATTATGAACATAAGGAAGTACAAGCCAGATGGGTATTGATAATACAAAGAAACATTATTTTCTGCCAGATACTCCATTTCTAAGCAACTGGTTTGTCCCAGTGAAATATGGAGCTGAATTCTCACAGGGAGTGTGAGGACGGCAACTCCTGTTCACAGTGCTCCCTGATGAGCAGCAGTTGCCTGATGACTGCAGGTATAACACTAATGTCCTCTCTCACTTCTTTGGTGATGCCCTGCTGCTCAAGGATACCTGGAGAGAACAGTCTCTGCCTGACATGCGGGTATGCAAAATGTGTTCATTCTCCTCTGAAATTCACAGGTAATCCTTTTTGCATTCTTCAACCTGCCGAACTCTAGCTGACTGCTGGCATCACCATTCTCAGGGCAATCTCCTTCCCCAGCACAAAGCTTCACCTCAATCTCTGCCCAGTGGCAGTCAAAATCTCCCTTAACATTACCTCTTCTCCTTTTTCTTTTTTTTTCCTTCCTGTCCTACCCTGAGTATCAGAGGTACACTTTCACTTGTATGTCTCCTTTGGTCTCTGTTTCATTTCTAAATCAGTGAGAGTGGCAACAGAGAAATAGTTTTGCTATAAGCATGAGGGACTTCAACCATTTGCCTTATCTATTCTGCAGTGCTGAGCCCTATAACATTCAGTGCTTATAGATAGGTAGGATTTAATGTAGGAAGGATTTTATATGAAGGAAAACCCTAATTGCTTAGAAAAGAGGAGGCTTCTGGGTGCAGAAGAAACATGAATAAACAGGACTATTCCAGTTCATTCATCATGACAAAGGAATGTAAAATGGTGTGAGAAGAAGTTTGGGGCAGGGTATGATACTCTGATCAAGCTGAGGGGAAGGCCTAAAGCCACTGCAGCACAGACAAGTAATTTCAAAATTCCTCAGATAATGAAGGCAGATCTAGCTTTCTCAAGTTCAACAAAGAGAAGACTCTGGAAATCTCTGGACTGTAAACCTTGCTCATATGGATCTATATGAAGCAGAGGCATCTTTCTCTAACAGCAAGCTTTGGAAAATTAAACCATTTCAATAATCTAAAAATGTGATAAATCTATCTGAATAACATAGGAACAAATCAAATACATGAAGCTATTAAACGTGGTGTGTTGAATGGCTGCATGTTAGGTTCTCTGCAGCTTCATAAAAAAGCCCTGGGCAGCTATGGTGACTGATGGTTTGGATTTGGAAGGAAACCCCAGAAATCTGGCTTTGTTGGAGTAATTTTGCACCAATATTCAACACAGATGGAACACAGTGTAATTTGGCAGAAGCACAGCACTAAGCATTTTATTTCAGGACATTTCATTGTATGTCCATGACAATTTTAAAATAAAACGATGTATTTTTGAAGGGGATTTATAAGCCTATGTTGAGAATTTGGGATTCAGTAAAAAATATTTTGACAGTGTTTTGTGCTTTCATGGTCAGTCTTTAGTGCTTTTATGTTCATAGCCAGCTCATTCTTTTTCATCTGCATGGTGTCTCTGTACTTGATCAACAAGACTAAACCTTTATAATTTTGAAGAAATACAATGATAGAAAGAAATGTTTATCTTGCTGTTTCTTATTATGTGTTTCACTAGCTATAAAATACTGTATTGAACTACAGATAATAGTACAAAATGAGCTATCTAGAATGGCTAAATATAGCTTTCTAAATCTGTCCTTTCAGATAAAAAGCTGTATATCTAAAGTGACAAAACTAAGAGATATTTTATTGTTATAAACCCTACTTTATTGCAATGTAAAGCTCTAATATTTTGTTTCTATCTCAGTAACTCTATTTTAAAATTATTTTAAATGCCTTGTTTACTGATAATATAAAAAAAATATCTTTATATTCAGATTGATTCAAATGGCTTTAAGGAATTCATGGAATATATCCCTATATTTGACGCAATGACACACTGTGAAAAAGTAGTTCAGAACTTTTACATTATTCCTTTTTCTATATTACTTCAAATACTTTACCTGAAATGTAAGAGATTGTTCATTGTTCAACCCAATGAAAAAAATCTCATCCAAATTTAGTGCCTCACCTGAACAGGTTATTTCTTGCATTTGAAGATATGCCTATTTAAATCCCTTACTGATTAAATGTTGGTATTAGATAATTCCCAGATGTTGTCCTGTAATGGATAAAGAACTACAGGAGGAGAAAAGCAGTGTTTTGAAATGATATGAACATGTCTGTGGTGTTGTGTCTTCTTTAATATTGTTGATGTATTTTAGGAAATGCTGTAGGTTCACTGACTGGATCTAGAAAATGTGGACTGTGTATAGGATGCTCAGCCTGATGGGCCAATTTGATCACATATGGAGGAGTGCTAGATCTTTATGGAGATTCCTACTCCAGTCACAGTTGTTAGCAGGCCTGGACATTATGCAGACTTTGAGTGGTGCACATTGAAAGCATGTATACCCGGGTGAACTAATTATCTGCAAGGTGGCTGTAATTGAAGAATGTTTGGCTCAGAATAGTGTGTGAAAATTAGTGTGTGATAAGTTTACCAATTAAGTAGACTTTGATTAAAATTAGATAAGACACTACTGAAGTGTGATTCTTTTTGTGTTGCTATAAATATAGAGACAATGTAGAACTAGCTGTGTAATGAAGACAGCAGTTAATGAAAACTCTGTTTTGGGTTGATAAATCGAATTTTTAGAAGTTCATAATCTACTGATTTTTTTTTCAGGGAATGATTTAATATTATTGCCACAGCCTATGTTATCAGAAGTTACAAATACATCTTGTTAACTCTTTTATTGTACACACATAAACAGGACATTGGGAGAACATAGGAGAAGGTGTACAGTTAGTTTGTAGATACACATCCTTCAGTACTCAGTCTCTGACAAGCCTCCAAGGGTGGTGCAAGGTGAAGAGCAGAGGAATAAGCAAAAAGAATATGATACTTTTTTGAGCAATATGATACTTTTTTGAGCACCCCTCCAAAACTATGACTCAGAGATATCTTCAAGGAATCTTTTTTCCTCAGATTGATGAAATTTGTTTTAGAACATACATATTCTGCAAAGTTTCAAATGAAAACTTGTTTCTGATTTTTCCTTCTTTACTTTGAAGTCTGAGTTTCTTCTCTTTTTATGAAATTGTTGATAATTCTGCTTTATCTGGCTAAATATTTTAATAAAGAATGCAATCTCTTAACCTATTACAACTTATTATGCTGCTTCTTCTGAGATTTACAATGCTGAAATACACTGAGCCTAACAACTGCAATAGACTGTTATGCATTGTGGTAAGACCCATTTTCAGTAAGTCTCTTCCACTGTCAGTATGCCTCAGCAAGTGAGGATAAGGGAGAAAGGAGAATAAAAGTGTCTCACCTACAGCTTAGTACAGTGAATACAGTCCCTTTCCCTTCTATTTTTTTTTTATTTTTATTTCTCCTCTGTTCACGTATGTCACAAATTTGTTAAATGATGTATAATTATTCTGCAAGGTACAACAGTTTGCTGTGCACTCTCACCTGAGCTTGTGCTGAAAGACCTATCAGCTGTGTCAAACTGGGACTCTGCCTGGGTAAGCGTATGCTTCTCAGCAGGATCAATTAGCCAGCATGGACTATCTGTTCTTGGATGTCTCTGTTTCCTATATACAGGTGTTTAACAAATGGGACAGACTGATCAGTATTTTAAAATAGACTGCACTGTGGATGCTGTTTAATTTCATTTATTTGCCCCCTGGAAGGGAATCTATGCAGAATAAAAAAAAAAGGCCCCCATGCTGCAATTCAGTTATCTAGTTAAAATCATGCTTTCAGTCTTGACAGAAGAGAAAGAATTTAGTACTTAGGAAAACAACCTTAGGAACTTCTCCCGTTCGAGCCACACAGAAGAAGTTTCAGGTGACAACTGAAGTACTCATGCATCATGTATCACCTAATTCAAAGCTCAGTAGACATATTTTGACTTATATCAGCTGGTCTCAGGTTAGACCTCTGACCTGAACCTGTATTTCTAGAGAGTTTGAACTTTTCAAGCTTGAAAAACTTTTAATAGTGTCAACCCCATGACCTAGAAGAAAAAATACACTTTGAAAGAAAGTGAGTGCAACAAAGAATGAAGAAATCCTACATCTGTAGGAAGACTTGTGCCATTTTTTGCTTCTGGAATGCAAGTATTTTTGCTTCTATAAAAGCCCCAGTGATTGCAGTGGGTTAAGTGGGTATACAAAATTTTCTGAAGGATCAAGGCCTACAGAAAACAAGTGATGGAAAGGAAAAAGATTATGAACTGGCTCTGCATGAAGGGTTGCTGAAGGTGCTTGGCTGTTTAGAATGAAAGCATAGGACTGCCAATGACAAACCAAATTAAACTGGAGAAGCTCTAGTGAGAATTGGCAATAGCAGAATTGCTATGAAAAGGTTGGTGTTTGCACCTGTTTTCATCTGTCTTTATTTTGCTAGCCACAAACAAACTTCTGACTTTTTTTTTTCTCTTCTTTTATTTAATATATCAGAGTGCCTTTGCCTATCTTACCTAGAGTTTGTACATTAGGACTTTTAATAGAGAAATTTGTTCTGATAAATCAAGGCTTTTCTAACATAGCTGGGCAGTTGGCATCCCTGTTTATGGCTTTAGAGGTAATAGGAAAGCATATGTGTTTGATGAATCACCAAAAATGCACAGTGGCACCTGCAGCAGGAATAGTTCAGAGGTGCAGATAGCTGGCAATAAATAATTAATGGCACCAAAGTAATATCTTTCTTTTCTTGCTGAAGCTGGAGTGAGCACAGTGCAAGCCATAAACCAAACTTTGCTTTAGAACTGGTCTTTTCCATTCAACTGGTTTTCTGTACTGATTACCAGTCAGAGCAGCTGAGAGAACCCAGAAATAATGGTCCCCATCTTGTACCTCCTAAAGCATCTGTATTCATTACTCAGCTGAACAGTCTTCCCACCTTAGACAAGGGGAATGCTTGGGTGCTCAAGCGGGTCTTTCTTACATGCAAAATCTGCAGTGTAGGTACAATGATTCTGTCCCTTCTCTCAGTACTTCTAAATTATTTCTGTGTAGACAGCTCAGAGGATTTCCTTTTGCTTCTCTCTTGTAATTTCGTTGCTTACATACTGCTTGTTTATGAGAAGAGGAACTTTCAGAGGCTTTTTAATAATGATTGAGATAAGGCTGCAGAAAACTCTGGATTACATGACTCCCTGAATCACTCCAGATGCAACATCTACAGGTGGCACAAAGTCGGATGACCACTGTCTGGCAGTACTTGCTGCCAGGTGCTTCTGCCCAGTCACTCTGGCAAGGTCGGTTAGATTCCATTGTCATATTTAAGCCCTTAAAATTGTTTGCTCAAAATTAAGTATTTGGAGTTTGTCCCCCCAAAATAAGTATTTTTCTATTCTCACTGCAAGGACTCTGATCTAAAAAGATTTATTTTTCTCAGATGGAGGTCACAATGACATGGGGAACCTTTGCTTTATGATTTTTCAAGTATGTTTTCTTAAAGCAGCATGTGTGTGCTGGTTTAAAGGTAAACTGGCAGGAGAAAATGAACCCAGCTGACAAAAAGACTGCAAGTCATAACTACAATTTAATTGGAAGATCACAACAAGTACAAGGGTACAGAGGAAAAAGTTCGTTTGACCCACAAAACCCAGGTGCGTAACCCAGCACCCTGGGGCATGAACAGGATGGTGTTCGTCAGCCCCTGTGCTGAGCACTGCCTGGCCCCCCTGAGTACAAAGTAATAAGGAAAGAAGAAAGAAACCTGTTGGTGAGGATGATATTCCTCATCTGGTGGAGAGTGGCAGTCGCAATCCTGCTGAGGCTCTGGTCCTCCTCTGGATCCGATATGAGAGTGAGTCCAGTCCCAAAACCCCCAGTTTATATATGCTTAGGCTCAGGTGGGAGTGCCCAGTACCTCGCCCAGGGTGGAGAGTTTCACAATGGGTGAGTTATTGCGTAAGGTGAATCATGGCATATTTTTGGAAACCCTCATGGCCCACCAGCAGACATGACCCCTCAGGCTGGGTGTGGAGGTCCTAACAGCTCTCCAGAGGGGCATTATCACACCTGAGTCATTGGTGTGAAGACAGGAAGCCTTTCTTATCTCACAGAAGTTCCCAAGCACCCACCCTGTGGCCTGAGGAGTCAGGTGTGCCCCGGGAAGCTGCTGCAAATGATCCATTGTTAGCAGTTCATGAGAAATTACATAGAGGGTGTAGAATGCACAGCCTTAGCCACACCCACACAGTGACAAAGTGGTTCTGGTCACTATAACCAGGACACTGTGTCACCAGCTTTGAATTTTATTGTAGTGCCAATCTGTTATTCCTGCTGATGTTACTAAAACCTACTTGCAAAATAATATACTGTGGTCTTACAGAAATCTAGGGAAAATCCTTGTTTCCCTTTAAGGCCACTTCCTCTTCTCAAGGAGTAGGTTGTACATTTATGCTCCAGCCAGATCACAAGTTCCTGCTTGTCCCCAGCAGAGTCTGACTTTGTCTGACTTAATCTCAGCTGTCAATTAGATCTTTTAAGAATCTGTTTTGAAGGAATAAAGTTTTTTCCCCACTGAGTACTCTGACATATTAAAGTCACTTTTGTTTCATTGTAACTTCTCAATACTGTCCATATCAGCTGTGAAGAACAGAAAGTGGCAATAAAAAGGTGTGCTTCAGTGGGACAATGAACGTCATTAAAAACTCTTAATAGGATTTAATGCATTCATATTTACGAGTACACATGTTATGTGTCTTGACTTTTCAGGAAGGACACTTGAGTCACACTGAGAAATCTATTATGTTCCACAGGTATTAGTTTGAAATGTACTTTCTCTGGGACCTGTGCTAATACTCTTTGAAGTAGTTTCCCTCAAGATCCCAGGTAGAGTTGGATGACATGAGACAAATAGCTTAAATTGCGCAGTCTTCTTTCTGATAATGCAGGGACATTGGGGATCTCTGTGGACTGTTTTAATTTGAAAATTCATTGAAAAATTCATTTCACATGAAAAATGCTAGTGGTTGCTCTGGTTTTATCATGAAGCCCAAGTTTGATTGCCACCTGTAATGACTGTTAGCATATGTGCCTTAAGTTTCTGTTGTGTTTTCCTTACTTTGAGCTTTGCCTTTGTCCCTGAAAGGAATCCTAGCACAGTGGACCTGTCCAACTTCCATGAGTGACCAAACACACTAGGAAAAGGCAGTCAGTACAAGTGTCAGAATGACTGCTCAGGAAATGTTTCTGGATAATTGAAGCAAGGTCAAAGATGGAAATGAGTGTGGATGGTTGGATTGCATAATGGAGTGAGATATCAGGGAAAATATATTAATTTGAGCTGTTTATATGCTGGCTTTACATTTACTTATTTGTTTAAGCATGATACAGGTTTCAGGTGCTCTTTGGAAAATCAGTTGAACTGTTGCATGTAGATGTGGTAGCAATATCAAGATTAGACCCCCGATTTTACGTGAAATCTTTCTTGTGATAAAAGGGAACTATAAAATTGAATAAGAAATTTATGCACATTACCTCCAGAAGTAGCAGTTCTGAGTAAACAGCAGTACTTAAGACTGCCACATTATAAATACATCAATATAAATAAAAAATAAATCACAGCCCTTTAGGCTTGCAAGACAGTGGTTATATTGGTACATCAAAGAAACCCTGTGTTCACTCAGATGAACACAATTGAAAGCAGTTGTCCTGCTATTTTTACTGTTGGGAATTGGTTGTGTAACTATTGCAAAATATTTCAACATCCTCTGCTCATGATGAAGGCCCCAAGTAAAAAAAAGAAAAATGCTCTGACACAGTGAAGCTGTGGAATTCCTGGGAAGGCTGAATTCTGAATAGCTAAATACACCTTTTGCATTTCTGTTGAGGGCATGATATTCACACAGTGGTGGTGTAGAGGACATATAGGAAGGCAGGGAGTGCTCAGAGTTCTCAAGTGAAAAAAGCTCCATATCACTTGCCTGGAAGTGCTATTGCTTTAGGTAAAAAAACTGCTTTCAGCAAGGATTAGTATATTTCCTGCAGTGCTTCACTAATTGACTCTGCTGCAACACCTCTATGTCACAGAAGTTCACTTGCTGCTCTGCCTGTTACAGTGGGAGCTTTGCTGTGTGAAATATCAAAACCCTTCAGATGCTACAGGAGCCTTTCATGCATGACAAACACAGACAGAGCATTCTTACTCTGATTCAGTGGGCATGGCAGTGGCTTCACTGAAAGAAGGAGAAAGAAGAAAGAAGCATAAATAGTTTGAATCAAAGGGAACTGTAGAAACAGGAATCCTTGGAATTTACCCAAAGCTCCCCCGAGTTGCTGGGAGTCTTTCCCTTGGCTTTAATGAGCACTGAATCAAACTCCCTTTCTGAAATGTGTTTGCTTCTTTCTCTAAATTTCCTTGTCAGGAATGGTCTTTAAGACCATGATTCCAGGAAATAGTCTAGGCAGCACATAAACATGTTCATATACTCATTTCCAAAGAAAACTAAGCAAATGTTGAAATTCTTGATTATCATGAAATATATTTGAAATACTGTATCATGAACCTTTATAACTAACTCCCTGCTACCCAACAAACCCCACAGATTCAGATGACATTATAAATCAATATGGAATATAAAACTACTTTGACATTAATAATGGACCAGTTCATTCAACTGACTTTACTACATTGCTCAGAGCCCAAAGTATCAAAACATACCGTTAAAAAGGAAGCTGTAAATCAAGTGACCCTTTTGATTTTTGTTTTCCATCTCCTGTTGATACAGAGCTTATTCAGAATACGATGGTATTTTCAGACTTCAATATCAACAGGTAGTCACATCAATATTCTGACATCCAAATAAAAGGACTCTCAATGTCAAAAAAGAAAACATATCTTTCAGGCATTCATGTATGTCCAGAACTCTTGAATGATGCTTTTGTGCCCAGACTCCATTTAGGGGGTGTATGTGTGTGTGTGTGTGTGTGTGTGTGTGTTTGTGCAAAACACAACTCCACAATGTAAGGGCTCTAGAAAGTACTAGCCATTGACTCTGAACTTGTATTCCTTCAAGTTCAGAAATATTTATGTATGAGCCCATATACAGAGCAAAGTCCATTTCTGCTAGAGTTAGCTTCCAGTTGCCTCAACAGTCTCTCTAATTTATGCTATGTGTTATAACCAAGTCAAAACCTGGGGCACAAGCTCCAGCAGCTGGTCCTGCTTTAAATTCCTAAATTCTCAAGCTGAAACCTTTTCCTGTTAATCCTCAGTTTAAAAGCGTAGCCATTTTCAACATTTTCTTCTGTAGAGTGTTTCAGATACTCCTCTCCATAAGTGATTATGCAACCCTGGGAAGTTGTTTTCTGCTTTCCCATTACAGGTTTTCTGTTAGCCGTTGGCCAATAAGATTTATAATAAGCCAGCACTGGCAGTCTGCATCTTGTCAGGTGACTATATAAGCATTAAAAATAAAATCAGAAAGTCTATAGAATTTTACATGATTTACTAAGTGAAAATTAACAATATATGTCACTGGCAATACAACGGGATTTGGGAATTGACACTGCTGACTGCTATAAAAGCTGACAGTGTTAATCAAGGATTCGTCAGTAATCATTAAAAAGCAATATGATGTGATGTCATGCAGTATAATCCCTTAATATATTTCCTGCCCATCATCTTCATGACTAGCATAAAGTTTGCTAACTGTTCATCTCCTCTTTTACCTCCCTTTACCCACCTTTTTTCTTCTCTTCTGCAGTTAGCTGAAGCACCATGAAATAGCATGTTACCCCATGGCAGACACTAACAGGTGCTTATACATCATTAGCAATACTTACAACATGTTTCCAATTTCGCAGAGTATGGAGGATGTGGCCATATTGTCAGGAGGTGCTATACCCATGTGCATATATGCCACAACTCCAGGTCATAAATAAAAGCTGTATCTATGAGCAAGAACAACAACATTCTTCAGTACAGGTGATTCTTTCAGGTAGTTCCAATTACAGATGAGTAACCTTCTTAGCAAAAAGTACATGAAGAATTAAAAAACCCTTCAGACTCTAACTAAGGCATCACTAATTCTAGGACCTGGAAAATCTGGTAGTTCAATAGACGTGAGGTTTCTGCACCTCCAGGTCCACGGACTCAGCTAGTAGTATGGCTGAGCATGTGTTCCCAGCAGTCATGGGTGGACACATAGACACAGTACACACATACATATACTTGCAGTCAGCCACACAGATCAAGACAGGAAAAAAAACACAGTCTCACAAGCACAAAGAACATCAAAACCCCTATTCAGTTTCTCCCTCTCTGACTGATTGGGATGAAGGCCTGTCAGTGGGAAATATATACATTTTGTTTGCTTGTTTTGATCTATGTACACACACACACACACACACACACTGTGGGTCCCTCTGGCAACTGGACTTAGGCACACAGTACATTCCATCACTGCTGCTGGATCCTAGTCTCCCTGGCTGCTAGTACCTGGACATATGAGCCCCTGTGGCACCCAGCCTCACTCAGTCGCTGGAGCTCAAACCTACACATGCACACATACACATGCATCCTGGATCCCTCCAGTAACTGCACTTAGATGTGCAGTCTACCTGTAGTCCAGTCCTCTGGATCCCCTGGACACTCAATTGCCTTGCACAGAGACACACATTTTGTGTCCAGGATTGTGGATCCAAGATTTATGACCTTAGAGTAGTTGGCTCCCAGGCACCATAGTATCTCCAATTGCTGCTGTGGACTTTGCAGTCTCTCCAGTAGCCAATCTGTAGACTAGTTTGTTCTCTCCAGTATCCAGCCCAGACTTACAGCTGCACTAATATGTGGTTCCTAGGCCACTTATCCTACTCACCTGAGAGTTATGCTTGATGCTTATTAATGATTATGCACTAATATTCACACTCACACAACATACACCCTCATCTCTTTAGTTGCTGATACCACTGCCAGTATGATCTATGGTCTAATTTCCAACTGCTGACACTTAGACCTTCACAGTCACACATCCATGCAGAATGGGGATGCTCCACACCCACAAAAATAATTGGAAATGGAGTTTCATAACAAGACAAACTGTTAAACAGATGCATGTGGCCAGACTGACCATGTGTTTGCTTGTATTCTTTTATTCCCCTATCTCTCTATTTCCTTGCATTTGTTCCTCTCCAGATCATCACTGATCCTTCCTTTTCCTGCCTTTAATTTGTCCCCTGAAATTCCTGTCAAATCTGTTGTGCAGTCCTTAACTGATCTTCCTCTGCATCCAGTCATGGCTCCCACACACCAGCCAGTGACTCCTTCAATTTGTAAGGTGATCCAGAGAGCCTCTCCAGTTGAACTGGATCTCATGACAGAGCCCATGGGACTGATTGTGTGACAGACCTAGAACATACTGGGAGAAGATGTCTTTTTGTCTCATTACGTTATTGTCATTATTCCTCTATGCTTGTCTGTGTCTGTGGAGATGAGTCCTTAATCACAAGGAAGACCGAAAAGATCAACAATTTTTCAATCAAAGAATTGCTAGCTAGTTTGACCAACTAACAAAGTGAAATGGTCTGTATCTGCAGAAAGTGCTGATGACTGTTCCACAGTAGGTGTATGCTTTTCCAGACTTTCAGCCCAAAGCTGGGAAGTGATGCTGTCTGGTTAAAAGCATCTTTACTAGCTGCTGCATAGTACTTATCCAGACAGATTAAAGGTACATTTTTGCTTTTGATACAGTGTGGCTATCAGAAACCATGATGCTCACTGCATTATCCCACAGTGTGGAAAAAGAAATCTCCCAGCTGCCCTAAACTTTCTATTATTCTTCTGCACTGTTCTTGCAGCAGATGAAACATTGTCTCGTGGAATTTTTAATAACTAGTCTGTGTCAGTATCAAAAACATGCTAGTATGAAGCAGAAAGGAAAATTATTTTACAACCACTCTGCAGTTAAAAACCTGGATATATAATTATTCACAGTGAGTAGGATTTGTATTTGCAAGCCTTTCCATAAAGCACGTGTCTAGATAATATCTGTACTGAGCAACACTGAATAATAAGATGCTGTCACTTTTCTATTAAAGTGGTTGTGAACTTAAAAATAAAAGTCAGTAAATACAATACCTGTTTCACTGCGTGACTATGCTATGAACAGTTCAGAAATGAGGCTGCTGAGGATAGAGCCTGCACCTGCCTTTATAAAAAAAGGAGCACGGTGGGTGATTCTTCATAAAGCATTACTATTGGTGAAGGAGGGTGCTACATATTTTCTCCTACCATATTTGCTAAACATCACTTTATTTCTCAGATATATCACAAGTTTCAACTCCAGGATTAAAACAATATTGGTCAACAAATGCAGCTATAGGAGCTCTGTCTTATAGAATCAGGCTATAATCAAACAGTTTGGAAGGGGCTTTTCCAGTCTACATCTCAGGGTGGGTCTGCTACTCAGGACTTTCTTCAGTCAAGTCTTGAAACCCCTCAGGGATGGATATTCTTCAGATTTTCTGGGCAACCTGTTCCACAATTTTATCACTGTTATAGTGATAAATTTTTTCTTACATTTATCTGCTATTTCAGTTGAGGCAGTTTGTGTCTATTTTCTCCTGTACTTTCACTGCAAATCCCTGAGAAGAGTCTGCCTCTGTCTTCACTATAGTCTTGCATTAGGTACATGAAGACATAAGGGAGAAATGTTATATTGTTATTTCCCCCCCTAACCTTTTCTTCTTGATATACCCAAATTTCATGTCCAGCAGTGCAATATGACACATGCATGCTTGGGTCTCAAAACTGCTGCTTGCTTCTTAAAAGAACCAACCTTGGACTTGAGATCAAAATCAAAATCAATATTACCTGGGATTTTTATGAAGTCAGTACATTGCTGAAACCACTGGATAGCTGTGTAAGTATGCAGTAGCATTTCCAGATAAGAACATTAGCTTCTCCAAGAAGCTGCTTGCTTGTCTGAGTGTGACATAAAGTCTTTTAAGAATGATTGTTCCACGACTGGACTTTTTGCAGACACAGAGAGTCACCAGTTGTACTTGGCTTCAGAGACAGTGAATTGGATCCAAAGGATATCCAAGTGCTCAGTGAAGAGAAAACAAAATTAGAGTAAATATATGTCAGGCAGAACATGCACCACAGGGCAGCAAATGACCATGGATACTACAGGGCCAGAGCAACTACAGTTGTCAGGAACAACGTCATACTACACAACATAATGAATTCCAAACTGAATTCCAGATTGAAGCATGTATTTATTATGGGGAAAAAAATAAGAGGAGCTTTCATTTAATGATCTGAGCCTACCTTCATAGAAAGATTCCTGAATCTGGACACAGAACAGTAAGTGACTGCTCTGACCTCTACATTAAGGGCTTCCTGGTGAAACTTTCACTGTGGTTCATCCTGAGTCCTGTACTATTCATAGCAATTTCACTGGTTTGCTTGAAGAAATGTGGGTATTCAAATTGCATGCTGCACTTCAAGGAAAAAATAGTGCTATATATGTTGCATAATCTGAACCATAACTGTTTGTTCCAGCCCAAGGAAAATTTCAGAATAAGCACATGTAGCAGTGACATTTTGAGATTTATGAAGCTGAAGTTAGCTGCTACTGATGTGGAAAGAAAAAAAGCTATGAACAATTTTTCTTTGACAGACTGCTCAGTGAAATTCAGAGTGTTTAGTGTTTGTTATTCATGGCTAAGGAATTTAGTATTGACATTTGTACTGTAAATAACCTCTAATTTGCAATTCTTGCATACAAAAAGGGACTTTTTCACTGGGCAAATATTAGATACCACATTGCATGTTTGATGGCATCTCTTCTTGTATGACAGAGCACATGGACTGTTTCTCTGGGTTCTGCTTAGATACATCTACTAACTTCATTCTGGTCCTCATCAGTTTTATTTGTCTTACACCTTTGCATCCTCATATGTGGAAGACTTGTTCTTTATTCTTATTGTTTCTTATTTTGGTTTAGAACTTTGGAAGAATTCTTATTAACTCTGCAGTTATGTTTATACAAACTGTATAATGGATACAGAAGCTTAACATCTCATGGAAAGTGATGAACTTGATATGTTTTAAAACACAGAGCTTGTATATATTAAAAATTAAATGTGTAACACATGCACGGAATCTACAAAGTGTGCTGAATTTACAAACTCTATTACATAATACACAGTAAAAAAAAGAAACAAGGAAATTAGTTCAATTTCAGAAATTGTAAGCCATCCAAATCTTAATTCCTTTGCTCAAGGTTGAATACAAACCATATTATCACTATCCAATTTATCACATTCCTTAATCTCTTGAAGTTATATTGGAATTTTTCCAAACATACCCAGATTCTAACATGAAAAGCCGTTAAGACTGAGCTTGGCTTATTACGAAGAATTAAACTTTGTCATAAGATTTATCTTCACTGTGTCATAAGGTAATCAAATATTACCATGTGCACACATAGCTGAAAAGAATTTACCTATAGCAGAAAGATTTTAATATTAACTTAAATAAAGTTCAGGTGGAAGCTTTTCCCTTGTGCTTTTGTCTAATGCAGTTGTTTTATTTGTGTTTATCAACAATTGGGAACATTCAAAGTAGTCTTGAAAAGGGAGATAACAAATGCTGCTTTACAAAACATGTTAGCTTGTTTTGAGAACTACTTTCAGAAACTAAGTTGATCAGGAAGAATTATTCCCAACACTTTCTGGTTTCAGGCTTTTCAGAGAAAAAAATATAAATTGAATTTAATAAATTATTCAGTTAATATTTTTCCAGATACTATTTCTACTTTTCTTATTCACCCTTAAACAGTGACGTAAAGGGAGATAAGCTCTAACCAGATTAAAAGTGAAATGTAGTTACAAATAAGAAGTATGAAATTCCATTGGTAGTGCCTAAAATCCTTTATTCAAAATAAGAATTTTAAGATATTAGTTATGTGCTCTTCCCAAGGAGCAGGTGGTTTGTATTCCATAGACCTGAGATATGGATGGAAAGGTCTGGGACCCTGAGACAAAGTGAAGACATTGGCACTGGAAAAGCCACCACAGAAAGTAACTGATGGAGAGCTCTTCCACTCTTGGTAAGCTCCACTCTAACATAGTCTTTCTCTTAGCACTCCCAAGAAGATGAAATGTGGAAAGTCAGGGCCTGAGAAGGGTAAAAGCACACACCCAGGCAGCCACATCTGAGAAACCACAGTGACTGAAAAGCATTCCAGAAGAGAAGCACATCTGATTAATGCAGAGGCAAAGAAAAGAAAAAAATCAGGCAACTGACAACTGAAACAGAAAGCAGATAAAACAGTTCACAAGGAGAGCTCAAAGTGCAATGAAAGTTGTGGTGAATGGCAAAATTGGTTTGTGGAAAAGAAGTCCATTGTTAATTTGTCCTTCTCCTGAGGAGAACTGGAAGGAAAAGGAGTCCTTTAACAAAAGGCAGTAAGAACAGTCTCACTTGGATAGCTGACTTGCACTATAGGTCAAGGTAATAAAATTTACAAAACACAAAGGGACAATATTGACTTACAAAACAAAGAGCTAAAGGTCACTTAATTAAATTACCAGGCCACCATGGATTCTGAGGGAACTGGGAAACACACATGAAAACCTAGAGGATTTTCTTACCAATGGTGATTAAAATAAGTGAAAAACAAACTTTAAAAAATAAATCAAATTAGCTTTGTTGCTTTTTGATAAAATTACATGGTACCCCTCCCCTTTGTATGCCATATTTCCCCCTCAAATGTCTGTTTCCTATATTTGCCATTGCTGCATAGGTGCTTCAGCTAAATTCAATAGATACATTTAGGTTAGTGTCTGAGTTTGCATCAGGACTACACTTTTGAAAGCAATCCAGTGATGGACCTCACATACCTTGCTTTAGTAGACATGGCAAAACTGTCTTGAAACATGCCAACTGGATTTCTTCTGTATGAATCCAACCTGGAAATTGCATCCCAGGGATTCATCTAATGACCTCCAGCTGTTAACAAGCATCCAGCCTGTGGCACTGGACTAGAGGTGATCTGTAGTGAAACCCCTTGAAGTCCATTTGGCATGGGCATCAACCCTTAGCACCATTTGTGCTGCACAAACCTGTTGCCACTGGCCTGCATTATTTGCTAATACAGATATAGCTTTAGCATGCACAGAAGCAGGGAGATATAGTGGATAAATGTTAGTATTTTCAATCTGATATCATAGGGACTGAAAGTAATATAAAGTTCTTTGCTAAAATAGAAAAAAAAAATCAAATTAAGTTTATTTAACCTGACTTTAGATGTCTCACAGTTTGAAAACAAGTCATATAGAGAGACTACACTTATATAAATAATGGAACAAGAATAAACTATTTATTTTTTGTGAACATTTCTAAGTGTCATATGTGAATAGATTATCCAGCAATTGGAGAAATGCCTGACTGATCACATTGGGAATAACAGACTAGAGCAAGCATTTTAAAAGTTAATATGAATTTTATTAGGAATTTTTTTCCAAAGTCTCTTGAGGGCCAGGAAGGTGAATTTGACTTCATTGTTAGAATTAGCTACATTATGAAAGCTAATTACAAATAACCTTTCAAAGTTGTTTGTCAAGAGTTCCCAAGTCTGGTGTAATCAAAAGCCTGGACAGAGATAAATTGAAAACATAAACAGCTTTATGCCTAGATAAGATTCGTCAGGGAGAGAATTAAGGAAGTAAGAATCTTCTAATAAGAATATCAATTACTTCATAGTGGTACCACCAATGAAAAGGTCTAGTTAAATGCAGATGGCACAGTGGGATGAGAAGGAATGAGATTTACTTAAGTATATGGAAATTTGAGTGTTTATGCTGATATTCATGAAGAGATGTTGATATGATTAATTCCAGGTATACAAGTGGGTTGTGCAGTGTTGAAGTTTTCCCCTCTATCTCAGTGCTTTGCATGGGGGAGAGGCTGGATGTTAGGAAAAGCATTTGTAGTATCTAATACATGAACTCCTGTGATTCTTCAGTTCACCACTAAAACATGCCAAAAATGAGGATATGCTGTAAAAGTCTGCATGAACTCAGGTTTCTGTTGCTGGCCTGAAGTTAAGTACCTTATAAAATCTTATGGCTTCAGAGCATAAAGCCATTTTCTGCACCTAGGTGTCCATTTATTTTTTTTCGTGGATTGTTTCTGTAAGTTACGAGAGGCAGCGAGGGGGATAGGAAGCTACTATCTGGGTATAGCACTCCTCTGCTCAGGTACTCCTGGAATCAGGTCGGACACTGTTCTTTGCTGCATGTCTCCATACATGGGCTCAGGAATGATTTTAACCCATGGACTGCTGCCTCACACATGCATGGGTAGAGTTTTGCCCAGTGCCCATGCTATCTTCTGACTAGGAAACTCTTATTTTAAAAGCCCCAACATTTTTTAGCACATATTTATTGTTAGAGTATATGTTTCTAATGATATCAGAATTTAAGAGAAGTAGAATTTCAGATAATTTTTTTTTTGGTGGTTCCTAAAACAAGTATGACAGTATTTTTAAAATTACAGGCATAATAAAAGTAATTCTAATCCAAAGTATTATTTCTTTAAACATCTTCAGAGCAGTGATTCTGTTTTCTTCAGTTTAATAAAGAAGGTGCTTCAACATTGCTAAAAAAATCATATAATTCCTCAATGAATAGAAATATTTTATGTTTAACTTAACATTTATGTTTAACTTAAATTCTCATATAATAGTAATCACTTATTGTAATGTCATCTGATTCCTTATAGATATATACCTGTCAGTTGTCAGATACGAATATAGGAGCAACAAATACTAGTTATGGTCAGGAAATTGTTGAATTGTTGCAATAATTCCTCTTCTTCTTTTTTTTTTTTTTTTTTGTAAAATACTACTGCATGAGCTTTGCAAATGGTTTCTTTTGTCTTAGACAGTAAAGGACAAAATGGACTCAGATCTCAGAAGATAAAAGGCTCTTTTTGATTTTCCTGAGACTTTTAAGGGCTTGAAGTGCAGTTACTGCCCATTTGGGAGTCTGGGGCAGCCTGTCTATCTGTCTGCCTGTCTGCCACTGAGGCACCATTGCTCAGTACCTGTGTGGTTTCCTGCTGTCTCCACAAAACAGTTAGTTTTTCCTGAGCCGCTGAACCCTGCATCAGCTTTCCACTCCATCTCTGTGAGGAACTGTGAAACGAACTATAAACAAAATACCATCACTTGGCTGTGGCTTAAAGTTCAGTTTATAAAATGTTGTGCTTATAAAATTAATCTTTTCGTATGAATATATTTAGAAGGTTGTGTGCATGGATGCATGTGGTGAATATGTGTATAAAACTGTCTGTTGTGTTAACAGAAAGGAGAAGAAAGGTCTTACAGTCTTAAACAGCTTCTATTGCTTATTATACAGAATTTCTGGGATTCTAGGAAAAAATACTCTCTTAACACATGCTAAGCAGAAAGAAATTACATTACTTCATAACATGCCTTTAATCACACTGCTGCAAAGAATGCAAAGTACCAAGACTTCATCCATGATTATCAACAACAATTTACCAAAAATTGGGTGCAAAGTCTGCCAACACTTACAGGTGCCTTTTCAAAAAAATATAAAAAACTGTCAGATGTAATGATAAACGCAGATTCTTAGAGTTATCATTCTGAAGGGACAAGATTGAGGCTCAAGAATGATTTTTATTATGGCTGGGATTGTTGAGGGAGAACAGCACTTTCCTAAGAGTATATTAAGTTGAAACAATAGTCTATTTTACAGAATCAGTAAACAAAAAATCAGTAAACAAAATTTTAGGTGTATACTATCCTCCAAGCACCAAACTGAAAATAACCAATAGCATTAATTGAAGACAAAAATTGCCATAATAAATGATATTATTTTTTGCATATTTATTTGCACTTTCATCCTTATCTAGAAAACATTCTGGTCTATGTATACAACTTGTAAATAAAACAGGAGATCTGCAAAGTCAACAATATTCTGCTGAAATTCCCATTTCAAACATGTTTCCCAGAAAAACTCAATGTATGTATAACACATCAATTACAGGGCAAGATGCATCTGCAGCAAGATAGAAGCTCTCTAGTGTCACTTCAGAATTATGATTTTGTTACTGAGAAGGCAACTGCAAGGAATGGTTCATGCTGAATCTGATCAAGTATCATGGCATGAAATTCATTACTTTCAAAGTAATAAATCCCACAAGATCAGAACTAGAAACTAGATTCCATTGGTAAATTCATCACCGTTTCCCCAAAATCTTCTAATCTGTATACGTTACTTAGAGGATTTTTCTGGCTCTATGGAGTATTTTAATGAGAAATTAAATTCATTTTCAGTGAAATGAATTAAAAAATTAAAATTTTCAGCCCAGTCTGGTTATTTATTGTTCTGATTTTTGAAGGATGAATTTTTCTACTTAAAGCAGTGATTATTTTTACTATTTACGTCTTTCTGCAAGGCACTGATGTTAGTTATGCCTACTGAATGTAGTCACTGCCATTTATTTTTCCTGGCTTTTCTTGCACTTCAGGGCTCCTGCTGAATGTTTTATACAGCTCAGCACTGGCAACTAGACACTTAGAGAAATCCTTCTGTTTTTTTCTGTGTAAAAAACCCAACATTCAGTAGTTTAGGAACTGTAGGCCACTTTTTTTTTTGACTGTAAGTATCCATTTGTAAATCTCTCTTTTCTGAGCTCCTTCACTGCCATATGTAGCATTTGAACACATTGGTCACAGATGTGTTTTCCATGTTTTTCCTCAGCATTCTGGTAAATAATATCTTCTCCCTGACTTTATACCTTCTCTGTTCTCAGCATACCTGTCTGTATGTCTGCACACACAATCTCCCATACCCTAAGAAGCATTCCTATATATTACGCTTGTGCAGATGTGTTCTTTGACTTCTCCCAGACTTACTCCCTCACTCTTCAGTAGATGCAAATACAGCATTTGTACAGGGGTCTTAATGGTTCCCATTTGTGTGCATTTACCCACTGAGTGGCTGCATTTTCCTTCCCACTTCAGGTCAATTGTAGGTCCCTGGTTCATGATTACTACCTTTGTTAATACAAATATATTAGAAAGGAAAAAAATATTATGTCCCCTTGATGGTGGTAGCATTGGTAGACAAAGTCAGAAAGAAATGAGTGAAGTGCTGTCAGTGAAGAAAGTGGTGTTTTGTCATTAACAAAATTGTTACATAATTAACTTCTGCAACAAACCCTTCTTTTAGTTTGCCATGAGTTAGCAATCCCAAACTTATTCAGTTTCTGGCCATGACCATTGTAACTGAGCTTTTTTCTATATACACACTAATTTTATTTATTAACAGTTAGACAAATAAGACTGAAAGGTGAATAGTCAGTTCTAGTAATCAAATACTTTAGTTTTCTCTACATACCTCTGATACTGAGACTGGTGGCATATCTTTAAGTTCACTTGAAAAATCAAGGTGCTCTTTCAGAATTAGGAACTGTGGAAATGTTAATCCTGTTCACTCTCCATGTGAAGTTCTGAGAGTTAAGAGCAGAATGATCTTATCTTCAGGTTAGCAGAAGGATAATTGACAATTGTTATAATTAAAACTGATTGAAGGAGAGCATTATCCAGTCTCAGAAAATGAAAGCAAAGCATAGTGGAATACCTGAAGAAACATGAAGCATATCTTGACCTATACTTTAAATATACATATAAATGCAAGTATGAACATTTTAAAATATATATTATGTATATAAGGTTTGCTTATAAATTAAAACATTTGTTACTTATGAAGTAAGGGTAAAAAAAAAAAAGGATATCTGAAAGCTGTACTGCATAGAAACCATAGTGTGCTATTGATCTGACGGACAGCTAAAAGCGGCTAGAAAACTTAAAGCTAATCATCCAAGATATCTTAAGTCAGTTTTTTCTTTAGTTGTTGGAGAGAAACGAACACCTGCAAAGGACAATTCACCTCAACTCTCTTTGTTGCTTTTTTCAGGATGAGATGAATAATCTTCAGGAACTATAAAAGAGTTCTGTCAACTGCACAGAGAGCTCTGATGGCTAACCTAGGTGACTAAAGCTAGGTGAGATGAACTGCTCTCTCTCAAGGGGTTTGCTGACTTTGGTATTACATTAGTTGTACCTCAAATAGAAAATGTTCTAACAAGCCACGTATTATAAAGACAACAATTCCCAGAAGTCACTAAGATATTCATCTGGTTTGAAACTGGACTTGTAACAGTACAGAACCACTTGGTATATGAATTACGACCTTTTCAAATGATAGAAGCAAGGGACTCCTAAAAGAAAATCAGTGAATGAATCAGATATGACCATAACGTACTGGAAGAACAATCCAACACTTTTGTTTTGCTCTTACTAAGGTTTATTGAGTGTTCATGTATCTAAATTAGGTTTATATTTGCATTTTTATTAGGGAAGATGACATTGAAAACAAACTTCTGTGTAACCCACAAGTACTCCACTGAATTATTTGCTTCTTACATCTATTGTGTGCAACCTATTTAATACCAGACAGCATCTTGGCACCATTTGTCTCTCAGTATGGGTGAAAGTCTTGAGAAGTGTATTATTTATGAATAAGTATTAAATGCCTTGTTCAGAAGTTACAAAAGCTTTCTCATATACAAGCTCACTTTCTTGATCTTTTTTTTCCCATCAGTGTCCCCACAGGATGGCTTTCTGCAAGCGTTAGAAAGCACACACTCAAGACACCATTTTTAAGACATCAAGCAGATTGTATTATTCATTTGCCCATGAGTATTTTGATGGCAACTCTGTGTACTTTCTCAGATGAGCTATTTCAGACTGTACTCATCTCTATTTATAAGGCATCTCACACAGTTCTTATCTGATTCATTTGTACTCAGTGAATTGGTACTTGGAAACAACCATCCATCCTTCCTCTACCTCCACAAGTTTGCAGTAAGATAGATGAAAGAAAAAAGGATGAGCAAGCATAGCAAGAGCAATTTTTCTATATATGTCTTGTCCCACTCCTGTGACCCAGCTTGTCCCACCACTTAGTGGATAAAAGCTCCCATGAAGCCAATTGAGCTGGCTTTGCTGTTCAGGTTCAGAGTCCAACCTTCTGACCCAGGCAGTCCTGGCCTAAATCTCATGGATGCAGCTGTTGGTTCATTCATGCATGTCATATGATGCCTCTGCACAGACCTGTGTCTCCTTTCTGGGATGGCTTCATCCTGTGAGCTCCTCTTCAAGGGATTTTCAAAGAGGAGAAACTCATGAAAACAGGATTTTGGAGAGAGCCCCAGGTGCAGTGACAGATGCTAAGCCAGCTGCAGCTTCTGCCCTGTCCTTCTCTCCATCTGGAGCGTACTTATTTTTAGAAGGTCATGCTTCTCTCCTTCCCCTTCAGTCATGCAAAGATATCATTATGCAGTTCAACTTAAATGTACAGTCTGAGCTCACAGAGTAATTCACTCAAGACGTAGATAGTGGAGATCCAAGAATGGAGACTCAAAAACTTCCCTGGACAACCTGTGACAGTGTTTGACCACTCTCACAGTGAAAAGGTCTTTATGTTCAGATGATACAGACCACTCAGACAACATGATCCAGAGGTAGGCAGGAGCTGGTAAACAGCTGGATCCAGAATTTCAAATTTTGTATATTTTTTGCTGCCTGGGATGTAAATATTTTTTCCAGAGCTTGTTACCCTCACACTAGCCAACCTTTAGAGGCAATGGAAAGAAAGAGACAGAAAAGTGAGTCATTGGACTTACGATTATGTCTCAGAAATACCTATTCCTTTCCACAGACTTATTGGGAGTTGAAACAGCTTTGATGTAGATCCCCCCTTCATAAATTTTCTGATAGCCAGAGTTCAAAGGAAACTTACACAAGCTTTTTAACAAATGCAGACTTTTGCTATTTGGATCAACATCTGAAATTTCTATGTGACAAAATATGCTATTTTCAGATAGAAAAGCACTGAAGCCTTGTGCTTGTATAGTAAAAAACATTTTATTTCAAAACAGCTGATAAATTTTTTCTCTATAATTTGTGGGAAAAATACAGCTCTATCCTTGCTTTTCAGCAAAGATCTGTTATTTGGGTATTCCCATGAAAGAGTGTGTATTAGGTTTTTTGGCACAATACAGAACATACTAAATTTCCTGATTAAACTTCCAGTTCTACTAAGAAAAACAAGAGGAAAAAGCACTCTTATCTGCATATTTGTACTCTTAATAATGTGTGAACTTGTTTTGTTTTTTTCAAATTTTTTATTCTACAATGGTTGCTGTCTGTGTTAGGAAAAGGAAGAATGTGTGAGTCAGAGAAGTCAGAATAACATCAAAGTCTAATTCTGGCAAGATCTTGAGCAACACTGCCTTTAAGCTCTGCACAAATGATAGATGAATTGCATGATGAATGCATTTAGAATAATTTAATATTTATGAAGATTCATTTATTGTTCACACATTTTGAGTGTAAAATATTGATACAGAACTTTCATTGGAACTGTGCTTAAGTAGTTCAGACTTTCAAACCTTCAGTTCTTCTGAAGTGTTCCATGTCATTTTATAAGTATGTTATAGATCAAGGCATTGATAGATATCTGTAGACACTTATAGATAAAGGCATTACTAAATCTTTTACCTGCTGAATAGTGAATACATTTATGCCTTCACATATAGAACCATCACTAGTCCCTTGGGAACAAGTTGTATTTATATCTAGTACAACATCTATTAATTAGGATGTAGTTGAGCTCTGGTATGTAATCCAAGACCCAGGAAGGCCAAAGAGCTTCCTGCAAAGCAAGCAGGGGTTGCCATGCACCTGCACAAAGCAATCTCAAACGTGTTGCTCTATTAGCAGAGGAATTAGCAGCACTTATGTCCCAGGGTCTTCCTGACCTCTAGATGAATTCTCAATGTCTAATAGGATACAAAATACAAATACGATTTTCTTACTGGTTGTCTTCCATCACAGCTCTTCTTAGTTAATACTCTGTGGAGAGCTGGGTCACTAGTTTTCCTTTAGATTGTCAAAAAAACCCCTATGTCCTGTTTTCAGGAAACTTGTGGGGATGCAAATTCTCTACCATCTGTTTTGCTGTCAGATTTAGAATTGGAAATAAGTAAGTTCTCAGGATGGAAGAAGAACTGGTTTGATTTGGTTTTATATTTTTTAGTGAGAGATCGAGGGTTTGGAAACTGCGTACTGACTTGCATGCATGCACACAAATCACATATATATGTAGACATATAAACATACACTTTACATAAAATGCATGGGTGGCCTCAGAAGCCATAGTCTTAAGACTGTCAAGCAAAAACTGCATGCTGAGAAGGGTTTCAGACATAAAGCACAGGAATTTGTCTGAAATTCTCTGTCTCTCCAGACAATGGGCACCTGAGCCAGGGCTACTGCTGCAAATCTGAACCCAACCACAGCTGAAGTCATAGACCCCATTTCTTGGGAAAGCAGAGCAGGATTTCTCTCATATGCTGCAGCAATGAGGCCTATCATCTCACACCAGTAGCCTAAGGCTTGAGGTCTGGGTCTGTCTCGCACAGATGGAGTTCAAATCTGTTGCTTTTCTTCTGTGGGTAGCTGAGAAATGCCAAAGAGAGAGTTGCATTTGCGTGGGCAGACAGGGCATGATGTGGGGGAGGCATCTCCATTCCTTCTGTGGTGGTGAGGTTTTTCAGAAGGAAATGAAACGTTTCTGGTGCTGGGAAGGATGCTGACAGCCTGCAGCACAGTTCTTCAGTCATGCAGAAGACCTGTGACCTGGTTTCTCTCTTCTAGAAATATCTGTTTTTGAGAGGTTTGGGAGCTTCATCCTACAGAGCATTTGCTTTCCTAAATTAAAATTAAAAACAGAGGTACATGGGAAATCAAAAGTACTTTGTTAAAGATGTATTGTCAAAGACCACTTGAAGCTGAGGAGCTTATCAGTGTCTGTATATGTCTGTCCTGGCTTCTCTGACCAGCAAGAGCTTCCAGATGAAGCCTCTGACAAATAAGGCACCACTCTTCCCAACTAACCAAAACATGGCCAGCTAACAGGCACAGACATGTGGCTGCATGCCTTCTCATATATCCTCTTAGAATCATTGAATCAGTTAGGCTGGAAAAGACCACTAAGGTCATCAAGTTCAACCATTAACCCAGCACTGCCAAGTCCACCACCAAACGATGTCCCGAAGTATCACATCTACATGTCTTTTAAAGACCGTCACAGGTGGTGACTTTCCCTGGGAATGGTGATCTCCCAAGATGCAGGCATTCCTGTTGTTCAGTGCCAGCGGGTCCTTTGGCCCTGACAGCACCCTGCTATTGGGCTCAGCCCTGTCAACATCTCTTATTACTGCCTGCTCAAGCAAAGCTGCTGTCTTGATCCCTCTTGGTCTAGGTGCTGCGATTTGGAGATTGTCCCCAGTGGACTAGAATAGCTTGTCTCACTTGCCATCCAGTACTGGAATAAGTTGCCTAAAATTAGATGGTGCAAAAAATTTCTTGCATGACTTAAGTACCGGTTTGTTTAAAGCTTTCTGTTGTTGTCTCCCCTTTGGCAGACTGTACTGTGTCAGTGATATTATAGAAAGTAAAATGTGGTTTTCATAATTGCTGTTAGAGGTAGTACCTTAGCAGAACTAAGTTAAAAAAAAATCATTGTCTTGGAAAATTGAATCACAATGTGGCAGACTTATTTTTATTTTCCCTGAGCAATCACATTGGTTCACTTGCTTAAAATGCTCTAAATATTTCTCAGTGTTTCTTAAGAATGCATTAAAAGCTACAACTCACTGGAGGTGAGCAGCATACTTTGTTGGTCTTGCCCTTAGAATTTTTAAATGTTTAGAGGATTTCCCCCCCCATTTCCTAACTGATTTGCATTTATTTTTAGTACCTTTAAAATGTCATTCTGATGCTTCTAAAAAAAAAAAGTCCCATTTAGTCCTTGAAAGCTTTCAGAAGACATAATTTCTGTTTTCCAGAAAGGTCTGCATTACAGAAGTGCTTACAGAGACCTTGTTGATACTTCACACTTGCTGCAACTTTCTTGGAGACCCTGAAATTTCTTCATTAAGCGAAGGGCTTGTGCAATCTAAAAACATGATGATGTTTTTGTCTTTCTGCTTTTGCTCTATGATTCTTAATTTGCCAAGGAGACAAAAATTTTCTTTTGCTGTTTTCAATATAGCTGGAGGAATTAGGTCCTACTACTAATATTTTTTCATAAGAGGAATGGAGTCTTCTCTTATGAGAGTTCAGCTATGGCACTACAGCACAACTCAAAGGAGTGCTTGAGCAAGCTCAAGAGACGCACCTGACTCAAACTTGCGATTTTTGGACCATAACGTATTATATGGTGAATATAGACAAACCAGATGTGCAAAAATTTAAAAAAAAACCAAATGAATACTCCTTCCGTCCCCCCAAAAACCCGTCAGGCAAAGTGTTCACAGGAAAATATATAGCAAATCATAGAAAAGAACTGCATTTATGTTCAAACCAGGTTCACCAGAAGGAAGGACTGGTTTCTTTTAATCTGCTCCAGTAGATTTTTCCTTAATTTGGGAAGGTTTCTGAAATGGGATGATATGTTTTTGGGGTTTTGTTTGTTTGTTGTTTTGGGTTTTTTAAAATTATTGTGCTTCTTCCCCATCAGAGTAGTTAATCATAAAGACTATAAAGATTCAGGCCTAACAGGGTATTTTTCATGTGCAGCGGAGTTTTATGATTACTAAAAGATGTCAAACCCCTAAATTTTCAATAGTAATCTTTATCTATACTTATATCATAAACATCATAATAGCGATTCATATGTGTAGTGCTGCATCACATTTGGTAAATATGGAAGTAAGTTCAGATATATTACATGTGCACAAAGTGTGCTCAGAGCCCATGTGTAATCCATGCTTTGCTTTAAAAATATTATTTCTAGGACTGGCAAATTTGTTGACTGCCTATCTTAAAGACAAAGCAGTATTTGTGGAGGTTTTCAAGGCTTCCCACTTTCTTACACACTTTCCTTTGTTTTTCTGTAAATTCGAGCTTCTTCTTGGAGTTGAGACCGTGGTCTCAGAAGGCCAAGGTCAGCTTCCCATTCCTCTGTAGGATGCTGAAGGGACGTTGCAGCCTAATGAGTGAGGCATTGGTGCCCTTCCCTTCCATACGCACTGACCTAGGGCATGGGTTGGTTCACCGAACCTCTTTCCTTACTCAGTCTCTCATGATCCTACACAAGCAGCAGTGTTCTCTGCACCAGTTTCACTGATATTTTCCTGGGAATAGAAAAGGAAGGAAAAAGTCATTCTTCTGCAAAGCAGGGACCAGTGAAGTAGCACTACTCCACCTATGGTCAAGGAGCCAGGAGAAGGAGGCCGAACAGAAATACAGCTGGGGAAGTTGGTTCAGAGCTCGGTCACACAGGAACAGAATAGTAACATGTAGACTGTTGTAGAAATCTGGGATAATTGAGAACAAAACTGAGATAGTGCCTCTTGATTTTGTTTGCTGTGACACAGACTTTCTCTTGCACACAGCTGATATATCAGTGAAGAGCTCAGCAATTTCATACATAAAAATAGAATAACTTCTTGTTGGAAAACATCTTTTTCTGTGAGTCAGACAAGAGGACAAATAGAACTTGAGGTCATAGGGTTAATTCTGACATAATTTCACTGGCATAGTGATAGTTTACTATCCCCAAAGTCAGAAGGAGTTCTTTGAACAAAAACCTTGAAGTCTGCAATAAATCAGCTCCAATTGCATTGTCTTAATTTCTGTGCATACTTTGGTTTATGCTTACAGGCACAACTTTCTTGAAGAATGGTTTGGTAACTACTGGATCAGGGGATGAGAAGCAGCATGGGTGAGATGAAGGAAATAGAAGATACTTAGCCATTACAAATAGAAGAGTTAACCAGAAACACCTGAGGGTTCTTGATGTTCCTCAGAAAAAAACCTGTATTGATGAACTGTCCACCTGCAACAATACAATGACAGAAGTTTCATATTGCTGACCTAATTCTTTAAGCCCTCTTTCCAAATTGTTTTATAAATTAATTAATTCATGTGTCTCACTTGGGCAAGGTTATGACATTAAGGTAGTTTACATGAGCAGAAGATTTTCATCTCTATGCATTTACGTAAGTCCCACTTGCTCATAAAGGCAACTTGTCCATGCGAGTCCCAACTCTTCTTTGTAAGAAGGATGTGTAGAGGAAGGAAATCTCTCTATCTAATGCCCAAATCTTAGGAAAAAAGTCTGAGGAAGAAATTCCCTTCCGCTCAAAGAGAATTTCTAGGAGAAAAAGAATGAGATTCCAGTCAGCTTTTATTTAAATTAAATTCTCAAGCTCTGATTGTTCTTGTATGCTGAGATAAACATCTCTTTGCTGACTATATGTGGAGCTGAGAGCGATGAGAGTGTGAGAGGATATAGGGTACAGAAAGAAGAGTGCCTAAATCTCGTCAAAGTAATAGAGACTGTGCCCCTAAATTGCATTGTAAGCTTGAGCAGATCTCTAAATCTTAATATTCTTCCTGTCCGATTCATTGGCATATGCAATTAAGAACATAAAATCTTTCTGTGTACTTTTGAGCAAAAGTACCCCACATCCTATGAGGTGACTCTCTGGACAGATGGATTTTTAGGGTTCCAGATCCGTAGTGCAAGATTGCTCAATTACACACACCATCATGCTAACTTTTACAAAAGGCACCGCATAACAAAAAATGTACTTTGAATTCATTTTAATATTTTTCTGTGTTAATTTCAATATATAAAACTAATTTATGGTAATTTTACTACTCAGGGGCCATCTGTTTTTAATTTAATCCTAGAAATTAAGCACAAAAGCTAAATTAGACACAGTTGGTAAAGTAATTCTTGGTTAATTGTTAAGCAGACATGAATGCACAGACATGAGAGACTTTCAGTGTAGCTGTGTAAACCTTGAAAGCCAAAGTTAAATCCTAACTAAATGCAACTTTTTCTCAAGATAGGCTCAGGACATGTAGAAAAAACCCAGGAGCTGTTACGCAGCAGGCTTATAGTCTGAACAGAGATGTTTACATCTAAGGTTGAAGACTATAAACTTTATTGGATAATAACTAAGTTCAATGAGAACTGCATTCTAAAGTCTCTCATCTCATTAATTTTAAAATTGGAAGTATCATAATATAAATTGATTTGGTATTACTTTACTTACAGGATAAATCTGATTTTCTTTAGTAACATTACCTGGGATTGTCACCCAAGTGACCAGCAAGGGCAAAATTCCCCAGGAAAATTCCCCAGGAAAATTTAAAATCCTGAAGGATTTTGTGTGTGTGTATATGTGTGTGAGTGTGTTTTAGCTAGCAATTTTGGCCCTTTCCCTTCTCTTTTTAGAAAAGAAGCTTCATGGACTTTATGACCAATAAAAATAACTACTGTCAATAAAAGTAATGAAACTGTAGTTTTGTGGGGAGCACTAGAGATGAACATATACTATGTGATTGGTTTAAGTGGAACAAATCACATTTACATAAATAAAAATATGGAAAAGATAATGGAAAATGGAAAAGATAACTGTAGCTTGAAGAATAACTATTTCTGTATTAGTGACCTTAAGCAAAATATTTCAACAACCTACATTAAATTACATTTTAACATAGCATTAATTTACTTAGTTGTCTGACATTTTACTACATGGAAGTTTCTGAAACAACTAAGAAATACAATAAGTTTTGCCTTTACCAAAGGAGAACTCTATCGTTTTGATGACTTTTGTAATGTTTTCCTGAAACCCTTAGCTATTTTTGATTTACTATATGGCTGTTTCACTGGAGTACTATTATGGAAAAAGACTGTGAAGTAAATGTAACAGCTCTCAAAATACAGAATTGTCTACAAACTACAGAACAATTTTTCACCCTGCTTTAAATTGTTTCTTTTCAAGGTGAAATTTTAACTTTAGTGCTCCTCAATTCTTGCAGAAAATAAAAATGTAGCATGCTATTAAAGTAGGGCAAACATAAGTGTTCACATTAGCTAAAGTTCCTCCAGAGCCATTACTGTTTTGAAAAAACCAAACAAAACAAAACAAAAAATCCTGTTGATGCAACTGTGGAGAAAATACTTCAGACACGCTATTGCACATTTACAAATAATCTCCACCAGATGGCACAAAGAAACAAATTTAAGTCAACCTTGACACAGACTGTTTTATGGTCACACGGAATGGTGCTAGGCAGAAACAAGGAAAATTTTAGGTGTAGAATATTGACAGTTCATAGCTATACTAAAACACTGCTGAAGGAAGACATTATAAACCATTTATTCACAAGTGAAAGGAGAAGAGAATCCTCAGAAATCTTTTTTATAGGTGGTAATTTTGAGATAGACTTCAGGTAGTCTGTATTTGGTAAATATGCATAGACTGATCCATACTTGTGGAAGACTACTGGGCTGTGGACAGCTTTGGCCTTGACAGGATGCAGCTGTAGGCATGGGAAAGCAGAAAAGAAA
Source organism: Scytalopus superciliaris (assembly GCA_013400415.1). NCBI lineage: Eukaryota > Metazoa > Chordata > Aves > Passeriformes > Rhinocryptidae > Scytalopus > Scytalopus superciliaris. Next base: position 203,567 of record VXBX01007267.1, read on the forward strand.
CACCTGTGGCCTTGTACCAGGCATGGGAAAGTAGAAGAAAGAGAAAAAACACTGTGAATAACAAGGTGTGTTTTGAGACTTACCACATGAGGAGAGATGCTGACCACCTATCAGAAGATGGTCTAAGACTCGTGGACAAGAACACCTAGCCAATGAGACATAGCACATATGGGCGTGGACAGAAGAAGAGTAGTATAAAAGATAAGACTGTTGTTAATAAAGTGCTTTTTGCCTGTTGTTGCTGGAAAATAACCTGAATTTGTGTCATTAGCCCATCGCACATAATGGAAAAAAGTTTACTTTTCACTAGGAGAAATGGAATCAGTCATTTGGAGCTGAAATATTAACTCTGAATGTCGTAGAAAAATGTAAAATGCATCTGAGAATTCTTTTGACAGGTCTTTCAGCCTCACTTTAAGTATAAAGACAACTAGCCTTTGCCCTTAAATCCATGCTTGAAAAACTAAAAACTGAGACCCCCATATTTATCCAGTGGTTTTCAACATAATGGGTTTTATTTCTCTGAATACCTCAGAGATATTTCATCCTGCAATGCAAAGAAATTAGGATTCTCTCTGACTCTACCTGTATTGGAATAATTATTATTCATTTAATTCTTTCATTCATTCTCACTGGGCTTATAGTTCTCTACCACAACAAAATCCTCAATGGATTAAATCCTTCATGTTTGTGGATTGTGTAAATTCTCCAGATATCCTTATCTATCAATAACGACATAATAGTAGAATTTTGTATACATCTCAGCCTTCAGCAGTGAAAAACAGATTTTTTGACTTCTCTTACATAACAAGCTCCTGCTGGTGTGTGGAGTGAGGGGAAAGGGATTTGAAATATCAGTGAATTACAAGCAGAATTATTTAAATGCAAATTAAAAGTAGATACATACACATACACACAAACATACACAGTTTGCTCTGAAAAGTTTCCTGGGTTGCTTATTAGTCTTCAAATGTCATGACACATGCTGTTTTCATGGATGTGTCAAATGATCAGCTTGATGTGGCTGGAGCCGCAGTTGTAACGTCAAATGTATTGTTCCATCTGATCACCCTAATTATACAAGCAAAAGGGTCAGACTGCAGTAACTCTATTTGCACTTTAGTCCCTATGTGGTGCCATCTCCCCCATGCAAAGAGAGATGATGTCCAGCTGCGTCAGGGGATCACAATCTGGCTCCCTGATGCCAGACAGATGTAAAAGGCACTTCAGCAATGCTACCAGCTGGGCTTATTTAAACCCCATGCTTCCTTCCAAACGTAAGAACACTAATTTCAAAGCAGTCTTTTATAAAATCTTTTGGGTCCTGCTATTTTCTGATCAAAGCACAGTAGGTAGCACTGTGAGCCCTCCCTGAACTGTGAGCAGTTTTTAAATCCCTCATGGAGCCAGTCCTCAGTACCTTATTACACTGTACTGCCCTGGTATCAGCAAAAACCAACAGGGCTATTTGTGGAGTTAAGGCAATGCTCAGAGAATCTGAGATACCAGCAGTTAAATACAATATAGTGTGACCTAGAATTCAATCAGTAAAAATCTCTGGTTCGGTGTGTTCTTTCAGAAAATTGTATCATGCAGCCTTACCTTAGAGAGAGTTGGGAAAATAAACAGTTGCTACTTCAGTTCAAAGCTGGAATTACTAACGTATGTGGTTTGGAGGTACAGAATGTTCTTGTCAGAAACAATCAAACATAAATCTGAATTTTTAGAGATTTTTCTTGTCCCTCGATGCACAGCACAGACTATTTTGCTCCATCTGGCAGCTGAAAAACAAACAGTTAAGATCATTCATTTGCTGGAAACCAGCTGAGTATTGTCATTAGTCTTTCTTGGCAATCAAAAATGTTGCATGCACTTGGCCAGCTCTAGTTTAGTGAATAGAATTTTCTTGGCAATTTTCAACTATGTTAATCACAGAGCATGGACACATGCATATATATATATATGCATATGTGTACAGTCTATATATTCCTATAGAGTTTGGATTAACTGATTTTAGTACAGATCATGATGTTCCTGTTTCAGAAATGATAACTTTTGGTAGAAATTCTGATGCAAATATTACCACTTGATTTGGAGGAAAATGGAATGGGAGCAGAAATCTTTCTTGGTTTTCATCACGTAAAACAACTTGCACATTAGTGCTGATAAGTCAGTATAGGAATTCATCTCCCTTTCTAACAAGTCCCTTTGTAATCCTTCTGTTGGCACAGAATGTGTTTGAAATCTTCAGAGACTGACAATGGTTTTCTTTAACACAGCGGAACATCTTTGTTGAACAATTTGGAGCTGTCATTTCTAACTTGTGTTATTCTGGCTGCCCTGTAGGAGGAAATATCTGAGCAATACAAAGGACTATTTTGGGTGTATAGAGAACATCCCTGAAGTATTTTTAAATGGTATGTGTCTGTAGTGGTTCCAACATGTCCTCAGGATACATTGTAAATGGTAGAGGACAATGACCAGAAGTTATCATTGCTTCAAAAATCACAAATGGAGACAGGATGTATTACTTCATAGTTTTAAAGCAATGGGAAAAACAAACAAACAAACAAAAAACCAAATCAAAGAATAAAATGTGGGGTACGTAACTCTATTGCCTGGAAAGAAACCCAAGAATGACTGTAGTATTTTAGTATTCATGCATTTATATTTTTTGAGATTTCTTATGCTTTAGTGGAGAAAAACTGACATACGCCAATATGTGTGTAATAAGAGAGGTAAAATGATGCCCAGCATTACTTGAAAAACCACAAAATCTATATTTTTCCAGTAATTTTAGAGCTCCTCAAGCTTAAGTCCTAATTACATTTTAGATAGTTTATAATGGTGTAAGAAAACAAAGCAGTGACATCACTGTTTTAGGGACACCATGGACTGATGCAATTTCCATCATCAGCTGACTATATTGCTTAGCAATTCTGGAACAGTGTAATCCCCAAAATAAATTAAGGATGTTAACTGCATACAGGAGGACAAGTCTGTTCTTAACAATATGAAGCATCAAGCACAATTTAGATATTGGGATTAAAATTATCCTACATAGATCTGAATTTATGTGTCCTCTCTTTAACAGCAGATGGTCCAGAGGCCCTGTTTCTCATTCATGGGCTTCTTCACCCCCTCAGCTCCACCCATTTCCTCAACTCAGGAACATGTTTCTGATGATTATCAATACACTGAAGATAACAACACATTCATGGCTGGGAGAAATAATTATTATGGGGAAGAAAAGGAGAATTTGGGTAGCAAGCTCTTTGATTGGAACTCTATGCTAGCTGACACGACAAGTTTTCAGTTATCTGGCCATAATCCACAGGATGCATTTCCAGAAAGAACTGTACAATTTGCATTAATGGTATATGCTTAAGGGGCCTATTGCCATTCTGGACTGCATCTAACTGAAGTCATAAAGTATCTGTAATGACCTTTACGTATTATCAAAGTATGAAGAGATTAAGTGTCTGCATAGATTTTTGCCTACTTGGTTGCAAAATATTTTAGATTAAAAATAAATGTTATTCTGAACAGCAAGCAGTCTCAAATCTAGCTCATAAACCTGAAACATTTTCAATGGCTGTATAGTTACAGGCTTTAGTCAGAGCTCTGTGGTTCCGAAAGAAGCATCATTTATAATTAGAGCCTTTAGCCTTCCCTGGCATTACTAAAATACAGCTTTCTTTTTGCATGTGTCTGAGTGACTTTTCAGGTAGATATTAAGGATCTCTCACCTCTGCCCATGTTCTTCCTTTCCTGGGGAATGCCTCTAAGATGGAGATCTCAGGAGATGTGTATTTTTTTCCACCTCTGCCACTGTCCTTCTAGGTGACCTTGGCCAATTGTCTGTAAAGAAACTGAACAAATGCCAGATGACCATCTTCATGAAGTGTTTTGAGATCAATTAAAAGTTCCATATATTACTGTCCCTGTTGCAGATTTAAAATGTTAAAAACTTGGTAAATAAGACTGCAGTTTTTGCAACCACAGTTATAAATAAGAAACCACCAATGACCTAGATGGGACCTTGTGGGACTTTTAAGGAACTTGAAACACAGCAGTTGGCACAAGTATTTAAAAGACAGGCCAGTGCTGAAAATGACAGGTCTCCTCTGCAAGGTGATCTGTAGAACAAGAAGGCTTCATGCAAAGAAAGGTGTGATTTAATTTGGCCAAGTACCAACGCATACCCCTCAGAGCACAGCCAGCAGCTCAGCTTTAACAAAGCAGGGGAGCCTCTGTTCCCAAACTGACAACTCAAGCTGATCTTACTGCGTAGTCAGCTCAGGGTAGGGATAGTGCTGTCATATCTAACCTCCTGCTCTCATCATTTCTCAGCTCCTATATGCAGAAATGCACATTCACTAAGTAGGCCAAGGCAGCTGCACATTTTCCCTATCCTTAACAGATGATTTTAGAACATGTCCTTCTTTTTCTGTTATGTAAGTATTTCTTGGGGTGTTTTGTATATACTACCCCAAGCCAAACTAGCAGTTACACAATCTGTTGGGGAAAAACAAAAAAAACCAAGCTTGTATGAATTTATTTATTACTCTCTTACAGTTCATTTCCAGAGTGTGATAGCATAAAGGTGATGTAAAAGGACACCTCAAATTACCCTGAGAGGATTTTGTTAACAGCAACCAACCAAAGTGAAGAGATAAAAACAAATACTCAGTGATGTCTGCCTGATGATATTCTGCTTCTACTAGCATGTGAAATGAGAGGTGGAAGGAATTAACCTAGAAGAGGAGGAATGACAGCAGATGAGAAATGAAGCAAAGCTACAAGTATTGAGGCTTAGCTAGCAGCATACATTGGCTGAGAATTAAAAGGGGACGTGGGCATTTCAGAAAGCTTGGCAATATAAAACCTGAAGCTTTGTCGCCCATCTCATTAGGGACTGGAGTTCAAAATGTGGGAGTAAGTGTTCAGATGTCTTACATGCTAAATAAGAGAAATTAAATGCCTGGGTTGTAATTCCCAATAGGAAGCCCTGGGTAAATATAAAATCCTGTCTCAATGTGGACCAAGATAGTTGTGTCAGATTCAGTATCTCTGTGAAGGTGGAATTAAGAAATAGGATTAGGAAGGCAGAGCCTATTTTTTGTTAAACTGATTGTCATAATGGAGGGTTTTGCCCATGTGCTAATAAGTAAAATGGCCCAGAAGAGCCATTTGCCCAGAAGAGCATAAGGCATGTCACAACATGCATTTATTTGGCTAACCTATTTTATTATATTTCTTTCCTGCAGGAAAAAAAAATAAAATATGGTGATTTTATTCATTTTAACTATTGGAAATCACATCTAAGCACACCTGGGTCATCTTAGATCTGACCCTAGGAAATCTCAGCTTGGTCAAAAGATTCTGGGGTACTAATGGAACATGCTAGCACATAATCAGTATGAATAATTAAGTCCAAATGCAGGCCTGTTCTATTTATTACTGTAGATACATCTAAAACACTTGGCAAGGGAGGAAGAGATCCATTTTCGGGAACTATTTGGCCAGTGGGGATTTGAGCTCTGTTCAAAACTCAACAAGGGAGTAATCACTAAAAGGTAGTCAGGCTTTCTTGTGTTTGGTGCTTGATGCTGCATACCAAGCAGTGTAAAATATATGAGTACAGAGAGTCAAAGGGAGACCAGGGCAAAAGAAGGTCAAACCCTCTGACTAGAACACTCAACTGGAAGCTAGCTGCCCCAGTCTAAGCACTGTTCAGGTTTTTTTTTTTTTTTTTAATTTAAATTTTTCTTGGGAAAAACA